>JAPDNY010000001.1:293534905-293976849 GCA_029375565.1 Gekko gecko | reverse complement strand
AGAATGTATGCATGAGTTAATGTGACTCTCTCTGTAAAATGAGGTACCACACAGCCTGTATCTCCATGCAAATGAGGTCACAGACGTCTCTTGCACATTTACCCAGCAGCCTTTGGGAACAAGAAGCATCTCCATTACAGCCCTTCCACAGAATGTAAAAAAACAACAACTTTCCACCATTGAGGAATCTCTACCTCGCATGTACCCACAGGATGCTTGGCATTTGCATGTATAAAGACCCGGCCAGATCCATCTACATACCTAAAGGTTTCCATGCCAACCTATCTTGAGACCTGGACCAAAATCCTCCCTTGTAGAAAGGTGTAGATTTTCAGCATTGCCCCACCTTAGGAGGAGGGAACCCCCACATCCTTTAGCCAATGGTATAGGGATGGGATGGACCCAGAAACACCCCAAGCCAGCCCCCAGACTAACTGATAAAAGGGGGTGCAACCTTTTGTTGCTGGGTTTTTGCTTGCTCTGACTTCTGCAGCCGCTGCTCCTTCTTCATATCAACAAGATAGCTAAGGTAACTTATTGTGGTAACTTGGAGTCGCGACCAAGGAACCATCACACATATAGCTGGCCTATCTGTGTGTAGCAAAAGTAAGGAATCCTTAGTTAGAAACAATCCTTGTTCCTGAGCACTGGAAGAACCAACATCTCCTGGAGCAGATAAGTATAATTGCTTTTCCCCCTCCTGAAGACATACCTTTAGCTTAAATCCCAATATTGTTTTCCATTTCTACTGTATCTAAAAGGAACTTGAATGTATGTGTGTGTGTATCTGTTTTTGTATGACTGTAATGATAAGAACCTTCAGTAAAGAGAATCTTGATTCAAATTAAGAAACCTTTGTCAAGCATCATTCCTTGAAGAAATAGGCTTCTCAGCCGACGGACACCGGTTTCTCTGTATACATTGGCAAAAAGACCTCAAAAGTTAGTCAGCCATTGCGTAGATAAGCAGTTCGGCTAACAGATTTAATTGGTGCCCCCTCTGAGGTTTTGCCCCTTGAGCTCTGAGAACAGGTGACCCGACCCACCCCTTCTCTGAGCTAAGGACGTGGAGAGACCGCGTCGTGCTGAGAAGTCAGCTAGAGTGTGAAAGGTTTCTGTCTGCGTGTTTGGCCGTTAGAAAGGCAATCTATCGTGGGTTGGAGTTTCCGCATCTTTTCTCTCTGCCCCCTGGAGCATCCCGCGCCGCGCTCCGCTCTCTTTCGCTCTGGGTGGAACCGAGGCGCGACCACGAAGAGGACCAGACGGCGGAGCCCCGATGTTTGCACAAGCACAAACACACACGCTCACACACGCACATACATGCAGGCACATATAATCCCCCCTCCCTTTAAAAGCACTTAGGAACGGAAAGGAAGGGAAGTCGAGTTGAGAGGTAAATCTCGTCCCCCTCCTAAGTGGCCAGAGGGTCGCTTTTTGGAAACCTCTTCATTTGGTTCAGTGGGTGACCCAAAGGCGGTAGATCTGATCAATCTGCTTAGCCAAAACCCGCATCCAGGCTGTCTGGGAGCTGGAATGCCCTAGTACAGGCCTTGAGACCAGGACGGAAGGGGCCAGGTACTCAGAACTGAGCGGCGCGAGGACCGAGAGGGTACCCGTGGCCAAGCTTTGGTTTCTAGGTAAACCAGAAGTAAGAGGGTAGAGCCCCGCTTCCAAAACCTATAGCTTTTTGGTTAACAGGATCGCCAGTGGGAAGGACGACAGTCCCCACCCCGCAAAAACCTGCATCTTGGTTCCCAGGTCATCCTAGAGAGGGTGGAAAGCCCTAAAACCTGTAGTCTGGTTTCTAGGTACTCCAGAAGTGAGAGAGGTAGAGCCCCCACTTCCAAAACCTATAGCTTTGGTTATCAGATTAACCACGGAAGGGAGAGATCCTTTCCCAAAAATCTGCCCTCGCCTTTGTGGAGGCAGAACCGCAGGCCTGTTACTGATTGCATATAAAGGTCTCCTGCTACAGGAGTGAGCTAAAACACGCTCTCCCTGAAGGTGAGATTCCTTTATAGCAACAGGGGACAGAAGAGGCGTCCTTCTGCACACAAACGCACTTTCTTTAAGGTTACCAGGCCCCTCCTCCCAAGCCAGCGTTTGTTTGGGTGAAAACCTGTCGGGAGTTTAAGGGTTATTGAGCTGCAGCTCACCCTTGGCCCCCACCTTTTCTCGGACGGGAACTCCCGCTCCAAAACTAAGACCAGCCGGTCGAGATCAGGATCCGCAGCTAAACTCCGCGGAGCCCCTGTCGCGACCTGTCAGAGCACAGTTGCTCTCAAGCATCATGGAAATGCTGAAGTGGACAATGAATTTCGGTGCATCCACCCTAGATGATATGGGAGGACACTCAAATGTGCAGGATGTAATTTCAGTGGGAAACGTGTTTCTCTGGCATGGACTAGCTGGAGTGGTATGCTTTCTCATAGGATTCATGGCATGCCAGCGCAGAGCCGAGAGAACCAGGAGAAATTTAGGGAAGGAACTAGGTGAACTCAAAAAGATTTTAGAACTGCAGACTAGACAGATCACAGAACATGCGCAAGAAATCGCACAAATGAACCACACGCACAGTGCGGAATTAGCAGTACTGAGAGCAGAACAGACTAAACATCTGGAGTCACTAAAGGAAAACTATAAAAGGAAAAAGGATGCAATTTTGGCAGACGCAGAAAAGCAAAGATCAGGACACGTGCACGAAGTCGATTCCCAGAGACAGTATTATGAGATGATATTAGAAAAGAAAAGGGGAGAATTTCAATTAGAGATGGAAGAGCTCCAAAAAGCCTCAGAGGAAGAACTCTTTCACTTAAAGGCGGACAGGGTGAATTTAGTAATGGAAAAACAGATTTTGACAGATTCCTTGAAGGAAGCTAGACTCTCTGCCTCAGAAGCACAAGAGAAACTAGCAGAGGCAGAGCTGGCATTAGAAAGCATGACTGATAATTTTGCATCTGCCCAAAAGGCCGCCAAATACCTCGCAGAACAGATGCAGAAACGAAGAGAGCTAGCTTCTCATGATGCCTGTCTTAAAACCATTAATGACCTAAAGGAAAAACTAGGGCTCCAGCAAGCAATCATTTCTACCATACATCCTGAAGGGATGGTGGACTTAGAGGATTGGGAGTCGGGCTCCGACGAGGTCAGGCAACCCACGCATGTTGTGGAAACCCCTCGGAACCAGGAGGTCCCTCCCTCTAGCCCTCACAGTTTAGGAATCCCTGCCCCTTTACCAATGAACCCAGTCAGTACCACCAGACGCACGGTACGTGGGAATGGCCGGACGACCACGACCACCATTGTTGAAAATCGCCTCTGGCACCCTGAGGAGGTGAAAGCTGTCGCAGAGGAGCTAGGCCCCCTTCACAGAGACAATGTGGTACACTGGATGACCGCAGCGAACACTGCATATGGAGGTCTCAGTGGGGAGGACTTAACGCAAGTGGCCAGGAAATGTGCCACTGGAACTCACCTTGCTGCCGTTAATTCTGCAGTCGCAGCAAAGGATCTGACAGCTGAGACGAAGTACAATTGGTTTAGACAAGTGCTAGGCTATTTAAATCCTGCAACCACCATTAGCGCCCTTTTTCATTTGGAAAAGCAAGGTCCCAATGAGGATCCAGAGATTTACATGGCTCGCAAACAACTCTTAGGGGTGGTGGCCAACATAATTGATGACTCCACTGACCCCCTTGACTTTAATGTACCCGCCTTTCGGGAATCATTAGTGAAGGGACTCAATGGACAGACTCAATTAGCTCTGCGCACTTCAGACATCGCGCAAGGAACCTGGGACGAGTTAAGAGCAGACATTGCAAGAGTGGCAGCAATCATGAGGAGGTCTGGCGATTTCAAGCCGCCCAAGACAGGGAAAAGAAAAGACAAGGAGGAGGAAGATGCAGCAATTTTTACAGTCACGTATGCCAACAATGGACCTGGTCCACAGAACCAGAACAGCCCCACAGGGGAACCAGGGACCAAAAAGGTTAGGTTTAACCAAGGGTACCAGGGCAAGAGAGGACGCGGTCGCTCGTGGAGAGACAGAGACACTGTGTACCACGGTAAACTGGGAGAGCGCTCCGCTCCAGACGCTGGGTACACAAGACCTCTTCCATCCGCGCCGCCCTCGTCCTATCGAAGCCAACCCCAAGCACAGGGAACCTACCAAAGATCTTCCAACTCTCCCCCTCCCTCTTCTCCCCCTCCTCTTCCCCCTCCCCGATCAGCCTTTCAGACCAGATCACAGTATGACCAAAGAGAAGGAGGCTGTCCACCAACCATGGATCCTCTTCGCTGGCATGCGTGGATGCGTCTGAAGGACTGGGGACATGACATGACTCATTTTGATGGCCAGCCTAATGACATCCTCTTCCAAGCGCTTGCGGAGGAAGAGAGAGCTGGGAGGAACCAGAACACTCCCATTGCAACGCGCCATCCCTTAGAGGACACAAACCCCTTTAAGGAATCGCCCGAACCCACAGCCTAGAGGTGCCCGAGTCGCATGGATCTCCCCCAGAATGTCGTGGCAAAACTTACGCCGGACAGATGGGGTAGGCCCACGATCGAAGCAGGGATTGGCGATCTCGGGAACAGGACCCCTGCCACTTTGTTAGTTGATACAGGTGCTGCTACGAACATTCTGCAGCCACATTTGGCTAAGAAAGGTGAGCCCACAGGAAAAAACGTTTCACTTTCAGGTTTTGCTGGAGGCAGCCAGAAAGCCCCAATTTGGAAAAATATTCCCCTCACAGTTGGGAAAGTTTCCACCAGGATTTCTGCCTGCTCAAGCAAAGATGACAGTGATGGAATTTTGGGCGCCCCGTTTTTGAAAGAGCACTGTTTCACAGTAGATCTAGCCAACGGATTTTTATGGGAAATTCCGGAAGGACCCAGAGAAATAAACGCCATACACAGATGCTCAGCCATTAAAGTCCCTATGCCACTCTCCCCAATCACTGGAGACCCCTGGGTGGAAGAATTCCCAGAAGTATGGGTTAAGGACAAGGCAGAGTGTGGGACTGTGAAGGACGCGTGTGTTCTCATTACAGGTCGAGACCCCAAACCACAGAAGCAATACAAATTCCCTGCAGACGCAGAGGAAGGAATTGCCAAAACCATTCAGGGACTTTTGAAATGGGATGTTATCACCCCAATGCAGTCCATCTGCAACGCACCCCTCTGGCCCGTCTTAAAAGCAGACGGAGTGACTTGGAGGATGACAGTAGATTACAGAGCTCTAAATGCTGTAACCCCTGCAGTTGCCCCCGTAGTAGCAAAGTACAACGAGATCCTAGCCGCCATTGCAGCTGGAGCACGCTATTACAGCACGGTGGATCTTGCGAATGCATTCCATTCAATTAGGCTCCACGAGTCTTGCTGGTACAAGTTTGCCTTCACCTTTCGTGGCAAGCAGTACACTTTCAAAAGGACCCCCCAAGGGTTCCATTCCAGTGCATCAATATGCAACTCACACGTGGTCCAGATGTGGGACCGTCTAAAACCCGAGTCACGCAAACACGTGATCTCGTATGTTGATGACGTGTTGGTCCACGCACCTACAGCCGAGAAAGCCACGGAAATCACTAGAGAAGTGCTTGGTATAATCAGAGACACTGGGTTTAAAGCCAGCCGCCAGAAAGCGCAGCTAGTTCAAACGCATGTCAAATACTTGGGTTTAGCACTAGGACCTGACGGAAGAGCCCCAGACACACAGAGAATGGAAGTCATCTCACGCCTGCCCGCCCCTACAGATGTTCCTTCCTTAAGGGCGCTGCTAGGCACTTTTAATTTTTCTAGAGACTTCATAGAATCCTTTGCAGATAAGGCAAGACCTCTCTATGCCTTACTAAGGAAAAATGCCTCTTGGCAATGGGGACCTGACCAGCAGCGAGCATTTGCCGCTCTCAAGGACAGTTTGGCATCAGCCCCTGCCCTCGCGCATCCCGATTCCGCACAGCCCTTCTACATTCAATTGGCTCACTCAGAGACAAGCATCGGAGCCACACTGAGTCAGTTTCAAAACGGAGGACAAAGAGTCATTGCTTATGCCTCCAGAAATCTCTCTTCAGTAGAACAAAAATACACTCCTTGTGAGAAAGTCTGTCTTGCACTAGTTTGGAGTTTGTCACATTGGGAATTCATAATAGGAGGAGCCAGAGTCATTGTGCAAACCACGCACACTCCCCTAAAATACATTCTTTCTGGGAAGGTACAAGACGGCCAGGTGTCCAATACCAGGATTGCCCAATGGACACTTGCGCTTGTCAATAAAGGTATTGAGTACAAAAAGGAGAAAAATGAGCCTCCAGCACCTTACGGGCTTTTAGTCACTGGGGAAGAACATGAATGCCCTATACCTACAGTGGACCACGAACCTTGGCCCGCTACCTGGGGAGTAAGCCTTGAAGAAGCCAAGCAGCAAGGATTCACCTGCTGGTTTTGTGACGGGTCTTGCTTCCATGTAGCAGGCAAGGCACACACAGGGTTTGGAGCAGTAAGAATTCATGACGGGTACACTTTACAAGCCCCTGTTCGCCCGCACTCCAGCCAAGCAGCCGAGGTCGCAGCCTTGAAGGCAGTTTTACAATTTGAGCCACTAGATTGCCCCTTAGCAATTTATACAGATTCAGATTGGGCCGCAAAATCAGCGACAATTTGGCTAAAATTTTGGGCCAAGCATGAATGGAAGAATGCAGAAGGGAAGCCCATAGCACATCTAGATTTATGGAAGGAAGTAGCTGACATCCTCCATGAAAGGAGGGCTCCCACGCAGATCTCCCATGTCAAAGGACATCAAAAGACAAACACCAAAACTGCCTACTGGAATGAGCAGGCAGATAAATTAGCGAAAGAGGCAGCCTGCCTTGAAATAAAAACTCCCCGCTTGAGAAGCACACAGAGCTGCGAGCAAGCGCAGACTCCGCAGACCTGTCAAACGAACTGTCAAATCATCTGTCAAACGAACTGTCAGATGAAGCAGACACACAGCCAATTTTTGCTGTAATTACACGCAGTAAGACAAAGTCCCAACACAACCGTGAACCCCTCCCTCCCATTCACGTGGACCTGGGTGAACTACAGAGGAATGACACAGATACTTTGGACCTGTTATCCAAAGGGAAAGATCCCACGGGTAAGCTTAAAATTGAAGAGCATGAAGGAGTTATATGGGCTATAGATTCATCAGGAAAACGCCACTGGGTAGTGCCAGTAGAAGTTAGAGGAGACCTTATACAATTTATCCATGAGCAAGGTCACAGAGGCAAAGAGCCAACACTTGGAAGGGTACGTGAAGTAGGCTGGTGGCCAGGCGTCCGTGACGACGTGGACCGCTGGGTGGACAATTGTCTTGCGTGTGCCACTGTCAATGCCGACTCCTCTGGCCCAAAAGCCCCAATTCAGCACCAAAGAGTGGAAGGTCCTTGGGCTCGGATCCAAATAGATTTTATAGGTCCTCTTCCTCGCACTCGAAATGGTAATAAGTACTGTTTGACGGTCATAGACCCTTTTTCTAAATGGGTAGAAGCACTCCCCTGTAGGACCAATGATGCTCGCACAACGGCAAGGCTAATACTCAACCGCCTAGCGCCAATCTGGGGATTACCCAGGGTAATAGATTCAGATTTAGGGAGTCACTTCTGTGGGGCAGTTACCCAGGAACTGTGCAAGGCACTGGGCATCACCCAACGCTTCCACATAGCAGGGAGACCACAATCATCAGGTGCTATTGAGCGCACAAACAGGACTCTGAAAGAAGCCCTTTCTAAAGTTGTAAAGTCCACAGGAAGGAATTGGGATGAAAAACTCCCCTAATACTCATGGCCATACGTGGTACCATGGCAAATCACGGGTACAGTCCGCACATGGTGATGACTGGTAGGAAAATGCGCCTACCAGAGGCTTTCTGGATGGAGACAGATCTGCCACCAGAGCAAGAAACCAGAGCTGTCAATGATGAATGGATCAGCCAGCTGCTTGCTGAGCTATTAAAAATCCACCTGCAGGTTGCCAAAGAGATAGGAAGAAGCACCCTTGCTGTAGACAAAAAGCTAGGATGGGTCAGGAATCCAAGGATTTGGGATCCAGGAAAACAGGTGCTCTACAGAAAATTCTCAAGGAAACAGCATGCACTCATGGCTAAGTGGGCTGGACCGGTGGAAATTGTCGCCAGGATAAGCCCTGCTGTGTATAAGGTAGCTATTCCAAGAAAGAATGGCCAGTTCTGGGAAAAATTCTTTCATTCCTCACAGCTCAAGGAATGGAAAGGAGAACCAGTCTCCCAGCCCCTGCAACAACAGCAGAACCCTGTGAGCAAACTGACAACCACTAAGGTGTACAATACTTCACCCTTTGAAGCTTTGAGTGAAACTTTTCTCTCTACTATCTTTAATGACACCTTCCTGATATAAAAATCAGAAAGTGTCATAAGGGGGAGATAAGGCACTCACTGACACAACCACAAGCAAAGGGGGAGCAGCAGAATTAAATTTTTGAATCTCCCGGAATCTCCCGGAATCTCCAGGTAAGGTACATTGCACACAGGAAATTCCACCCCCTCTTCACTGAGACAGTAATTTTGAACAGCTGACAGCCTAAGAACTCAAGTTTTGCAGCTTGGTTCAAACAGAAGTCCGACAGGCAGCCAGTTACTGTAAGTCTTTGCAAGATCTTTTCTTTAACACAATTGTCGGGACTCCCCTTTAAACACAGGGAATCCCTCCAAAAATTTCAGCAGTACAAGGTTTCTGGTAAAATGGAACAGCTGTCGTGCTTGGAAGGCACACGGACTGTCCTGACCCCCAGCCAAGCCAATGCCATCTCCTGGGCAGGAGAAATGCAAAAGAGTATTTTCAAGCCATGTGGTCTAGATGCTTGCAGAGTTTGTATTTAAAGAGTGCATCAGCACCAGGAAAAGGAGAGAGCGCCCACACAAAGTTTTTGTGCTCACTTCAAACTTTAAAGAGACATGTTTTGATAAGCCACCAATCTTTAGATAGCAACATTCAAAAGATTTTGCTGTGAGGAAAAAAAGGAGAGAGAGGTCCCTTTTTCTCTCTCTGTGGTTGGGCACAGCAAAGCAAAAGCTCAGGGAACTATGCAAATTCCCCCCCCTTTTCATTAACCTGACTTCATTTACAGCAACCAGCTGGGAACCAACTCGCCACGCTCAACCGGACCCCCCTTCTTCACTGTGATCAGCACAGGAAGACAAAAGAGAGCCAGATGCCCCTCGAGGCGAGGCGAACCAACTTTGTCTCTGTGCCTGTCAGCGCAGGAATACAGCTTCAAGAGAGAGAGAGAGAGAGCATTTACTGATCAAGATTTGTCCTTCTAACTAATTACTACTAAAGGTATTAATATGTAGGGAATGTACTAATGATTAATGTGTACTAATTTTCTTCTGACTTTTCTGTCTCAAATTGAAGAGGAAAATGTAAGACTCTCACTCTCCATTTAAAATTCAAATGAACCCGCTGACTTGCCACCTTCCAGGGGAAAACCCAAAGGAGGACTCTGTATTTAAAGTTCTAGCAGTAAGCATTGAACTTAGAGAAACTAGAAACTTAGAGATCATCCTTATCTCATTTCTATCTAATCAATCTTTTTGCAAAACAATTATTTTTGTTTTCATTCATTTTTGGGAAAGTTTTCTTTTTAAAACAAAACTTTTATCTTTCCAGAGGAAAGCAGCTTTGGAGACTGCTCTTCTTTTTGTTCATTTTTGAAATTGCTCTATTAGAAAAGGCTCAGGTTTGAATTGCCAGCTTAAGTCAAGGACATGCAGCCTTTTCCCCTTTCTTTTGGGAAAAGGAACCCTTGATACAGTCAGCAGCCTGGAGTCTGCTTTACTCATTTTCCCCCAATTTTTCTGGACAAGGAGAGAGTTCACTTGCCATTTTTTGTAACTCCAATAGCAACCCTTGCGTGGAAGTTCATTATTTTTTTTAACAAGACAAACAACAAGTAACATTTATTCTTATTGTAAGTCTGGCTACACAAATCTAGAAGACAATGCGCAGAGTGTGTCTATCTATACGCGTATTCTTCCAGAACATGTCTAGCTTTCATCTTAGTACAAACAAGACCTCTTTGGACTATACCATGTGTTACAAGTGTATAGGAAGGTCTACGTTTTGGATTTGTTGTTTAGCTTAACTTATTCAGAATTTTCTCAGGGTAAAAATTTCTGAAAATGCTGCCAATATTAGTGTATGAATGCTTGAATGACCACTAATAATTTTTATTATGAGTCTGAATGGATTTATGAATGCAAAATGCTTGAAAAACAGCCAAAATGCTTTGTTTAATTTCATGAAATGCAGTTATTTTTGCTAACTGTACTCCTATGGTACAATGCGTTACAACAATGTGAAGGAAGAAACTGGTTTGCTATGCAAAGACATCCCCCTTCCTTTTGTCATTGAACATGTGCAAGTTCTAGACAGACATGCCATAGTTCAGTAACATTAAGGAATGGAAACTTCTTTTGTAGGAAGAAAAGAAGAAACTTGAAGACTTTTACAGTTTACCTGTTGTGTAAATAACCAACTTGGTTCGCTTTGAGTTGACACAGCTAATGTCAAGAAAAGTGATCTGAAGACTTGAAGATGGTGTACTAAACACTGAAGAAACATGATTGTATTTCTTGCATGTTTTTCTTGTTTGTAAATAATTTCAAATGTTTACAACTACCTCCCATAATGAGGACTGCCCTCAGGGATATATGTATCAATGCAGTATAGTTTATGCTACTGATTTTTATATATAGCTAATTTTCTAGTTTTACATGTTTGGTACAAATAGTAATGAATAATAGTCTACCTCATTAATGCTATTGGTTTAAAGCACATAATTGTTATGCCTCACCTTAGCAGTGTTAATGCACATAGCCTACGGAAAAGTCATATGCTTGTTTGCTTCCGGTGTCCGGTATTCACAGTGACAATTTGGCTTTTTGTAGGGCTAGGCATTTTTAATTTTTGGTCCATCCCCAACGAGTAGACTAGATAGATGGTCATAGGTGGAAGGAAATCTTTTCCAACTTGGATCCAGACCAGACGGGACTACATCGCCACAAGCAATGGGTTACCAACGATACTGGACTGTTGGACTTTTGTTGTTGTTTCATCATGGACTATCTGACGTGTTCCCGTTACACACGTCAACCCCACGTGTATGGAAGTCATGGCGTTCACACCGTTTCACTCAGTGAAGCCATGAAAGGGGGACTGTTAGGAGGTGAACTTTGAAAATGCTTTTATTTGTTATTTTCTGACCTGCATGCACACCAGGAATGGTGCCAGCAAGTGTCTTTGCTTTGGGAGAATGTATGCATGAGTTAATGTGACTCTCTCTGTAAAATGAGGTACCACACAGCCTGTATCTCCATGCAAATGAGGTCACAGACGTCTCTTGCACATTTACCCAGCAGCCTTTGGGAACAAGAAGCATCTCCATTACAGCCCTTCCACAGAATGTAAAAAAACAACAACTTTCCACCATTGAGGAATCTCTACCTCGCATGTACCCACAGGATGCTTGGCATTTGCATGTATAAAGACCCGGCCAGATCCATCTACATACCTAAAGGTTTCCATGCCAACCTATCTTGACACCTGGACCAAAATCCTCCCTTGTAGAAAGGTGTAGATTTTCAGCATTGCCCACCTTAGGAGGAGGGAACCCCCACATCCTTTAGCCAATGGTATAGGGATGGGATGGACCCAGAAACACCCCAAGCCAGCCTCCAGACTAACTGATAAAAGGGGGTGCAACCTTTTGTTGCTGGGTTTTTGCTTGCTCTGACTTCTGCAGCCGCTGCTCCTTCTTCATATCAACAAGATAGCTAAGGTAACTTATTGTGGTAACTTGGAGTCGCGACCAAGGAACCATCACACATATAGCTGGCCTATCTGTGTGTAGCAAAAGTAAGGAATCCTTAGTTAGAAACAATCCTTGTTCCTGAGCACTGGAAGAACCAACATCTCCTGGAGCAGATAAGTATAATTGCTTTTCCCCCTCCTGAAGACATACCTTTAGCTTAAATCCCAATATTGTTTTCCATTTCTACTGTATCTAAAAGGAACTTGAATGTATGTGTGTGTGTATCTGTTTTTGTATGACTGTAATGATAAGAACCTTCAGTAAAGAGAATCTTGATTCAAATTAAGAAACCTTTGTCAAGCATCATTCCTTGAAGAAATAGGCTTCTCAGCCGACGGACACCGGTTTCTCTGTATACATTGGCAAAAAGACCTCAAAAGTTAGTCAGCCATTGCGTAGATAAGCAGTTCGGCTAACAGCATGCACTTCTATTTCCTGCTCTCCATTTTATCCTAACAAGAGCTAAGGGAGGTATGTTAGGCTGGCAGAGAGGGACCGGACCAAGAGAATTTCATGGCTGGGTGGGCATTAAAGCCTAAGTCTTCCTAATCAAAGTCTAACCACTCCACTACATTGGCTTTGCTGAGATTCCAACAATAATCAAATCACTTTTCATGGTTGGGCCCCGGAAGCAGCCAGTGTGACTCACTGGTAGGATCAGGGCCACCATCTTAAACACTTTGCCAGATGCAGACCTTCTTCAAGGTGAGGCTATCTTCCGTTTAGATAAAATGTTTCTAAATGTTTGCTTTTGAAACTGTAATATCCTTTGTATCAATTCTTCTGCAAGTATATAATTAACCTGTCAGCCCACCCTGCAATAATAAGTGTGATAGGCAGGAAATATATTAGGAAAGAACTTCTGCATGATATTGCTTTCAAACACTTTTGTACCCTTCAACCAGCTTGCTTTTTAATTAGCCCTTGGACATTAACACACTGTAAGGAATTATCATATTACTGGTATCAATATATATACATACATACATATATATATATATATATATATATATATATATATATATATATCTTCTGAAAAAATCATGGATGCATAAGACCTCTTTAGTATGTTTTGAGAAGATTAAAGTTCAAACAAGAGTGCCATTTTGAAAGGTACTGCATTTGATGAAGGCCGCTGTTATTATTTGGGAAGAAAGCCTGAATTACCATCTAAGAATATGGAAAAGAGGAAACTGGAGGAAATATTAAATCCAAAAGCAAGGCACATAATAAATATACACAGAACATAACTGTGTGCTGTCAAGTTGAATGCTGGAATAGAAAATGGAGGTAGGAGCAACATGAGCTCACAGATGTACCATAAATTATTGCACAAATAAACCAAGCCATCATGGTGGGATGGAAATGTCTTGTACGTTTCATTAAAGCCACAGGAGGTGGTGGCGGCTACAAGCATGGACGGCTTCAAGAGGGAATTAGATAAACATATGGAGCAGAGGTCCATCCATGGTATAGGTAGGAATTTTTCTATTTGTCTTTTAAATTGTTATGTACTGGTTGAAGACTGCAATAATAGACTGACTGACTGACTGAACTCTCAATCTGGGGCAAGTGATGCATTGTATTCTTGGTGTTTGGGGACGGGCAACAGTGGGAGGGTTTCTATTGTCCTGGCCCCATGGCTGGACCTCCTGATGGCACCTGGTATTTTTGGCCACTGTGTGGCAGAGTGTTGGACTGGATGGGCCATTGGCCTGATCCAACATTGGCTTCTCTTATATTCAAAAGTCTGATCCATACTTATAACAGAATGGGGCAGTATGATCACAGGTAGCAGAATATATTTCTGCATTAAAAAAAACCCAAAACCTTTCCTTGCAGATGTGCAAACATTTGAAGTCTCTGTATGAGATGTGCAACTATTTTCCTTCTCACATGATTTTTAGGAGGACTGAGTCACTCTACCCCTGTACCCATATCATGTGCCCCCCCCTTGAATTCACATACATAGATTATCTTGAAGGGCACAGCTTTTACTGAATGGGGAGAAAGGGTATAGTTCATACTGTATCTAAAAAGTCCTGAACAGTGACATGGTATTGATGAGATTACTGGACTGCAAACTGTAGTCAATGCCCTGATTCTCACACCACCTATACAAATGAAATTCAATTAAAATATTATTGTTAAACTATATAATTTTCTTTTTTGCTTCATTTACATACAAATGACTAAAGGTGGAGTAAAAAAATGGCACACAATAAACAAGCAAATTGAAACAATCAGCATTTAAAAGTGAGCAATACAACAACATCCAAATAGGGAAAGAAATCAAAAAGGGGGTAATTGTGCATCCCTAAATCTACCTAAGGGTAGATAGACCCATTATACAAAACACAGCTCTACCAAGCAAAATGGAATCCCTATGTCAAGGTCTCGCCTTGCTCTAAGTACAGTTACTCCAAGATGTAATTGTTGTTGTTACTTGTCGTCAGGTCACAACTGACTTATGGCAACCCTTGTAGGATTTTAGATGGTTTGCCATTGCCTGCCTCTGCATCATGACCCTGGTATTCCTTGGAAGTCTCCTATCCAAATACTAGCCAGGGTCAACCCTGCTTAGCTTCTGAGATCTGATGATATCAGGATAGCCTGGGCTATCCAGGTCAGGTCCAAGATGTAATAATGTTTTGCATTTCCCTCCCCTCGCTCGTTGCAACTAAATATCTGAAATGTGGGCAGGAAATCACAAAAACACGCTGACATAATAAGATGCGTATGTTAAGTTCTCCCCCGTCCCCACCATGTCTTGTGTACAGCAAAACTTAAAATGTTTATCCAAGAAAAGCCCTGGGACTAGAGAATCAAAAACATGAATGATAAGGTTTTATCTCCAACACTGTCAATAACAACTGCAGAATTCATGAGTCTAGTAAATGAAAAATGTGAGTGCCTTGAAAACATGATTCTTTTTTAAAAAAAATATTTCAAGCTATTCACTGAATATCTGGAGTCTCTCTTTAATGTAGTTACAGGAAATGTTTTTATCACTTCCAATACGGTCTTTATTATCATGAGGAATACAAGACTAGGGGTGCCCAAACTCTGGGGGGTTCAAATCTGGCTGAACACGAATATACCACTGATTTATTAGTGGTCGGGTTGACTATTTGCCAAGCAATAAGATGGCATTTGCTGGGTGGCTGTACACATGGCACAATGGAATTCATGCATGCACAGATCCACAATCGACTTTCATGCATGCAGATTGTTTGATGTGTGCCAGTTTAGGAACAGACTATGAGATAGTCCTGGCTGGCCTGATCTCAGAAGCTAAGCATGGTCAGCCCTGATCAGTATTTGGAGGGGAGATCAGCAAGGAATACCAGAGTCGTGTTGCGGAGGCAGGCAATGGCAAACCACCTCTGAATGTCTCTTGCAGTTTAGTGTATTGGTTAAGTGCGCGGACTCTAATCTGGGAGAACTGGGTTTGATTCCCCCACTCCTCCACTTGCAGCTGCTGGATGACCTTGGGCAAGCCATAGTTCTGTCAGAGCTGTTTTCTCAAGGACAGTTCTGGAAAAAGCTCTCTCAGCCCCACCTCATAGGGCGTCTGTTGCGGAGAGGGGAAGGGAAAGGAGTTTGTAAGCTGCTCTGAGACTCTGAGTGAAGGGTGGTGTATAAATCCAATCCTCTTCTCCTCCTCCTCCTTATTCACCCTGAAAACCCCCCAGGTTTGCCATAGATCAGCTGTGACTTGACAGCAAAAAGGTGGAGTAGATCCCCCATGTAAGTAGTTAACATCATTCTTTAGTACCTCCCCCTGCATCACTTGCACCTTGCATAACTCACAAATGCTTCTTTATAATAATGAACTAACACATATCTGTTGGGTTACTGAATTTAAGAATAATTCATGCATTCATTATCCCATAACAGTGAGAGACGTCATGTCCAGCAGGGCATTCCTCTCCCTTTTAGGTACACCACCCTTACCTCTACTGTTACTGTAGTTTGGCTCACTGTTTTACTACACATGTGGGCTGGAGGATGGGGGATAGACAGTCCTTCCTATGGAACCTCAGGACCCAAAAAACTAAAGAGGAAGGGTATTGTCCCAGCCTGGCCCAGGACTTGCAGCTAGAGAAGGGTTAGGGAAATTGTCTTGGAGGAGCCTATTGCATTCCTCATAAGAACATAAGAGAGGCCATGTGGGATCCAGTCCAACACTCTGTGTCACACAGTGGCCAAACCCCAGGGCCATCAGGAGGTCCAAGTGGCTGGCATTTATCAACTCTTGGGTCAGCATCAGAAGTTGAAAAGTAACTAGGAACACAGCACTGGCACACACACACACACACACACAACACTGCCTTGCCAGCGCCACTGCATGCATCCAAAAGCTCCCCCCACACACACCTTTTCTGGCTAATGCACAGCTTCATTTTAATACCCATGCTGCTCCGGGGCTGCACTCCACACACCCTCCCTCCTGGATCTGGAACAACCTGGTTCAGCAGGATGCCAGGTCTGTATACTAATAAGGCCAAGAGGTCCACCAACTACCACAGTTAGTAACAAAAAAGCTGCCAGCTAATTTGGAAGGAGTTTGGGACATTTGCTGTACTAACAAATAATCCTGGGATTGGCTCGTCACCAGCATCGCTGCCATCAAGAATGGTAGGTTCATCTGGCGAATTCATTTGTGGTGAAAGCCAGGGCATCCCATTAGAAAACCGGACAAACATGTTGGCTTGGATCCTAAGCCTGGTTTAGGATTGTGTTGTGTTGCGGAGGCGGCCTTCTGCTGTCGGGCATTCTTCTGGCACTGGGAACTACAGCTCAAACAAGAGCAGCATCTTTCAAGGAGGCGGGAGGGTTGCTGGGCTTCAGGTGGTGGCTGGAGACCTCCCAGAATCACAGCTGATCTCCAGGCTAAAGAGATCAGTTCACCTGGGGGAAATGGCTGCCTTAGAAGGTGGACTCTATGGCATTCTACCCCACTGAGGCCTCTTCCCTCCCCAAGCTCTGCCTTTTCCAGACTCCTCTCCCCATATAGCCAGGAATTTCACTATCCAGAGCTGGCAACCCTAAGGACACATAGCACCAAGGGAAAGAGCTGCACAGAAGAGGACAACCTATTCCTCAGACGACTGGCTACAAACAGAATTATTAATAACAGAACAAGCCATAAAAACAAACAAAGACATAAAAGCAGTTTAAAGCACCACTCAGCCTAAAATGATATCCACAAAACAGTCCTCAGGATAGAAGCAGACCAGAAAACCAGCTTGAAAACACAGAAACCCTTAGTTAAAAACGTGTGTAAAAACAAGTGCTGTGGTCTGGCACCTAAAGACTGTAGGGCATTCCAAAGGTGAGGTGCTACCAATGAAAAGACCTGTCTCTGATTGGCACCTGGCTCTGGCTCTGATTGGCACCTGGCTCACCTCTGCAGAGAGACTGGAAGGAGCAGGCTGAATAATTTCCTTTACATTGGGCTTTTCCGCATTCTCATTTTACTTGCTGGAAAGTTCCTGTTTCTTGGGGGGGGGGAGGTGTTCTGTTCCACATGTGTTTTGCTCCCTCTAGTGATCAATTTGACATCACACAGCTTTTGTCCAGCATATCTCCCTACAGATTTAAACTGCAGGTTTTTATGCTGGGGAAAAAAGTTGTGTGATATCTGTGTCCCTCTACAGCCAAAGAGAGCAAAACACATGTGGAAAAGGGACCCCGACCCCCCCCCCGAAACTGGAACTTACCAATGGGTAAAATGAGAATGCAAAAAAGCCCTATAGTTAAGAGCATGGGTCATCCTGAAGCATTCAGGAGAGTTAGGAAGAGGGTAATTGCACTAACACACACGCCCATGCAAGGTGTATATATTCTATTTTAGCACCAAGGATTTCCCCCTTTTTAGCCCTTTCCACATATCCAAACTTTAATTTTTACCACTCCTAGCCACTGCCATGCCTTTAATGCCAGGAAGATGGAACATCTTGCCAACTGCAGACTTGAGGTGCTTTGCTAAAACTCCATTTTTCTGCTGTTGCCCTTCAGGTGCAATTGAGATCTTAGATCATCTTATTTTATACTGCAAAGAATGGGTTTTATTTCGAGATTTCTGGATAATGCCTTTTCTGAACAAATGTCAACTTTCTGTTGAACTTTGGATGGTCCTCTTTATGTCTGGCAGATGTTGATCTATTAATAACTCATTCTGTTTCCAATTTTTTTGGCAAATGTTTTTGGCAATAGTGGTTTCTTCAAGGCATCCTAACGATGGGTTTAAATTTATTTTATTCTTGGTAAAAAAAATAAAATTACATGCCTATTTAATGATTAACTGAGTTGTTAGGGTATTTCATTTATTCTGTCTTACTGATTTTGCTCAAGACGTTTGTTAATAAGGGAAAGGGAAGAGGTGGTCCTTCAAGTAATTATGCCTGTCCAGCTTTATCCCTTCAGAGTCTCAAGTCACTGCTGGACTTAACTACACCATTGTAAACTTCACACAAATCACTCCTCACCTGCTTACAGACCCCTGAAGTAAATCTTTGAAGCACTTACCCTGTGGTGCCCACCCACATCTGTTTCCCCATTATGTTCACTGCTTTTTCTATTCAGCTATACATATTACAATACAGGGCATTGTCAGGTATGACGGCAAGTGTACAAAATTACCACAGAGTAGATAACTAGCATACTTTCCATCTGTACATTATGTTTAACACCTAATGTTTGTCCTCACTTATTTAATTAATTCCCATTAATATTAAAAAGTATAAGATGGAGGAGCTTCCCCCCCCCCCTCCCTGGAGTATATAAATGGTATAGCTAATCATTTTGAACAATTACGGTAAAATAGCATTGACATTTTCAGCTCTTTAAAATTATGCAAATCACTGAGCGGCAAAGTACTGTAGTTCTTTTCTCTAATAGAACACTGCTGTTTAAAGTGGTGTTGTATGTCAAGTAGAGTAAGGTGCAAGTACTTTGATTAGCATGTTCCTCCCCTACGCCCCCGTTCTTCCCTGCAGCAGAAAAACTGCATGCCATCTGGTCGCCCACTGTCCTTATTAATTCAGAACGAAGTGCATTCATTCTGGAAGACATGGCTGTTGTTAGAGTGTGCAAAAATGCAAAGCTGAAGTGAAAGGGATTCAAATGTGGAGGGAGGCATCACAGATGTAAGTCACCCAGAAGTTCTCCCCCGCTCCCTCCATGTGTGGGACATTAGGTCATGAGCAAGCAGGGCTTTCTGTTTGATCATTTCGCTTTGATTATTATGAGAGCCAGTGTGGTTTAGTGGTTAAGTGCATTTTTAATCTGGAGAACTGGGTTTGCTTCCCTGCTCCTCCACATGAAGCCTGCTGGGTGACCTCGGGCCAGTCACAGTTCTCCTAAACCTTCCTCAGCCCCACCTACCTCACAAAGTGCCTGTTGTAGAGAGAGGGAGGGAAAGATATTGTAAGCCACTCTGAGACTCTTTAAGATAGAGAAAAGCAGGGTTATAAAAACCTACTTCTGCTGTTTTGTTCACTTAGACCTTCCCGCATCTCATAAACAGGATTGTGTACTTGACTTATCCTGCCCTGATGTAAACACACTGTAGATTGATCTGATTTTCAGAAAAGCTTGCTTTATAAACAACTTTGTAATGTATCATCCTACCTCAAAACACATGGTTTGAAAGAATGTGCAATAGATCAGTGATTCTCAACTGGTGTACATGGACCACAGGTGGGATGTGGAAGTTGTCCAGGTGGGATATAAGGTTCTCACAACAATTGCTAAGAATTCACTCTCTATCAATCCCCATGCCCACCCACAACTATGACATGCTGTCTCCTACTGACCCTACCTATTATCTACCTGTGACCTTTACGACATGCTAGTAGGGCTACCAGGTCTCCTGCTATGGTGGGAGCAGTGTTCCCTCTAAGCTGTGTTAGTGTGAGCTAGTTCACAGTGTTTTAGCCTCCAGATCACACATTTTTGTCTTAGCTCAGGAAGGATGGCTCCAGAGCAAACTAATGTAAGCAGTAGCCAAATGGCTCGCTCACAACTTTAAGGCCAGTAGCTCACAAAGTAGAATGTTTGTTCACAAGACTCCATAGCTTAGAGGGAGCATTGGGTGGGAGTCCTCCTGCCAGCAGCCATTCTTGCAGGCCACTGTTCCAAGCAGTGGTGGGAGGGGAGGGAAGTCTGCATTCTGCGCCCGCATCACTTCCAGGGGGGAAAAAATGGAAGTGCCATTGGGTGAATCTAGGAATTGCTGGGAAATGTTTCCAGCAACTAGTAGAGCTGCTATATGTCACTTCCAGGTTTTCCCTGATCTAAGACGTCGCACTGCAGATGTCAGGGGGTGACATTCTAGCTTTTGGGCAAACTCTATGGTTTTGAGGGCAAAAAAAGCATAGAGTTTTGCCCAAAAACTAGAGTATCACTCCCATGATGCCAGCAACATGATGATGTTACTTCTGTGTGATGTCATCATGCCACATGCACTTCACGCGTATGGCAGAATATCCTGATAAGTAGCCAGGAGCCCCCTGCCAGATTGGAGGTAGGACCTGGCAATCCTGTCTCCCATAGATTATGCATTGGACTTCTGTCACTCCCCCATGCATTTTACGGCTATAGCAGCAAAAATTATACTCAACATTATTATCACAATTTTCAACAGCTAATGGAATGATTGGGAGGGAAGGCAGCATTGTGTAGTCTGATCTTGTCAGATCTTGGAAGCAAAGCAGGGGCAGTACTTGGAAGGAAGATCACCAAGGAAGACTCTGCACAGGACGGCAATGGCAAACCAGCCTCCGCTTCCCATTTGCCTTGAAAGCCCATTGCTGGGTCTAATTTCTAGAAACTCACCACATCTAGTTGGTCTAGCTGTCTGAGGGATGGTACTGGGGAGGGGCAACAGAGAAGCTCATCATCCCTGGGACACAATAACTCTAATGTGTGAGGCTGTGATAGATCACCTCTCCCACTTACTTGTGAAAAGGTAGTGGGAGGTGTGGTAACTCAGCAGGACCTCTAAATGGCAATGCAGGTACAGAGCATTAGATGTATGACTGCATCTGCTCATAAGGGTAACTGGCGACAGTTGGTTACTCAGTTTGTATATGGCACCCTTGGACATTGCCTAGTGGAGACTTGGGGCAGCCAAAGGGTTCTTCTGACATCCCAGGGGTCCACTCAGAAGGAACAAGGAAGGGCTTGCCAGTCCATTCCTTCACAATCTCTTCTGTGATCTCCCAATGTGTAATGACTTCACTCATGTTGGGAAGGATCTCCTCCTTACTATTTAACCAACAAATGCAATTGTGTGCTCTTAAGAAAGCCATCTTTAATATATTCAGTTCCCTATTCAAATACTATATCGGAACCAACCAAACACATATGCTCTTAAACGGTTGCACCTGTTAACGTTTGCTATAACCAATTACTCCGCAAGCCTGATCTAAGCTTCATTGTGTTTACTGTGGCATGCTTCTGAATAAAAATGCTTAGCATCACACTGTTAACCAACTAGTTGACAAATCTACAGATAAAAACTTACAACTAAGTGCTTCTCAACCTGTTTCCATATACTCTGATTTCTTTAAGAAAACCAGCAAACATGTAAATATATAGTTCCCATGTTATTGAATTCTTAGAAGTAGCAGGTGGGAGGTGATGATTCACAAGTTGCCTACCTTCCTTTGTTCAAGGAACTAAAAGGACAATCCCTAAAAATCAACTCCTACTGAAACTGATCTCTACAAATTAAAAAAAAAAAAAAGCCCGGCAATATGCTGCTGTACCGGCTGTTTGTCACTCTAATTTTTCTTATATTTCTAAAAGTGTTTGTCTTCTCCAACTGGTATAATAAAGGCATCAAGATAACCTGCAGAGGGGCCACAAAACCACGTATCCAACACAAGATCCCCAGGAGACCTTCCAAGGCAGCTTGTTGGCCATTGTGTGAAACAGGATGCTGGACTAGAGGGATCACTGCCCTGATCCAGCAGAGCACCTCTTAAATTCTTATGTGACCAGGGCGGGTAGTGAAATGTATCAGACTCAGGCAGCTCTTAAACAAGTAAATTCAGCTTTATTGAACCAGAACAAATCAAAAAACCATAGGGGTTTGAGCTCCTTTTAAACATCCCGGGCTGGGAAGGCCACACCCAGTTGAAAGGTAAGGACCAATCACAGTTAATACATAAGGACCAATCTGTATCATTCCCTCCGAAAACAATCCTCCGCTCTGATTGGCCTGTTGTCAGAAGAAGCCAATCAGAACATACATTTTACGATATCAGAGCTCCTATGTGGCTCTGACTGAAGCCTAGCGTGACAGTTCAACTACAATACACAACAGGTAGTGTGACAGATTATAAATTTTCCCTTGGCCAAGCACTAATTTTAATGAAATGGTGATGTAAATGAAACAACATCTAGAGAAGAATTCTCAGTATCAGTCCCACATAGCTATATTTTGAGAACGCCAACACCTTCATTTGTGAAGCAACCATCACAATCATTCTCTACTGAAATAACTGGACTTGAATGGAGAGGATTTAAAAAAAAGAGTGGTGGGATACTGTAAGATAAATTGTCAGTGGGGAACCACAAGTATGGTTGCCAGCTCCAGGTTGACAAACTCCTGGAGATTCGGGGATGGAGCCTGGGGAGGACAGGGACCTCAGTTGGGTACAATACCATAGTGTCCACCCTCCAAGGCATCCATTTTCTCCAGGGGAACTTATCTCCTTCATCTGGAAATCAGTTGTAATCCGGGGATATCTTCAGGTCCCACCTGGAATTTGGTAGCCCTAATAGGAAGTGGTGAATTATCTGAAATTTCCCACCCATCCATATTTTTTTCTCACCTTGCCCCTTTAACTAAGGCCCAGCTGCTGTGAACATACCGGGCCTGTTGGAGGGCAATGACCATTATCTGGCTTTATCAAGCTGGTTGGGTTATTTTCTGAGGAAGGGGAAATTTTATAATTGCTGAAGTGATATTTTTCCACATTCCTATAGCATTTCACCAGGCATGTAGTTTGCCTGTGGTGTTCCAGTACTTTGATGATAAGCCCTTGACCATTAATTTCAGTATTACTGAGGGAAAGCCAGGAATCCTGCAAAGACTTACAGAGGTTGTGTTCAGCTTGATGGATCACAATCGTGCAAGTCTGCTCCAGAAATGATGAAGGTGGGTATTATTCTTTGAAATTCAAATCATCTGAAAGCACTTGTTTGTGGAGAATTACTGCAAAAAGAGCCAGTTATTAGAGTGACCCTTAATTCCAGACATCTCCAGCATTTGCAGTATTGCCAAGTCCATGAAACCACTCACTACACCCAATGCGAACAAAGAGAATCAGAGAGCACTATAATCAAATGCAGCTAATGCTGTCCAATGGGGGCTTTTTGCCCACATGGTGTTTGATGCACTCAGTTCTCATGATTAACAGATCTAATTTCTCTTCCAGCATGGGGGACAGATTGATTCGTTTAAAGTTCTTTTTCAGCGGAATAAATAAAACAACTCTCCCCTTATCTTTTAATTTTCCATTTACCTTCAAAAATTAAAAAAATGCCTACTTCATAACCGAACTGAAGTTATCTGCAACTTTCCAGTCTTTCCCAGCATGCAAAACTGTAGATGGGAACAACATCCAAGATGGTCATCAAGTGCAATGCTCTCTTTACAAGTGAATAATAAATAATACATTGCCGTGCTTTCTCCAAAGCAACAGCTTTGTCAAAGGAATATTTGTTCACAATAGATTCTGCCTGTTCAATTAACTTGCATAGTATGAAACAAGCCTGATTATATTCCCCCATTGCTTAAAAACATTCTTGAAAGTGGCATTTTTTTAAAAAAAATTATGTGAACAAATCAGCAACACTTATTTATTGGAGTAGATACATAATGTAGTAGTAGTAAGTATATCTTGAAAAATACAGATAGAGTTTAATAAAATATAAACATAGCTTTCACTCTACAATTTGCAAAATTTACAGCCAGTTTGGTGTAGTGGTTAAGTGTGCGGACTCTAATCTGGGGCCGATTTCCCACAAGCACTGCTCCACGCTCACTCTTCCCTTTTGCCCCAATGGTACGGAGAACCAGGTTTGATTCCCCACTTCTCCACTTGCAGCTGCTGGATGACCTTGGGCAAGCCATAGTTCTTTCGGAGCTGTTCTCTCAAGGGCAGTTCCTGAAAGAGCTCTCTCAGCCCCACCTACCTCACATGGTGTCTGTTGTGGGGAGGGGAAGGGAAAGGAGTTTGTAAGCCACTCTGAGACTCTGGGTGAAGGGAGGGGCATAAATCCAATCTCCTCCTCCTCCTCCTCCTCCTCTTCTTCTTCTTCCTCTTCAATTCTGGTCTGATAGGACACAGGAGATGGTTATAGTGGTGGCATATCCACAGCAATGGTTTACATATTGTGTTCCTGGAACCTTAATGCTCCCTGGAAATTTATCAGAGGTGCTTTGAGGAAAAGGCATTTCCTTGAAAGATCACTTGCTGAGCACCATCTCTGCAATGCGCAGCCACATAGGGAGAGTTAAATTCAGGGGGGTAGCCATGTTGGTCTGAAGCAATCGAACAAAGTTTGAGTCCAGTGGCACCTGTAAGACCAACAAATTTTAATTCTCGGGTACAATTAAACTTTGTTGGTCTTTCAGGTGCCACTGGACTCAAACTTTGTTCTATAGGGAGAGTTAGACATTTATTTACGTACTTAATTTGTATCCTGTCTTTCATCCCAAAGGGGTCTCACAGAGGTTTACATCATTCTCCTCTCCTCCATTTTATCCACACAGGAGGTAGGTTAGGCGGAGAACATATGAATGGTCCAAGATCACCCAGCAAGCTCCCATGGCAGAGTGGAGATTCAGATCTGAGACTCCCAGATCTTAGTTCTATATTCTAACTACTGCATCATGTTGGCTCTCATTTCATACAAAATGGCAGAAGGCTCCACCAGGCTCTTCCATGTAATAAGCATTCCAGAATACATCCCAGAATCCTCTACACATGCCGATTTATTACACAACAGATGTATTCATTTTATTTTAATAGAACATTTTTATACCACCCTTCTTCACAGAACTGCAAAGACAAAGTGGATTTATGGATGTGGAAAGTGTTACCAGAAGGTACAAAGTATAGAATGATTTCACAGAGAAGACCCATTTTATCCACTTGTTGCTTCCAAAAGGAAGGTGAAAGGTCTTTGGCATCTGGTATACACACAGGCTGTTCGAAATATGGATATGACACCCTACAAAGTCATCTGGAATTCAACAACCGAAACCTGTGTTATTTTGAACAACCTGTGTGGTCGATTCAACTTACTATTGGTCGATTCAACTTACTAACATAGGAATTACATTTAAGCCTATATTGAAAATAACTGAGCTTCACAAAAACATTTGACACACAGAAGTGTTGAGCTGGAAATAGGGGGAAATAAGACAGGTAAGGTTGCCAAAGACTTTGACAACCCAGGCTTGCCTAATCTTGTCAGATCTCAGAAATTAAACAGGGCTGGCCCGGGTTAGCACTTGGGGGGGAGACCACCAAAAAAGTCCAGGTTCATTTCAGAGAGGCAGGCAACAGCAAAACACCCCTGAAGTCTCTTGTTTTAAAAACCCTACAGGGTCACCATAAGTCAGCTGTGATTTGATGGCACATCACCACCACCAAGGTTGCCAATTCTCGAAATGCACATATCTAGCAAAGGCAGACCCTGCCCAGGGACAGAGATGAGATGTCAAAGAACAGAGCAAATACATCAAGGGGCAGAACCGACAGAAATGACTAATTCATATTAAATACATAGCTGTCTCTCTTTATAGGATTGCAGAAGCATTTACAGAAGCTGCTTTTGAGACACAGGAAAAACCTTTGCTTTAAAAGTTATTGAACTGTGATGGACAGTAAACAGTTAATGCTTTAACCCAGTCTGAGAACCTTGAGTGACAGGGGATTCAGATGAAATACTGCAGTTGAGACTGTCAGTTAGGAGTGTCAATTAAGAATAACAGCGACCTGGAAAGGAAGGTTAAGAAAGTGAGTGGATCAAGAAAAATCACTATCTAGTCCAAAGGAAATGTTTCCTAGTAAAGTCTGAGGGAAATAGCTCCTAGAAAACAAGGGTGATCCCTATCAAGTGGTTAAGAAGGGATAGTGGAACTGGTTTGAATGTTCCTGCCTTCACCAACTTGAGTGTCTTTGAGACAAATAAGTTTATGATTGTTTACTTAAGCGGAGACTGCCAAGAAAACTCTCTCCTCAGTTTTTAAATACCTGTCTGTATAATTAAACAGCCACATGTTTGTGACAAACTACCAATTGTTTATATTTATACAAAGTTATCTCATTCTCATTGCCTGTTCACCTCCTAAGTCCTAAACCTAATACATATTTCCCCTCATCTTATAAATAATTATCTTCTGGTTTCGCAAGATTCCATGCGCTCCCATTGGCTGTAAAATGCCTTCCCTCAGCCATTGGCCCATCAGCCGCCACTCAGGAGTACTTGCGTGCCATTGGCCGGGTGCTGGGTCTGCTCCTCTTCCCCACCCACTCCCCCTGGCGGACAGCTCTCTCTCCTGAGGAAGACAGTTCTCTTGACTCGTGTGAGGGACTGTCCCCTCAGTGGCTGTTGGTAGGCAGCCAAGCTTGGTTCTGTGAGTAAAAAAAACAAAGGACTTTCTGTCAGTAAAAGGCCCTTTCCACACCTACATTGGCCTTTGGGAGAAAACTCATTGGGCCCAGTCCTGATCTGGTTGCCAACTCCAGGTGGGCAATTCCTGGAGATTTGAGGGATGCAGCCTGGAGAGGGTGAGGTTTGAGGAGGGGTGGCACCTCAGACAGGTACCATTGTTGCCAATCTCCAGGTGGGGGCTGGAGATCGCTCAAAATTACTACTGCTCTTCAGGTAGCAAAGATCAGTTCCTCTGGAGAAAATGGTGGACTCTGTCATTATACCCTGCTGAGATTGCCACAGCAAATTGTCACTGAGTGCCCAAAGCCGGGGCACTCTCCCAGAGCCTCTTTCTAGAGCCCGTTGTATTTATTTCCACAACGGGCCTTATTCCTAGTAAATAATATAAAACAGTTTTGTTAGTTTTGAATTACCATCAGCCTCTTGTGTGCTGTTATCAAACTAAGACAAAAGAACAATTTTAGTCAGTCCCTCAGATCTGTAGGCTGTATAAATATATATACATTTAAATAACTGGCTGGGACAGACAGAAAAACAAAGAAGGAAGGAAAGAGGCTGCCTAGCCAAGAAGTAGAATGTTAAATGGTCTGTTCTTTCAGTTATATGAGAAAATCCTCATCTGACAGCCTCCCAGAAGAGGAGGACTACAGAGGATTGCCAACCTCCAGGTGGTGCCAAGAGTTCTCCTGGAATTGCAACAGATCTCCAGAGATCAGTTCCCTTGAAGAAAATTGCAGCTTTAAAGAGCAAAGTCTAAGGTATACCATAGATTCTATGTGCATACACAGGCACTGCTCCAAACGTTCAGGAATTTCCCAGGCCAGATTTGGCAGCCCTACAAGCCACTAGAGGAATAGCCAGTTGACAATCTTTTAAAAAAGAGTAAGAGACATTGCATTTTTTGTTTAGAGGAAATATTTGCCAATCAAATATTTTATGATGAAGGCGAAATTCAAAAGTGATGCACTTGAGATATGAATATACCCATATTGCTACTCTCAGATGTTTCCAGGCAAGCTCCCTTGCCCCCTGCAATGATCTGATGGTCATCATTTAAATTGGAATTCATACAAGTGGGTTTAAAAGATGTTCATTATATTTAAATTGCTCAGAAGTGCCTGAGCACTCCTGTAAAGGGGGGGGATATAATTTTTTTTACTACTGAAGGAAGTTTTCTTTTTTAAAAAAAATCAGTTGCACAGGAGCATAGATGTATTACTAGGAAGAAGAAACAGTAAAAATGAACAAGCACTTTTGGGGAGGATCCAGGATGTTTATTGTATTTCTGTATTTTATATCTGTGCAGAACTATTATTGTAGTCTTTCATAAGAATGTTTTAATTGAAATACGTAGGAAGAAAAGTGTGAGCACCAGACATATTTTCTTGAACCAATTATTACAATAAACAGAGAAAATGCAGGCCAATTAGGATCTTGAGAAAAAGCAGCAGCAGTAGCACTAGCACCAGCAGCAGTAGTAGTCAATAGGTAATAGGTAACCCAGTTATGATCTGAGACATGGTGAGTGTGCCAATCACTAACAGTTTCTAATAGGCTCTCTGATCAATTGCAATGTACTAAAAAAACCACATTAAAATGGCAAGGTACACGCTCAAAACACCATTCTATATGCTTCTGGTTATTTCAAAGCAGTGATTAGGGATGGGCACGAACCAGGTGATGAATTAAAGTTTGTCACAAATTTTGACTGGTTCATGGTTCACAAAGCAATGTTCATGAACTGAAGAACCACCATGAACTTTCACAAATTTTGATGCAGTTTGTGGCAGTTTGTGAAGAGCAGAAAGCAGGGGTTTAAAACGGGTTTAAAACCCTACTTTCTGCTCTCCACAAAAAAAATCTGATGTTTGGTTTAACTCCAAGCCATTTCATCCCCTGCTTTCTGCTCACAGGTGCTTTTGGCAGTAAGCAGGGGGTAAAACGGCTGAGAGCTTTTTTAAACCCCTGCTTTCTGCTCCCTGTGGCTTTTCATTGGGAAGCAGAAAGTAGGGATTTAAATTTTAAATGGCTCATGAACTGATCTGAACCTACCTCTCAGTTCATATACATATGTGGTTCAGTTCACAGTTCAGCCAGAAACCACAAACTGAATCGAACTGCAAAAATGTGGTTCATGCCCTTCCTTAGCAGTAATTCCCAATGTGTTGCCTGTCAGTGCCATGGAACCCACTGATGCATTTCCTAGTGCCCACCTGATTCTTCTCCTCCAAAGCAAAGAAACAATATTTTATTTTCTCCACATCAGTGGACTAGGAGGTGCTTCAAAAGACCCCAGGAAGTTTCATCTTTTTCTTGCAGGGAGCACTCATTGGGGGGGGGACTCCCTTCAGCACAGGAGGATGCTTTTCTTAGAACCTCTTAACATTTGGCTGAACCTCTCAATACTTTGGGATTAGACCCAAACCCCCACCCCAGCAGCTGTTTTGTGATTAGTACCACAACCACCCTTTGGCAGTCATTTTATTGAGATGCCCATTAACTTTCTCAAATTTTCATGGGTTGAACCAGGCTAGAGACCTCAAATAAAATAGTACAAGAGCATCTAGCTTTGAGTTCAGTATTACCTTGGAGACCAACAAGATTTTGGGGTATGAGCTTTTGAGAGGTATCTGGCTCTCAAAAGATCATATACCAAGAATCTTGTTGGTCTCTCAAGTGCTTCTGGACTCAAATCAAGTTGATCTACTGCAGACCAACATGGCTACCCTCTGAAACAATGCTGCCAGAAAACGCTACATTACCACTACGTCCATATAGATTCTGATTCAAAATAGCAGCCACTGCCAGGATACAATTAGGAAAAGAAAACATATGGGGGGGAAAGAAACAACGTTTTCGCTGAACTGGCCTTTTCAAGAATAGATCATCACATCCTACTGTATACATAAATGCTACCCACTTTTGAAAGTCATGCCCTGACTTGCTCTTCAATACCAATTTTTGGACTCTGACAAATAAAGGCCATTTGCTCCTTTACTGGCTGTGTAGTGAAATCCCATTCCCTAGCGACCTTATTTATTTCAACCATTTTTCATTTCAGCCTTAGACTACAGAGACTGTGATTGAAACCTGAACATTAATCAAATAAAAAAGAGAGGAAGAAAGAAAATTAAATAAGTGCTTTACCGGGCTACCTCAGCTCCCTTTCATTTCTTTTATTATTTTTCTTCTTCTCCTCTCTCAGGTACATATAGCAAAATTGGATAGAAAACAACTATTTCTTTTATTTTCCTCCGTTACAATGATCCTTTATATATATTTTTAAAAAATCCATTCCATCTCAACAGCATTAAATTCAGTTCACTTGGGATTGTATATTATTTATTTTTATCAATTTATCCCCAAGACTCAGTGGGATACTGATTGAAAAGCTTAGGTGAAAAATGTCAAAACGAATATTGAAGAAAAATGTTTATCCCGTGTGCTGCAAGTCTGGGGTCTGTCTAGCAACTTTCCCAGTACCTGGTTTTTCCCTGACTCTAAGCTGTCACTTGAGTAAATGGATTAAAAAAAAACAAGTTTGGGGGGAGACAGAAGAGGAAATGCAATCTCTATTCCATTAACATGTCAGAGCAATGGAATCATGAAGTTGCTCAAAACAACAGACGAACACTGGGCTTGATTCTTAGCTGAAGCTTCTCATATCGGTGCTATCTTTATATCCGGCTCCCCATTTGCTGACATCCAGTGGGGGACAGCCCAGGAAAAAAAGTTAAGGGTGCTTAAACACCACTCATCTCAAAAGGACTAGAGAACTCCAGTGCTTAACAGGAAACTTGATTTCAATGACACTTAAACATGATCAATTTATCAGCTGTCTAGCATTTGGGCAACACCCAATACATTGGAGGGTGTGTGTGTGTTTTAATGCACCAATAGCTATCTGTACTTATAAGGGCTGCAGCATCCATTGACTCACTGGGTTTGCCATGGACTTTACAGAGACAGCCCCTATGTATACAGGCACCTAGGTGGTAGAGCCCTGTAAAACATTGGATTATGCCCAACTGGATATAAAATGCTGTCAAATTTGAACCTGTTGTCACTTGAGTAAATTCATGTATGCTGTAAAGCAGGACATAGGAAAGGTAGTACGCCCCAGAGTTAAGAGCTTCTTAGATTATAATGGGAGACTCCCCCTGTTCAAATCAATGAGACTTACACCAAAATTACATAAACACTGCAAAGCACTGGGAAATGGAAATAAGACTGCAAACCAGGCTGTCTATCAGTCATTTCACAAGCTGCATACAAGTGCATTTTGAATCACTTATCTGTTTTCCATGCATGCATATCAACAACAGAAGAGAAGCTAAGAAGCACTTGGAGTGATAACGCATTCATTTGGCCTTAAGCTATAGTCCTGCAACAGTCAATTGAGAGCGACTCCCATTGAACTCAGAATGCCGTTTCCAAATTAATGTGAACAGGATCACTTTTGTTCAGTCATGCATGCCCTATGTATATAAATGAACCATTTGTAACTCATTTGAGCTCTTAGGTTTCATGCACGGCTTTTTTCCCCCTTCAGCAATCCCCATCAAGGCAGCGCTATTTAGTGACTAACAGGTGGTCCATCATTTGGGGATAATATCCCAAGTGATCAAATGACATCTTTAGGGGCTGACAGCAACATCTACCACATTAAAGCTAACTATGGGGTACTTTAAAGCATTCCAAAATACTTTTAAATTTCATTGATTGCAAGGGAAGAAAAAGTAAATAATGCACTTAACTCTTTTTTCCCCATAGAAATCAATGGAACATAAAAGCACCCAACTTTGGCTGGATTAACTATGCATAAATAAAATATGCACAAGGTGTCTCTTAATCGAAAAAGCTGTGCATCTTCAACCCCAATAAGCGTTTGTGTTCCTGGATAGATGAGCAAAGCTTTGCCATTCTTGTGAATGTCTTTGCAGTTGAGGTCAGCTCCCTTTCTTTAGCACTAAATGTTGAAAAGGAAGGGTCTTTGGACCCCCAAGGCAACTGGGACAAAAAAAAATTACCTGTGAATTTTGTGGCTAAAGACGGAGCTCAGTCAAACATAAACACTTATATAACCTTGTGTGATGTGGCCAAGCACGACCCAAACAAACAAATGCTGATAATATCCCACAATGATCAATCTTGATGAAAATAAAGCCAAACAGTTCTGTGGTTGTAAGGATGTAAATTCAACATGGCAGTATTTTTCTTTGAGGAACTGTTTAGTTAGTGTCTTCTTTTTATTTACAACCTACACACATAACCTCAAAATGAGCGGCAAAGTGGCAGCTGATGTAACTGTGGTATTCTTGAATCTGCCGATCACCATGATCAAATTACAAATACTCAGCACTTTGCTTGCCCCCAGTGAGATCATAGTTTGAATTGACTTCATATGGGGGGGAAATAGACCACAGAGAACCGACAGTCATTCATATAAAATGTAGGTTATTTGACCAAATTAAGAAGCGAACTGAGCAAAGCAATATTTAGGAATTACAACAACCCAACAAAACAGCAAATCGGAAAAGAAGTGAGGTATCTCTGGGAAAAATTGGACAACAAGCAGGCGCCCCTGTGCCTGAGACTCTATATCAATTCACCAAGGCTACATTTTAAAGATATTGAGAACCGCAGACCAGAGGAGCACAATCATCCAAGCCTGTGAAAATCTGCAGAAAAGAAAACTTTCTACAGGTTGATTAATACATTACTGTAGCCACATGGAAGCACACCGAAAAGTTTTTGTGAGACGGTGCCTCTAGGACCAGTAGCAATATGTCTAAGTCTGTTACTGTGCAGCTTATTCAGTGTTGTGTATAAAGTCCCTTCACACATGGGCACTGCAGGGCACACACATGGTAATTCCTACAGCTGGTGTGGGAAGGCTCTATAAATGATATATTATGAGCCACTAGAGTATTGTATGGACACTGAACTGAAACATTACGTTCCAATATGGCTATTATATGAAATGACACTAAAAATGTTTTGAAATATGTTGTTATATCAGTATCACTGTACTGAAATATCAATGTAGTGTGCCTCCTTATGTAAATGCTTCAGCACTTTTGAAGTAATTACTGTACCTCTGAGATCCACCCCTTTTGTCAGAATTAGTGTGCTGTAACCATCTTATCAAGTTGGCCCCCCTTCATCAGCTGTTTCAGCAGTCTCCACTGAAAAGTTATAAAGGAAGTTCTGCAGCCCAACAATAACCAGTTTGGCTGAAACACCATTGATATGTGATCTCCCTCCTCCTGTTGAACTATTGATCCCCTTTCCTTTGATGACTGTTGTGGCAATACAAAAACACACATCCTGAAAGGCTACTTCAATATGAGGTAAAAAGTGACTCTGAGTGCAATCTTTAGAACACTTTCCTGAGGGTAAGATTGGTTTGAGTACGGTTCCGAGCATATCTGCTTAAGGTTGTTGTCTGAGTGTCATCATCAGCTGAAAACAGTAGCCCGTTCACAAGTCACTGTGAACACTCATACAATCCACCTATAGGGGAGACTTGATTTTTCTGTACACGTGCACTGAGTCATCCTCATTTTACATTTAATGCATATAAAGTTGAATGTATAACTGAAGCCACATATTTATCCAGGTACCCGTTCCAAGCTTTCATTTCTAAAATGAACATTCTTTGGCTTTCTTATGAATAGATGTATGTACATACATGTAGGGTGTGTGTGTGTTCACTGTAGCATATGAATAGTGCACCTATCAGAGATGCATACAACGTCCATGCATCAGAACAAAGTTTGATTCTAGTGGCACCTTTATGACCAACAAAGTTTAATTCAAGGTATGAGTTTCCATGTGCAAGCACACTTCTTCAGGCAACATTCATGCATGTCACATATAGCCAGATTACATCTCTCCTTATTATAAAGTGCTGTTGGTGTCCACGCGCCCCCACAGCTTTTGGCCCCCCAAACTGCCTGTCAGAATGGAGTCCCTGGCCACTGGCTGTATGGCCTTTGTCCCGCCCCTCCTCCTGCCCACAGACGACCCACCCAGCATCTTGGACGCACTGCCCTGAGAGCTGCTGGACAGGCAAGACAGTCCACCCACCACGGCATCTGCAGGCCGAGCCCCACGGGAGCCAGTGCCACCTTCCTCCTGCTGCTGCCCCCATGAGGAATCCCTTGCTTGCTGCTGCTCCACCACCAGGTGCACCGCTCGCTCACTCAAGTGGATGGTGGCGAGAGGTGTGAGGCCGGGCACCAGGGGGGAGAGGAACAAGCCTGCCTGGCTTAGCCCGCCGCCACCTCGAGCATGCGGCAGGGTGGAAGAACGAGGCTGGCTGCCTTGGCCCACCACTCCATCGAGTGGTCGGGGGGAGGAGTGAGCCTGCCTGGATTGCCCCGCTGACACCTTGCATGCCCAGTGGGGGGGAGGTGCAAGGCCAGCTGGCTTGGCCCACTGAGACCTCGGCCACTATGGAAGGACTGAGCCTGCCCGAAGTGGCCTGCCACCCCCTCAAACGCACACGGTGGGGAGGGATGAGGCCAGTTGCCTTGGCCCGCCCGCCAATGCCATCTCTCGTGCTTAGCCCGCTGGTAACTTGACCGCACGCTGTGGCCCAGTTCTGGCAGTCTTCCACCCCCAGGGACTTGGGCGATGGGGGGGATGGGGGCCCGCAGCCAAGTAGCCAAGCTAGCACCCATTGTCTTTATTCCTACAACAGGCTTGATTCCTGGTATAATATAATTACATATAATAGGGATGTACATTGTTCGTTTCTTTTCATAAAAATAAATGTTGCTATCTTCTTTTCAACTGGAAACACATTTCTGTCTGTAACTGATTCTGGTTGCCATTGAATTAGGGGGAAAGTTTCAGTGATTTTACCACCCACTGGAGAGATCCTCCCCGCCAAATTTCAGGTGACCCGGAGAACAGGTAACAGCTATACATGCAATTAAAGACAAAGTACATCTCCATCTGTAATGTCAATGCTTTCCATCCACTTGGGATTAAATGCTAAGAGACTAGACCTACAAACCAATAGATCTTCTGTACCAGTTTCACAGGCAATTAAAATTCTTACTTGCACAGCAGGAAGAAACAGATTGAGGACACTCCAAAAGTCTGGCAGCATTACTCTCTGGACCAAGGGAGAAACTGGACATCCTATGAGAGCCATCTAGTATGGCAGGTAGCCACTGCCCCTCCCTTGACAGTGAGCACAACTTCCCAGAAGTTGTTTATTATTCAGGCAGTGAATGCCAGTAGGAAACAAACTCTGGAATAACATTACCAGGTGGCAATCGTTCCAAGTTTGTATTCACAGCAATGAATTGAGTAATAAAAACAGACAAAGCACTTCTGGATTGCTGCTAACCTGTGATAACTAAACTCTAAAATTCCTAGTGGCAATTTAACATACTATATTGCAGAAAATGTAGATTTGCCACTACGTGCTCATTCAGTGGAGAGATATAGCCAAACACAACTCCCTGAAAGTGTGCGTGATACGAGTTTTTAACTGTATTTGTTGCACTCAATTTTTGTATTTTTAGGTGCTGGAGCTCTGCGGCAATGAGTGACATCACAGAGCTGTGTGCAACATCTAGTTCCACCCCCAAAGCTCAATACACATGCATGCATGCATAATAATTGAGCTACAGAGTATGTGTATCCTTGTTGTGCAGCAGTAAAAATGTGACTCCTAGGCCCGACCTGCATCTAGCATTTGTTCCACTGTTTTACGCCTCACAACTACGCCTTCGGGCCAACAGTGTGAACACTCCCTCATGTCTCCACTCCAGTATGCTCCTGCATCAGTCGGCGCAGTGTGACCAGGAAAACCCAGAACAGTTTGTTCCGGGGCTTTTTTGTCATGACTCGCTCCCACTTCAAACTGCCAATCTGAACTCAGCCATTCTTAGGGTTGCCAAGTCCAACTTTGGAAATATCTGAGGACTTTGGGGGTGGAGCCAGGAGACTTTGGGGGTGGAGCCAGGAGACTTTTGTGATGTCACTTCCTGTGATGTCACTTCCAGGTGAAACGGCAGGTAATGTCACTTCTCAAGCTCCACCCTTTCTGATGATGTTCACTTCCAGCACACTGCACCAAACTACACTTCTGTCACGTGGCTCTTCCCTAATGATTGTGCTCCCAAGAACAGGTTGGAGATGACAGCCTGGGAGGCACCCACACAGCAGCCCTGCCTACATAACACCATGTCATGGACTCAGATGGCTCAGGTTAGTCTGATCTCATCAGATTTTGGAAGCTAATCAGGGTCAGCTCTGGTCTGTAGTTGGATGGGAGACCATAAAGGAAGCCCAGAGTTGCTATGCAGAGGCAGGCAATGGTAAACCACCTTTGAATGTCTCTTGCCTTGAAAACCCTACAGGGTTAACATGTGTTTGCTATGGAGCTAGCTTTAAAATTGTGAGCAGACAGACTTTGTTTTTTTTTAAAATTAATTATAGAAATTATTCAAATATAATCTCTCTTCCCTTAAGAAAGAAAGACCGACCAGACAAAGTTAGAGAGGATAAATAGGCAGTTTAGTCTTCAGTAGGAATGGTCAATTTCAGCAGAAAATGGGGACTGGGCAGTTACAAACAATTCATAGAATAGATGGACTTTAAGGAATCATCTGGAAGAGGTGACAGAAGTGGCATTGTGTGTATGAGCTGAAGGCATTTTGCACCAAAAAGAAAAAAATGGACTGAGAGAGAAAGAGAAATAGAAAGCAAGCAAGACAGAAACACAGAAAGAGAGAGAAAGAGAAAAAGGCAAAGTAAGAAAAAGAGAGAAAGACAGAAAAACAGAGAGAGAAAGAGAGAAAAAGAGACAGGAAGGGAGAGGTAGAAAAAAGATGGGAAGAGAGGAGTGAAAGAGAGAAATAAAAATGAAAGGAAGGAAAGAAGGAAGATAGAAAGACAAGCAGGCAGAAAAATGATAGGAAGGAAGACAGAAAGAAGCCATTAGAAGCCTCCCTTTCACTCCTTCCTGCTTTTTTTGGGGGGAGGGGGGAAACGGAGCTCTGAAATGACTGCCTGTGCTTTTAAAATGAGCAGCTGGCAGGTGGACCTGGACTGCCGCTGTAAGAGCAGGCAGCCACTGCAGCCTCCTTCGCTCCTTCCCACTTTTAGGCGGGGGGGAATGGAGCTCTGAAATGACTGCCTGCGCTTTTAAAAGGAAGGAAAAACAAACAAGACAATGAGGTAGAGCCTTGGGCCAGCCCAAACCTTACTTTTCTGGACCCTTGACTCTTCTGGGCTCTGAGAACTGCTTAGGCTGCTCCTGCTGCAAACAACAGGAGTGGGACTGGAGGGAGGAAAATCACTCAGCAGCGCACACTAGAGGGAAGTGGAACTGACGCTCTAGCCCTCCTCTCTATGGCTTTCATGGCCATAGAGACTTGGAGGACTAAAATGCCAGAGCGTCCCTCTTCCAGCCGCCATTTTGTCCTCCGGTGCCAGATTTCAAAAAACGGGTAAGGGGGGTCAAAATCGGGGTTCCCCTGCCCCCAGCGGGGGCTTGGCAAGCCTAGCCATTCTGTAGATGCTGAGAGATAGGCAATGCCTTCCCTGACCTTCCTATTCTTCTGCTAGAGCACCACTCTGTGTTGTACCACATAAAGCAACTCCAAGGAGATAGAATCAGGTGGGTAGCTGTGTTGGTCTGAAGCAGCAGAACAAAGTTTGAGTCCAGTGGCACCTTTAAGACCAACAAAGTTTTATTCAAGGTATAAGCTTTCATTTGCACACACTCTTCTTCAGATACAATGGGGGGGAACCCTCCAAGACAGAAGATATAAAAAAGTACACTGTTTTCTCTTCAGAGAGAAATCAAAGAGGAATAAAAGAGAAATGCCTCTTTTAAAAAGAGTATAAAGGAAATTAATGGATGTATCTAAAAAAGTGAATTTCAGAAAAAGAAATTCCCCTCCTCATAACAACACTACCCGACTCCAAGTAGATTACAGACATAATGTCTGAAACTGCTCTGAGAGGGAAAGGAAAACATTCACAGATATTTTTTGCAAGTAAGTGTTGTATGCAGTGGTGGAAGTCTAACTCCTACCCCTTGGAAATTCTGTGTAATTATCCTAACGGTTTTCTGCATCTCCAAAATTCAGCACTTCCATCCACAAAAACTGGGATAGTGGGAAGCAGAATATATAGCAGGCAGATATTTTTCCAAGGGCAGCAAAAAAGCTTCCCCAAAAAAAACAAATTACAGGCTGATTATTTTGTTTCTTAATTCAAAGAGAAAAGAAGAGAGCTTAAATGTGATTGATTTCCTTTGCTACCATTAACACTTCTGACTATCAGTAGAAAATCTGATGATACTGTGTTGTTTTTTTTCCTAGCACAACTCTATGGATGTTAAGTTGCAGGCAGACATGTAAGGCAGTGCAGGATAATAATTTATAGAATTTTTGGTCCATTGAGCATTGGATAATTTTGATGACTTCTAAAACCCTTCAGCCTAGAAGTGCTTTATTTTCAGATCCCACTATAATTAGTTACAAAGGTTATTTGAGTAAGACGTGAAGCTAGGCTGGAAGGTTATTGTTAAATGAAATCAATTTCACCTACCCTGTTTTCTGGCTGCAATATTTTCTTCTTAATCTCAATGGAAAAAATAAGCTATTTCAGAAAGCCATTTACCTACAAACAATGACATCTGATGGTTTAGTAATTTCAGCAGTGCTTCCTGAATCTAAAAAATATACATATAAAAAAAAGGAATATTGGCATTTCTTGTTTTCTAGGAGAAAAAAGTCCTGTGACACTTTAAAAACTAATAGTGCAATCCTAAACAGAGGTACACTTCTGTAAATATATCTAAGTCAATGGGCTTAGAAGGGTGTCATTATCTTTAGGGTTTTATGTTTATCGGTAAATGGCTTTCTGAAATAGCTTTTTTCCATTGAGTGGTCACTTTAAGATCCAGTCAAAGTTGAAGCTCTCCTAAAAATAACTGATTTCAGTGGGAGGGGTCTGTGATTAAGAGGGCTCAGTCGGCGGGACGTGTTTCCAACGTTTTCAGCAGTGTCAAGAAGTATACACACTCAAGCTCCCAGCAATGTAGCAAGCATTGCACAAAAAGAGGGTGGAAATTTATTTTTAACTTTTCTAGGTCAGAGTTTCCCTACTAGTGTGAGCTCATCCATGGAAAGCATTCCTCCATTAAGCATGAGGCCAGCGCTCCTTGAAGGATGCTTTGTTCACTCTTGGTGACCTCAGAACATAACTACCCTGACTGGTTATACATCATCACAATATAATCTCATTCACTATGTGTTCTTCAGTTGGCTGGGATAACCCCTTTGACTATACCAGGAAGAAGGCCCAGGGTTTTTTACAAATGCTGAGATTATTTTTTTATATATAAAGAACATTCTTAGCATTAAATATTTGTAGAAAACTTTTGCTCTCCTACAAGCATCATCACCACCCAATGAAATCTATATTTGGCTATACTAGCAATTAATGGTCTCCCATAGCAGTTAACAGGAGTTCCGCACTTTGGCTGGATTGCACCACAAGGCCCAATTCACACTTGATGCAGATCGATTAAACAGGGATATATCTTGACCTATACTTTCTTTTTGAAAAGCAGGTTGAAGCAATTTCCAGGAGTGAATTTTATCATCTGCATTTAATTTGGGAACAGAGATACAGGTGATAAATCACTAACCAGTCATATGGATAACCATTTTTTTGTGTTTTCTTCCCACACAACTGTTGGAGTGTTTGGATACACAAACCACATGAGAAGAAACAATCAAATGCTTCCCTTCCACGTGAGTGTCATATCCCTGACCTGCTGGGATAGAACTGTGGAACTGGCATGCCCATGTAGTTCATGTTGTCAGGGGCATATTGGAAGAAACTCTATCCCAGAGCTAGGGTCGAAGCTACTCTGAGGGACAAAGCCCAAGATAGTAAATCTGGATGAAGCAAATAAGGCTAGAAAATGCACAAAGCCAGGGGCATAGCCCCTCTTTCTGTATCTAAACATTCTTGGAGTGGCATGAAAGGACAGTTCCCACATGACTTCTGTATATGAAATGCACCTGAGTTCACCAGTTTTTATTTTGCTTTATATTTCTACTGGTCTGGGGCCAGACAGTATCATTCTGTACCATGTTCTGCCAACCTAAACTTGTTGTGCCAGTCTTATCCTAATAGCATGGCAAAGAAAGCATCTCCAGAAATCACAATGCATATCAATATTAATCCATAGTAATCCAAAAATAATTTTATTTTTCTAGTAAGAAATATTCAGTATTACCACAACCACTGCATGGAATCAAAGGATACAACTCATCAGCTATAATCACAGTGTCTATGCTCTTCAAGATGGCCCCCAAGAGAGGGGTAGCTGCCTTAAATTAGCTCACTTCTGAGACAATAGCTGAAAATCAGCCTCTAGTGTCCACCTTGCCTACCCAATCCACCCAAGCTCAATGGCCCTGAATTATTTCAAAAGAGGAAATTATCAATAGCTAGTCAAGTTCTAGGGGATTGTGAGCCATGCCTCTCATACGAACCACAGCATATCCAGGCACAGAAACACTATCTTTCAGAGATGCAGTTACATTCAAACATTTCATTTCTTCTGTTCCTTGGTACGAATAAAATATCATGGAAGAGTCAACTTATCATTTAGTGAACAAACTGGCATTTTATGCTGTGGGGAGGGGGAGAAAAAGCAGAATATATCAGAGATAAATCTGAAAGCTGGGCTTTTTTTTTAATCTTTATCTCTTGCTAAAGTCCTGACTAGGAAAGAAGATAGATGCTGAAAGGATATCAGTGATTAGTCTCTTGACCTTTCCGCTACTTGCTTTCGTTGACTAGAGCTCACCACAGATAATAGGAATAAACCTTTATTTTATTAGATGACTGACAGCCCATTGAGAGAGAGAGAGAGAGAGAGAGAGAGAGAGAGAGAGAGAGAGAGAGAGAGAGGATCTTTTAGAACAGTAACCTGCCTTTAAAAAGCTGGATTTAGTAGGCTCAATACAGTAAAATTAATTCAGGCACTGTTGCAGCAAGCTCTGTAAACATCGAACACGTTTCCCGATAAACACTTTTATCAATTGAAAAGATTTATGTATACAGTAGCATTTGAAACACTGAGGTTTGCAGAGAATTAAGAGTGGGGAAGACAAGGAATACCCAATTATCTGCTGCCATTAAGAGACGGAGGAACAACAAGTGAGACTAGATGGACTGGCTTTTCACTCATTTCCTGGATTTGAGTGCCAGGTTTTGTGCCACTCTTTTATTATCTCCCTGGTAAGAGGCCATAATTTTCTATTCCATGCTTGGATGAAACTTTCCCTGGAAAAAACCAAAAGTGTCAGCTCCACAGATAACATTTGTCCTTTATGGTCATTACTGAACCAATCTCATGATGTGGCACAACAGGTAACTTTGTCACCAAAGCTGCTGTATTTTGAATGAGGTGCACAATCAAGGTCATAAGGATGGGTGAGCACTAAATAGCTCATTATAATTTTTGCAAGAGCATGAGGTTAGTTCTAGGGAGTTCTGGTAGGTTAATTATATAGTTCCTCTGAGTAAGTCCATGAACTTGTGCAATGACTGCAGGACTCAGCACAGAAGTCTACATCACAACATCATGCTCTGTAAACAATTATTAATTACTATGATCCTTGTTCTTGAGACTGATGTGTCCTAGGCTACTAGGTAGCATTGCTTGATTGTGCTGTTTACTGGATTGTATCAGTTCCAAGGGCCATCATTAAGAGAGTTCATGGAGATGCCCTATTATATCCTTTGGAATACATTGGGAAATTAACTCAATTTCAAATCATTTCTCCGCATTGGTAGACAAATGCCTTGATACTAACAAATGTGCCAGGACCCATGTGCCAGGACCCATGTTGCTCACAACAATGGTAGAGAATGGCTTGACACCCTATACAAGTAGGTTGAGGTCATTTTGCCATGCTACTGGGGAAAAGTGATTAAAAATATACTGTTATGTATCATAGAACATACACTGATCTGTCTTGCCTACATTGATTATATACAATAAATGGAGAAACATAAGTTAGCCCTGTATTGATGCCTTGGTTTAGTAAACTCTGAGGCAAGTCAAGAATCTCTACGTATCTTGAAGGCAATTGAGACTCAAGTGCCCATTGCTCAGAATCCAGGTTGTGAAAGACCTACCGAGTATCACTGTCCAATCAACAGTACCTACCTGGAGTTCCAGGTTTCTGACACTCTTTTCCTTCCCATCAACTTCCATATACTGAGCATTCAGGGGGCAAACATGCTTTACTGTGTTTATTGTCAACACTGTGCGGCAGCTGATGGGGCACCAGAAAATTTTCTAATACCAAGTAGTTCCTTAAGAGAGAGTGTTGATGTCTGTGCCTACTGGCTTGTCTACCACCAGTGAGAGATAGCTTTAAGGTTCAAGGCCAGGTTTAGGTGTGGAGGGTAGGAATGAGCATAGAGAAAGAAATACTCAAGTAACATATCCCTCTTGATTCTTACTTTGTTTTGAGAAATGCATCCATCTGTGATCTATCTGCTGGGTTGCCACTCCCCACAGCAGTACAGGTGGCAGAATATGGTGGATGAATTACCATATACTAGGGACACTTTATTGATGGTGTTAGGCTGTGGACAAATGTCAGTAAGAAGCCGTAATGGGTCACTTGTATAACCTGCTGCAGCTATTAAACTTCCAGTAAGTATGCTGATATCTGGCCAATTATACATCTACCACCTTGAAAACCTGCCTGATTACTCCAGCTGACAATGCATCAACATGGCTATACTTCATTCTTACACATTCAGAGATGACTTGACTGGTAGGATTCATTTTATGCCCATGTTCCCATTGTTCTTAGGACAGATACCTCTTTCATGGCCTGCTAGTTAAGTTACACAGCTTGCAGCGCTGTTTCCATTTACTAACGATGCACTCAATGTGACATCATGCTTCAAAACTTCTTTATGCTACATCACACATCTAAAAGCATGCACCCCCATGCATGAAAGAACTTCCATTAATAGATCACAGAAAGCCATTACTTTGGAAAACATCAGAGTGCACCCACTTAAAAAAAAAATCAAATCCTCCAATATTCCCAGTGTGGTTACGCAGAGTGCCAGAGACAACTTTATCATGCTAAGCCTAAACCACAAAGGGGTGGTGAGTTTTGTGGCTTATGTTGGCTGCTTGCAATTTGTATGAGCAAATGAAATATTCCCAGCACATAGGCATAATCAAAACAGGCCCAATTAAGCGCAGTACTCCAGATTCCACCTCATTAATTGCTGTTCCTAAAATATAACAGATGTGATTGCTGCGGGCCATGAGTTAAAGACAAATTTTTCAGCTAAGCACTTACAATGCAACCTAGAAGTTACACGAAGATTTAATTATTACTTTCATTTTCATGACTTCCCACGAAAGCTCATTTTTCACTTAATAGCAGTAGTGTTAAACCGCAACCTTTTGCAGAGAGTTCAGTATTGCATGCTGTAGCAGAGAAGCGATCAGAGTTTTCGCTGACACACTCGACCCCATTACTAGAAGAGAGGAGCGTGTTGTGGAAATTTACAGCATTTTTTTTTTTACAATGACAGCAACCATTTTGCCATCACTTTCCCTAATGCCTTCACTGATCAAGAAAAATTTCAGCTTCTCTGCTGTTTTGAGGACCAACATATAGAATGTTGGCCTTAGCATCCTGGAACAGAATGCCTATTGGGGGCCCACTCCACTCCGGGTGCATTTGCTATAGTATTGTGAGTAAACCACAAACAAAAAAATCTATGCTTTTCGAGACGCTATTGGGGGAGGGGGGCTTCCCAGGACAACTTGGTATGTGCAAAGAAATAATACATTTACCTATTGCCAGCTTTGTCTTTGGCCTTAACTCACTCCTGAATCCTCTAGATGAAAAGACAACTGTCTAGAGAGAGCCAGTCTGGTATAGTAGTTAAGAGCAGTAGACTCTAATCTGAATTTGATTCCCTGAAGCCTGCTGGGTGACTTTGTGCCGGCCACAAGTTCTCTCAGAAATCTTTCAGCCCCACCTCAGAAGGTGCCTGTTGTGGGAAGAGGAAGGGAAAGGCAATTGTAGACTGCTTTGAGACCCCTTATGTACAGAAAAGTGGGGTATAAAAACCTACTCCTCTTTTTCTAGTGATAGGGTTGCCATCCCCCAGTGAGACTAGGGGATCACCCAATTTTGGGGGGCCCAATCTGCCACTGGCCAGCTGGCTAGTGGGGGAAACCCCACTGCCGAACAACAGCATCCTGTGGGGATGCTGCTGACATGATGCACAGCCTAACATCATTATGCTGGGGCTGTCACATGGTGATGCTCTAGCATTTGGGGAGGAACTCTATGGTTACCATAGGGTTTTTCCTATGAATGCTAGAGCATCGCCACATGATGCCCTAGTGTGATGACATCACTACTGGTGACATCATTATGTTGCATGTGCAAAGCACACACGGCAGAAAATTCCAGGAGAGGAGCCAGGAGCCCCCCACTGGACAAAAGATGTGACCTGGAAACCCTACCTAGTAACTGAAAAGCAATATCTTGTGCTGACTCAAAACTGCTGTGAAGCTTCCATAAGGCATGCTACTGGAATAAGCAGAAAGCCATAATACTAATTGCTGTACTTTTGGAGCCACCTTTTCTTCTTTGTAATTGGGGGAGTGTCTGATCTGCTGTTCTCCAGCTCTGATTGCTCTACGAAAAGCCCAGACTCAGTCCAAGCACCCCTTTTCACATTCCATAAGACTGGCTCTATACAGCTTATAGTGCACTAGGAGATACTTCCTGTTGCTGGACTGTATCAGACTGTTAGAGGAAGGACTCTCATGCAACAAGCTATGACAACACATTAGTTTAAGCCTTGTAACTTCATAACTGAGCACTGCCTGGAAGGCGAGTAGAGGGGAATTATCAGGGTACACCAGTGAGAACCACAGGCTTCAAGTCAACTTCATGTATGCACAGAAGCCCGGAATGGGCAAGCATAGCCCCTACTGGATACTTGGAATAGCTCCAATAAGCTGTTAAATGTGGAAGACATGATCAAGAGGGACAAAAATCCAACCAATGCTCCTGATCTCAACCACTGATCAGTCTTACTGCAAGTACTTATGGGGCTGGACAGTAGCCCTACAAGCTACTGCTGACTGAATACCTGTTATAGATAATACCTAGAAACTATGTTTTGTCGTCATATATGTAATATCTATGCATAGCACCTTCAAATTGTTTTATGGTTTTAATCTGTTTTTAAATTTTTAATGTAAGCCGCCCTGAGCCTGCCTTGGTGGGGAGGGAGGGAGGGAAGGGAAAGAAGGAAAGAAGGAAGGAAGGAAGGAAGGAAGGAAGGAAGGAAGGAAGGAAGGAAGGAAGGAAGGAAGGAAGGAAGGAAATGAAAGGAAGGGGGAGGGAGGGAGGGAGAAGAAAGAAAGAAAGAAAGAAAGAAAGAAAGAAAGAAAGAAAGAAAGAAAGAAAGAAAGAAAGAAAGAAAGAAAGAAAGAAAGAAAGAAAGAAAGAAAGAAAGGAAGGAAGGAAGGAAGGAAGGAAGGAAGGAAGGAAGGAAGGAAGGAAGGAAGGAAGGAAGGAAGGAAGGAAGGAAGAACAGACTTGACTGGAGCTATTGTTAGACTGGGGGTGAAGGACATGTGCATAGCATCCATTTGTATGCAGGTGGGGATACACATGTGAAAGCCAGCTTCTGTCTGTAGATGGCTACATAAGGGCAGAAAAAGGTATAGAGAATTAGGCCATTGGTGTGGGGACCCTGGATGGAATTAAACCTAAGCTCAAGTTCTCAAGTTATTTGTGAAGTTTCCCCAACAGGGCAAAGGAAATGGAGGGAAGCAGCAAGCATGTTCACAACAGCACATGTTTCTTCTCAAAGGACGACAACCAATTCACAGTGCAGACAAAGGGCCACAGCTGTATTCACAAAGGAGGCACTGGGTGTCTCATAAAGCCTTTTGTGTCGTGTTTATCCTTGACTGGGTGAACTAAGGTACCATTGCCAAAACAACAGATAGAAATCATCATTGTCATCAAACCAAACATGTGGCATGCAACATGTTTTCCTCGGAAGAAGCCCTCACTTCCGAGAACTCATCTTCTTTGTATAATTTTTTTTGTTTTGTATCATGTTATTATCCAGCCACCTTTATTTTCCCCTCCCTTTCTTCCCCAAAAGATTCATCAAAAGAATGAGTGCATCTGTGTTTTGAATTGTAATGAATAAATGCCTTTTTCTATTTGGGAAAATAGAGAATGGAGATAAATAATGAAGCATGCTAGTGATTAGCCTCTAATGTCTTTATTTATGGAGCCTCCGCATACATACGCTCCAGCTTAATAGCACCACTCCAATATTTATGAAGTGCCAGTTCTCCAAATATATAAATTTTGGTAATTATGATGAGAATCATTCCTTATTTATCTACTCCTGACTTTTAATCAATAGGAATTCCATTTGTTCATTAATAATGGGAAAAAATCTACTTGCTACCCCTTTTGATGAATGTGGCCTTATTGTGCCATCATTTCCATGAGTCATTTCCTCCGCGACAAGCTGCCGCTGCAGTCACAGTTCTGATATAAAATGGCACAACTGAATGTACAGATAAATACTGTAAGATGCATTGATATCAATGGGCCTTCATTGTTCCTAAGGATGGCGGCCCAATGGACCTTCAGCCAATGGACTTTGCATTCCCACTTAGCTTAGCAAGTCGTGGAATTCCTATATTCTCTTTTTTGTTAGTACATCGTCCTTTGGAATCCAACTTGAATACTAGGAAGGGGAAGGTATATCTCTTTTAATTAGTCATAATTAACACTTCAAGGAGAATTATCCCTTTTTCTCGTTGACAGGGTAAGCAAGGTCACAGAAAGATCATTTTACCTCAGCAACAACAAAGTCTTCACACATATTAAGTAAGTTGTTTCAGCAGAGAGCCTTCTAGATGACAACAGAAAGTACAATGTTGGCATTTTCTACTAATAGTCTCACTAATAGATATATCCAGCTGTGACAAAGCTGCCTAGAGAAGTCCAGGTTTGCCAAAACTGGACAGAGGAACAGCACACTAAATGCATTCAGTCTTAACAGCTGATTAACACAAAGTTTAAACATGGTGAAGTTCAACATCCATGCAGGGTAGGCCCTGGAGAACAAGTATCTAAGGAAAAGGGGGGTTTACTTTTTCTTTTAAAATAACTTACATTGTAACCTCTATTGCATTATAGAGATAATCAGAAAACTTCAGCCAGTGCCAAATAATGGTCACAGCAATAGCTAATCTATCTGAAACAAGACACCCCCATTAAGCTGCCATTTACAGGACTAACAATGCTTTGAAGTCATCCTCCCAATTGTGAGGGGTCTTTTTGTGTGTGTTCAATTTACAACCATCCCTACGGGGCTTACTCCAAGTCATAAATATTTTTTACAACTCACATAAGCCCAGTTTTCTTGCCAACATTATTATTTATGTAGCATTTTGCACATATGCAGAAAGTTATGACGGTTATTAGGTTTGTTGGCATAGACTCCTGGATGGTGGGTCACTGTTTTACGCATTTCCAAGATACTGAACTGAGACTGGGAAAGAATTGATTTGTCTGCCTTAAAGCTGAGGTGAAACAACTCACATTTTTAAAATAAATATTTTCAACAATGCAAAAAAAGAGATATACTGGCCGAGTTCAGACTGGCAGTTTGGTTGGATATAGGCACGTTTCACAAATGTTTCACAAACGGATTAAAGGGGCCAGTTCACACAGGCACAGCTGTCAGGTATTCCCCAGCCGTACTCAACCCATCTTGTAATGCTTCCCTCCCGAGTCTAAAAAGTACCAGGTAAAAGTGGTAGCAAACCCTGGAGAGCGCGTTGATCCCGCTTCCCGGAAGTGTGAACACTGAAAGCCACAAACAAGCGCAAATAACCGGATTACAAAAAAAACCCACTTATAATCACGCCTCCACCAGGGGCGGGCTAACAGTGCAAATGCTCCCTTGCGCCTCCTCCCTGGTATGCTCCCGCATCAGTCGGTGCAATGTGACTGTGGAATACCTGGAATAGATTGTTCCGGGTCTTTTTGCCACGACTCCCTCGTGCTTCATACTGCCAGTCTGAACTCAGCCACTTTTCAACTGTTATTTCAACACTTCATCAAAAAACATTTAATTGCTTAAATTGCATCCATTTTCTCTCACACTCAGGGCTAATCCATACATTATGGAGTACTTGTTTGGGCCTGGAGTCTCCACTGTGTGTAATAGACATCAGTCATGGGTTGACCTCACTTCCAATGTGTGCAGTACCCCATCTGGATTGTGACCACAGGAACTTCAGGCTGAAGACATTGCTTCATGTGCACCATGATGCAGGAACTGAAAAGACAACTCACATCTGTTATACAGAGGCGTCACCTCAGACCCAACTTGTGTATTCTGTAACATATGAATTGGCAGTTAGTTGTGTTCAAGAATGCCATGACCTATGTGACTGACCTGGATGGCCCAGAATAGACCAATCTCATAGAATCATAGAATCACAGAGTTGGAAGAGGCCATAGAGGCCATCTAGTCCAACCCCCTGCTCAATGCCTAGAACATCCCTGACAAGTGTTTGTCCAGCCGCTATTTAAAGACTACTCACCACCTCCCTAGGCAGCTGACTCCACTGTTGCACAACTCTTACTGTCAAAAAGTTTTTCCTAAGATCCAGACAGTGCCGTTCCACCCTTAATTTAAACCCAGTGTTGTGCATCCTATCCTCTGCTGCCAACAGGAACAGCTCCCTGACCTCCTCTAAGTGACAGCCCTTCAAATACTTCAAGAGAGCAATCACGTCCCTCCCTCAGCCTCCTCTTCTCCAGACTAAACCTTCCCAAGTCCCTCAGCCTTTCCTCACAGGGCTTGGTCTCCAGGCCCCTGATCATCCCCATCCTCTCCTCTGCACCTGCTCCATTCTGCCCACATCCTTTTTGAAGTGAGGCCTCCAGAACTGCACACAATACTCCAGGTGCGGCCTGACCAGTGCAGTGTACAGTGGGACTATGCCATCTTGTGATTTTGGATATTATGCCTCTGTTGATACACCCCAAGACTGCATGAGGCTTTTTTGTCACCGCATTGCACTAGCTGCTCATATTTAACTTACAGTCCACCTGTACCTCAAGATCTTGTTCACACACAGCGCTAATCTCATCAGATCTTGGAAACTAAGCAGGGTCAGTTCTGTTTAGTAGTTGGATGGGAGACCACCAAGAAAGTCCAAAATCACTATGCAGAGAAAGGCAATGGCAAACCACCTCTAAATCTCTCTTGCTTTGAAAATCCAATGGGTTTGCCGCAAGTTGGTTGCAATTTGATGGCACATTCCACCACCATTAATAAATCTGCTGCAGGGAAACAAAAGCAAAGGGCCATGGTGTCTCCATGTAGGAAACAGTAGAATTAAATGGGATCAACAGGGCCTGAGCCTAGACGTTCCATTCTGTTGACAAAAAGACAAATGAGAAATAGATGATTATAAATATTATTATAAGTATCATGATAGTGTGATAGTGACAAAATTACTTTACGCCTTACGCTTGCACAGTAAAATTAGGATGTATAGTTTATGTAGTCCCATAAGCTTAGAAGCAATTCCCAAAGAAATTCACTGTGACTAAACAGCCACGGCAAGCATCATTTCTACTGAAATGAGAGCTTAAAAAGAAGTAAACTGCAAAGCAAGGTAATATTTTAAGTACATAACAGGATGCTTTGAATGCAATTTTCTGTAAGTGAGTTTGGCTTTGTTTGTCTTTGGTTTTCAGACTGTTGGTTTGTCTCCCAGCAAACATGGTGCACATCACTTTGTTATCGAGAGAGCAAGCCTAAAATATCCATTGCTCAATAAGATTTCAAATCTGACATAAATGGGATGTGCTGAGCTGGCTCACTCTTGCATGACCCCAGGACCTCTTTCAGAAGGGAAGGAGTTAACAAATGACTTGTGCTCATTTTCTCTCTTCCTGCTCTTTCCCCTCTCTTTGGATACCTAAAGAGTAAGTGATGAAGTCCTCCGCAGTAGTGATGGGCATGAACTGGCTGACAAACCAAAGTTCATCACAAATTTTGCCTGGTTCAGAGTTCGCCGATCGAGGTTCATGAACTGAGGAACCACAACGAACTCCAAAACCCCTGCATTCTAGTCCTCATGAGAAACAGCTGTGTTCTGCCCACTGTTCCAGCTGCAGGCTCCCTTGTGCAACCCATTTAAAGGGTTTATACTAGGGAGCCAGAGGCAGCTGAGTTGGCATGGCCTGCCTTGCTTTCTTCTGCTCTGTGCCTACCCAGCTTTCTTCAGTTCACCTGCACAGCCTGTTTAATGGGGCTACACCAGGGAGCCGGCAGCTGCCTCTGGTTCCCTGGCATAGCCCCTTTAAATGGGCTGCACCAGCCATGAGAAAAGGAGATGGGATTGCCCATCCCATCTCCCTCTCCCCTGGCTGTTCAACAAGGAGAAAGGAAGACAAGATCACTGGGGAAGAGGCATCCCATCTCACTCTCTCCTGGCTGCATGGCCAGGAAGGTGGGGGGGAATCTCCAGAGAGAAAGTAAGGGTGTCTCCCTTCCACCCTTTTCCTGGCTGCAGCCAGCAGAAAGTGGTGGTGGGGGGAATCTCCTGGGAGAAAGTGAATCTCCCAGCCAGTGGGAAGAACCTTCTCCATGCCAGCCCAGCTGTTTTGGGCTTTCTGGTGCAGCCTGTTTAAAAGGGCAATGCTAGTGAGCCAAAGGCAACTGCTGGCTCCCTGGTGTAGCCCCTTTAAATGGACTGTACAAGCCATGAGAAAAGGAGATGGGATTGCCCATCCCCTCCCCTCTCCCCTGGCTGTTCAGCAAGGAGAAAGGAAGACAAGATCATTGGGGAAGAGACATCCCATCTCACTCTCTCCTGGCTGCGTGGCCAGGAAGGTGGGGGGATCTCCAGAGAGAAAGTAAGGATGTCTCCCTTCCACCCTTTTCCACCTTTTTCCTGGCTGCAGCCAGCAGAAAGTGTGTGTGGGAGAAATTGGGTCTCCCAGCCAGTGGGTCTCCCAGCCAGTGGGAAGAGCCTTCTCCATGCCAGCCCTGCTGTTTTGGGCTTTCTGGTGCAGCCTATTTAAAGTGGCAATGCTAGTGAGCCAAAGGCATCTGCTGGCTCCCTGGTGTAGCCCCTTTAAATGGGCTGCAAAAGCAAGCCCAAGACAACTGACCTGGCATGGAGAAGGCTTTCTGTGCTGGTTCAGCAGCCTTGGGCTCCCTGGTGTATCCCTTTAAATGGGCTCCCTCTAGGCCTGTAGCTACAGTGGGGCATTTGGGGGCCCTGCCCCCTTAATTAAAAGCCCTGCCCCACAAATAGCCTTGCCGGAAACCTTATTTTTGAGGAGAGACCAGGGTGAGAGCACCACAGCTTCTCTCTCCCTCCCACTCTAGAATTTTGGGGAACGTCATGGAACCCAGGAAAAGACAGCTCAGAGGGCATTAAATTGCCTTCAGGATGCCTTCTGGGTTCCCTTTCACAGGGCAAGAAAGCTTAGAAGGGCACTCAAGAGTGGCACCTTCAATACATCTCCAACAATCCCCCTTCCTGTTAACCCACTCCTGCTGTATACCACCTAGGTCATGGCGAATCTTTCAACAGCATTCCCATGAGCCTTTGGGAAACATGCAAATTAATGCTGGCTACCCTGTACTTTGAAAGAAAGATCTAGAAACAGCCTCAGATCCTCCTCCTTTAAAGACAGGCATTCAGGTTAATTTAATTAACTCAAATTTAATTGCCCCTTAGAAATTTAAATGCCCCTTAAAAATTTAAATGCCCCCAAACAAAACAAAAAATCCTGGATGCAGGCCTGGCTCCCTCTTGCAGCTCGGTTTAAAGGGGCCGCAGGAGGGAACCTGAGACTGCTGAGCTGGTGGGGAGAGCTGCACAGCCAGGAGAGAGGGAGATGGGAAGCCTCTTCCCTGGTGATCCCGTCTCCCTTTCTCCTAGCCAGGACCAGCTGCAGCCAGGAGAAAGGTGGAAGAGATTCCCTCCCAAAGAGATCCCTGTCCCCTTTCTCCCACCCGCAGCAAGTCATGCCAGAAAAAAGGGGGGTGGGAAGTCCTCTTCAGGGCAATTCACAACCACTTTCTCCTGGCTATGGAGAAATGGGGAACTGAACTTCCCAGCCTGGTTTGATTCTGGTGAGGCCCGTTTGGCTCAATTTGGGGTTTGGTTCAGGGACCACCCCGAGCCGCGAAATCAACCAAACCACCTTTTTTAGATTCATGCCCATTGCTACTCCACAGTTCTCTCTCACTCACCCTCAGCCCGGGGCAGACTTCCAAAGCCCCTCTACCTCCTCAGCCTCTCCCGAGAAATGGGGGTGGTTTCCCTTGTGGCTGAACTCTGCTGGAGGCGGGGCAGCAGCCATGGCAACTGGTTCTGCTTTCCCTTTGGTGCTCCAGTCCCAGAACCACTTTGGGTGTGGGGCTCTTGCTTTGAACATTACTGCACAGCTCAGCTGGAATTGGCTATTGAGGTGCATCTCCCCCTTGAGAGGACAAAAGCCAGGGCTGCACCCTCCAACATTCCAATGGATTATCTACTGAAAATAAGATTGCCCCTTGGTCAAAGCCTACGTGAAGACAACATGGCTAAAATGGTATCTGTTCAAGCTTGCTTTGTTGTGGGATGAAAGAAGCTCTCTGGTGTAAGAACACTGTTTCTCACAAATACCATTCAGTACCAGCTGTACTCAGCCAAAATACATGCATAATGATAAATGCTATTTACTTAAAATCATAATATGCTAAATGTCCCTGCATGTGCTATTTAGAGCATTATAGCAATGTGACCTCACCTTCTTAATTCTGAAACAGGCATTAGCCATCTGTTCTTGCTGTAGGATCTTTTACTCAAAGAAGATCCCATGTCTAAAGAGTATCAGTGGCAATTTATTTCACACATGCTTGAATTCTAAGTGCCAGCATTTGCTAACACATCAGTGAAAATTAATGGAAAGAAAACTAAAAAAAAAATCCCTCTGGAATACTTCGAAAATTTCACAAATGCAGGCACAAACACATTCTGAGGCCTCAGGAGTCAAGCAGAACTTTTTGTTACGCCAGCCACAGTTCTAATTCTCTGACGGGGTTAGGTACATAAGAGCTAGGCTCTGTGTTTCCACTACAGGGAGATGTAAAAGTTTCAATATGCAGATAACATTCTCTGTGATAAACACAATTGCTACTGAAACTTGACTCAGAGTGAAATAGAAAGTTGGTTAGTGTGTTGGGAAGGAAAGATTGCACTCCTAGAAAGTCAAAAGAGTTCTGATAAGGCTAGCAAAATGTTGTCTAGGATGTCTTGTGTGCATGAACATGTTTTCAAATTTTCTCTAAGTCTTGCTTACAAAAATATTCAATTATTCTCACCTAAAATATCTAAGGAATGTCAGCTAAAAAAGTGTGTGGGTGTGGGTGTGATAAATCCAGTCATATGTTCGACTCCCCACCCCCCACATTCCTATCTTGACTACAGAAATGCTGCCTCTTCAATATCCCCTTAAACAGAAGTCTATCTTTCATTCATAGAAGATGGTAGCCACAGGTGAAGGTAGAATTCAAAATAAAGGCACGTTTGAACAGTACATTTATAGAATCTGTTCTTTGAATACATTTTAGATCCATGCTCCCTCACATTCTCAGCCTAATCTGAAATGAATCCATTTTAGGGCCAAACTGAGGTTAGTTTGCCCCAGCACTAGGGAACAATGGGATATATAAGCCCTGCTCACAAGTTATAATGAACACATGTACAATCTGTGTACAGTGTACTCTTAAGTTTTCTGTATATTGACTAATTTTTCTTTATGTTGACTAATTCTCACATTACCTTCAGACTAATTCTCATGTTACCTTCAATGATAGAAACCACATGTTTATCCAGGTACTAATCCCTGGTTTTATTTGTAAAGTGAACTTATTCTGGCTTGCTCTTAACAACCAGATGTACGTGTGTTCACTGGTGTGTGAACAGGGCTATAGTGTCTGTGGGTTCCCCTAGCATCCCTGCCCACTGATGTATATGACAATCAAAGAGCTTCCAGAATGAAAGGGTTCCCCCTTGTTTCACATTATCCTTGGACTCTACAACACAAGACTGTAGCACTAGCCAGGACTTTACCATAGCCCTGTCAACAGCCTACCATTCTCCTATTTCTTATGACATAAGAAGGGAGCCACATGTCATTGGATAGTGTACATTTTTAATCATTCACCTCCTGGAATCTCCTGTCTGGACAGGAAAATTTTAGGAAGTGAATGATTACAATAGTGCAATATCCAGTGGTATGTGGGTCACCCCTAAGTACGGGAAATGGGAGCAAGCAACCAGTGCTTTTAACATAGAATTTCCAGTGATCCCTAGAAAGGTAAGATGCCAGTTCTGGAGAAAACCTGGAAGTGATCTCATGCCATCACCAATAGCATTTTATTTTTCTTTCTCTCACTGGCCACTGGAGTGCCAGCATGGATCTGGAAAGCACCTCCCCTTTCTCTCTTCTTACTTGCATTGGAAATCTGTCCTTTGCCCAGGGCTGGCTCCAGGTATTTCTGCGTCCTAGGCAGGCGCAGGTCCCAACCTCCCAGTTGGGCCTGGAGACCCAGCCATGCCACCCCCCCTCCTTTCCCCCCCAGGGAGGAGGGGGAGGGCGGGCAAGCTGTGCCCCGGCTGGGCGCTCTGCAGCGGCGGCAGCAGTGGCAGGAAGTCCCCCGTTGGCCGCCACCGCCTCCCCCCCCCAGGAGGAGGAGGAGGGCGACTTGTGCCCTAGCTGGGCACTTTTTGGCGGTGGTGGCAATGGCAGCAGGGAGATCCCGCTGGCCACTGCTGGCCACCTCCTCCTCCTCCTCCCCCCTGGGAGGAGGGGGAGGGTGACTTGCGCCCTAGCTGGGCGCTTTTTGGCAGCAGCGGCGGGCGCCCGGTTAGGGCGGCAGGGGGGCGCTTTTCGGGGGGAGCGGGGCACCATTTGGCACCCCTGAGGCCAGCACACCCTAGGTGAGCGTCTAGTTCACCCAATGGGCAATCCAGCCGTGCCTTTGCCCATTTTCTTTCAAGGTGCCATTAACCATCTGGACTCCTCCTTCCCATAGATCAGGTATGTCGTGATCTACTAGTAGAACATGGAAGGGTCAGAGGTAGATCACCAACACCACTTGGTCTCCTGGTTTGCTGGATAGGTCTTTTGGGGTTTTTTTTTTTATGATTGTTTGGTGGTATTTGATTATTGGTGCCAGTATGATGAATTCTGCATTTTCCCATCTGAAAATGACAGAGTACACAGCGTTCCAACATGACAGACGAACATCTCCAGGATTCCCTGAGACTGGCCCTCACGCAATATTCACCCAACTTCAAAAAGCTGGTGGATGAAACGCAGGCTCAGACGTCTCACTAATGAGCAAGAGCGAAGTTTTAAAGATTGCGCAAGATCAGCCTGGATCAATACTTGACCTACATTTAACACAAATAACTCTGAATAAAAGTTCAAGAAAGTTATTGAGACAGTTAAAGAAAGTTATAACTCAATAAAAAATAAAAAATGTTCACAGTTCTTTCTGGATCTTTGTCTCTCTGTTTTGTTTTTGCTTATTTTGCTTACCAGTAAATGACAGAAGGTGCATTATAAATTGGGTGGGGAGGTGGAACCCAACTTTAGTGGGTTAAAATCTAATTTGAAACTAATTTGAAACTTTATTTTCATGGTGGTAGATCACCGGCACTTTTGGCCGGAAAAAATAGATCACTACCTCTTTGAAGCTGGACATGCCTGCCATAGATCATGGATTTCATTCCTGAGGAGATCTATACATGCAGGTTTGGATTCCAATGTCCATTTTTGCTAATGGGAGGTACATTCACTCACAGAAGAGGAGGAGGGTACTTTCCCCCTCACAGCTGCCAGTTTGACCCCTATGATGAGAGCCAGTTTGGTGTAGTGGTTAGGAGCGTGGACTCTAATCTGGGAGAACCGGGTTTGATTCCCCACTTCTCCACATGTGGCTGCTAGTGTGACCTTGGGTCAGTTACAAGTTCTTTCAGAGCTGTTCTCTCAAGGGCAGTCCTTGAAAGAGCTCTCTCAGCTCCACCTACCTCACAAGGTGTCTGTGGTGGGGAGGTGATGGGAAAGGAGATTGTAAGCCACTCTGAGACTCCTTCGGTCAGTGAAGGGTGGAGTATCTGTTCTTCTTCTTTCTTAGAGGTCACTGATCCAGGGTGGTACTGAAATACTGTACATAGAAGACTGTAATGGGAGGGAAAAGGTGGGGATTTTTCTGTACATGCTGTGTGGCTCCAATTGTATTGCATAGAATAGCCATTAGATCACTGCTATGTAAATATATAGGAGCTGTGGTGGCTCAAGTGGTTAAGACGCTGAACTGCAGGCTGTGGAAGGTCAGTAGTTCAGCAGTTCGAGACCCGAGAGTGCCACATGACAGAATGAGCTCCCATCTCTAGTTCCAGCTCCTGCCAACTTAGCAGTTTGAAAGCAAGACATTGCAAGTAGACAAATAGGTACCACTTCAGTGGGAAGGTAACAGCGTTCTGTGCACCTTGGTGTTTAGTCATGCTGGCCACATGACCACGGAAACGTCTTCGGACAGCGCTGGCTCTTCGGCTTTGAAACGGAGATGAGCACCATAACCCTAGAGTCGGATTCGACTGGCTTTCGAGCAAAGGAACCTTTACCTTTTAATGTAAATATATCTCAGACCTGGCCAAGGTAAACACAGCCAGCCCATCATGAGCTTGAGGAATCTTTTTGCTTCTCTACCTGCAACTACCTAAACGGGGATGGATGTTAATATATATATATATATATATATATATACAGTTTGAGATAGATCCAGCCTAAACTGGCAATTTCCACTCACCCCCCCCTTCCCACTGCAGAGCCCCTCATTTCCTTCCCCTGTCCTCCAGGCAGAGCCAGCGCAACCATTAAGGCCAAGTGAGGTGACCGCCTAAGGGCGGAGACCTCTGAGGGGTGCAGAGGCCAGCAAGCGGGGTGAGGACGACAGCAAGAGAGGCACTGAAGATGAGCAGGAATCATCCTCTCCGCTGCCTCAGGGCTCACCTGACGGGGAGAAAAGGAAGCCAGCAACCCCACGTGCCTGGTCAGTTCTCCACCGACGCTGCAGGCGACCCCCCCCGTCACCCTCGCTGCCCTCTGGGCACCTCTGGGAATCCTGCCCACTGCTGCCGCCTCCTCCCCTCCGCTCCCGCTGGGTCAGTTCATCATTAGCGTGTGCCTCCTGGGCTGCTGGGCATGGCTAAGTGAGCAATTGTCTGCAGCAGCGCAGAGGTGAAGGGAGCAGATGAGGGCGCGGAGTGGGAAAGCAAATGGAGGCGAGGGACGGAGAATTTTGCCAGGGGGGGAGAAGGAGGGAAGGGCAGAAGGGGTCCAGCCTGTGTTGCAGCCTCACACTCCCCAGAAGCCCCCCCACACACACACACACAATGGCATTCTCATCCCTCCAACCAGCCACAGGCTCTCAGTTAAAAATTTAAGTTTTAACTTAAAAACGTTTAAACCATTAGCACTCTTGCAATATTTTGTTCATTTAACTGAGACCCCTTGCTCTGAATTATTGCATCAAAATGTCTGTGTTGTTGCAACCCAGGGGAACACATGAAATGGCTGGGCAGTGCAACCTTTTGTACATAAGTTGCTTCATGTGCTGGTCAAGAACATGAGAAGGCACCATGACACAGACTGAGGGCTATGTGTTTGTCTAAGTGGTCAGTATCAGCCTACTATCTGGGAAGTCTAAGTTCAAAATCCCCAAAGGGGTGACATGATAGAGGTTTACAAGGTCATGCAGGGCATGGGATAGAGCAGGTAGAGAAAGAGGTACTTTTCTCCCTTTCTCACAACACAAGAACTCGTGAGCACTCAATGAAGTTGCTGAGCGGTCAGGTTAGAATGGATAAAAGGAAGTATTTCTTCACCCAAAGAGTGATTAACGCATGGAATTCACTGCCACAGGAGGTGGCGGCAGCTACAACCATGGATGGCTTCAAGAGGGAATTGGATAAACATCTGGAGCAGAGGTCCATCAGTGGCTATTAGCCACAAGGTATAGATAGGAACTCTCGGTCTGGGGCAAATGATGCTCCGTATTCATGGTGCTTTGAGGGGGCAACAGTGGGAGGGCTTCTAGTGTCCTGGCCCCACTGCTGGACCTCCTGGTGGCACTTGGCATTTTTGGCCACTGTGTGACACAGAGTGTTGGACTGGATGAGCCATTGGCCTGATCCAACATTGGCTTCTCTTATGTTCTTATATTCTTAGCATGTGCACACTTCTTCACATACACTGAAACAGATTTCCTCCAATATTACATGCAGGTAGGGGAAGCTAGTTGTCAGGAAGAGATGATTAGAGTCAAGATGAATAAGTAACTGAGCAATAAAAACAGCAAGGCAGGAATAACAATACAGTAGGATGTGTAAATTGCAGTTCTCTGCAAACAGGTCAAAACCTACACCAAAGTGTAAATGGATACAAATTTGACATCAAGAATTGCAAAACAGAAAACTGTAGAACTAGTGCTGCAAAAGAGACTATTTGATTTGGCAGTTATATCAGTTGAACACACTGAAGCATCAGCAGTTGAATTCAAGGAATCAGAGACAAAATTTGCAAGGGAAAAGGCATGCAAAATGAGATTTTGATGTGCCTGAAATGGAAACATTCAAGAGCCTTTATTTTTGACATCACCATTCAAAGGATTATTCAAAATGTTTGGTGAGTTGTGTGCTAAAACTGTTTTCTGTTTGAGAAAAAAACCCAGATTTTACTTATTTTTACGATTTTTTTTAAAAAATTAGCAATGTCGAGTTTTGTGCTTTTAATATTTCCCTAGAATTCATTTGTTTTTAAAAATTGGTTAGCAGTGGGGGGGGCGCAAGTAGTTTATTTTTATTTATTTATTTATTTATTATGAGATTTATACCCCACCCTCCCCGCAAAGCAGGCTCAGGGCGGCTTCCAGTCAGTATAAATACATACATAAAACATATTTAAAATACGACAATTAACAACACATTATAGATACAAAATATAAAACAATTACAAATACAAAATACAAAGTACAAAAATGCTGGCGATGGTTAAAACCATTGAACCGATGTTTCACGATATCTGAAGAGCTGGTGTTCCTTACTTGCCAACTCCAATGGCCCCTGCTTGGCAATAGGTGCTGGATGTTCCTGATCAGGCAGCTGCTTAGTTGTAGCATTGTGGGCTGGGCACTCCAGCGGCGGCGGCCCCTAATATAATGCCTGGCAGAAGAGCTCCATCTTACAGGCCCTGCGGAACTGAAAGAGGTCCCGCAAGGCCCTGATCTCCTCCAGGAGCTCATTTTACAAGGTAGGAGCTGCCACCGAAAATGCCCCAGCTCTAGTGGCAGCTGGCCTGGCCTCCCGTGGGCCAGGGAGGGTCAAACGATTTTGCGACCCAGACCGTAGTGCTCTCTGGGGTATATACGGGGAAAGGCGGTCCTGTAGATATGTTGGACCCCGGCCATATAGGGCTTTAAAGGTGAGAACCAGCACTTTGAAGCAGACTTGGTATGCTATTGGCAGCCAGTGCAGTGACCTTAGCGCAGACCGGATGTGCTCCCTTCTAGGGAGGCCCATCAGCAGCCTGGCTGCGGCATTCTGCACCAGCTGCAGCTTCCAGATCCGCGACAGAGGCAGCCCCATGTAGAGAGCGTTGCAGTAGTCTAGTCTCGAGGTGACCATTGCATGGATCACTGTAGCCAGGTCAGCCCGGTCGAGGAAGGGGACCAGCTCCCTAATCAGCCTAAGGTGATAGAAGGCCAACTTGGCAGTGGCCGCTACCTGGGCCTCCATGGTAAGGGAAGAATCCAGGAGGACTCCCAGGCTTCGAACCTCTGGTGCCGGGACCAGTAAGGCCCCACCAAAGGACAGAAGTGGAGTCCCCACCCCCAAACCGCCCCGACCCAGGCACAGGACCTCCGTCTTCGCCGGATTCAACTTCAGCCAACTCAGTCTAAGCCACCCAGCCATGGCCTGCAACGCCCGGTCAAGGTCTTCTGGTCTGGAGTCTGACTGGCCGCCCAACATCAGATAGAGCTGGGTGTCATCAGCATACTGGTGACATCCCAGCCCATACCTCCTGGCAATCTGGGTAAGGGGGCGCATATAGATGTTAAATAACATCGGGGACAGAACAGCCCCCTGAGGCACGCCACACTCAAGTGGGTGCCTCCTTGACTGCTGGTCCCCTAGTGCCCCCCTTTGTCCCTGACCTTGGAGAAAGGAGGCAAGCCACTGCAGGGCAAGCCCCCGAATTCCCACGTCTGTGAGGTGGTGGACTAGGAGCTGGTGGTCGACAATATCAAATGTGGCCGACAGATCTAACAGCAGCAAAAACGCCGATCTGCCTTGATCCAGATGCCTCTGGAGGTCATCAGTCAGAGCGACCAGCGCCGTCTCTGTCCCATGACCTGGACGAAAGCCGGACTGGAAGGGATCTAACACAGAAGCATCATCCAGAAAACCCTGCAGCTGTATCGCCACCACCCTCTCAATTAGTTTGCCCAGACAGGGCAGATTGGAGACCGGCCTATAATTAGCCAATTCGGCCGGGTCTAACAATGTTTTTTTCAGGAGAGGACGGACCATCGCTTCCTTGAGTGCCCCAGGGAACTGTCCCATCATGAGGGACTTGTTAATAATCTCCCTTAGGGCACCTCGAAACCCCTCATGGCCAGATTTAATAAGCCAGGAAGGGCATGGATCATTAGCCTTGCCTAGGGTGCAAAAAAGCCTGGCGCCGGCCCTTCCCTCAGGAGCAGTATTTTGTGGAGATCAGGGGGCTGCAGTGGGGTGAAGGAAGCAGGGAAGTTCCATTCCACTACTGGGAAATTTAATCTGGACCCAAATCCATATGTCCACACAAGTGCAGTTTGGGGGAAACCAAGACAACACAGTAAATTAAAAAGACGATTATTCTCATAATCAAAATGGGAGAATGTCCAGAATAGCCTTAAATTTTACATCCTGAGAACACTTGCAACTCCACCGCATCTGATATGTGCTTAAGTGCAAGGAAACACCACTTCTGAAGGTAATAACCAAGAATCCTAGGGTAGAATATTTGAGCAAGTTTCATAGACAGTGAAAAATCCCCTTTTCTGCTTTATTTATACAGGAGGGGTTTTTTATTGCTAATATTTTAGCTGTTTGTAACAATGAAATATCTTTCATTGCATTCTTCATTCTCAGTAAAATAAATCTTGAAGATGGCATGTTCTTGAAGGCTAAGAGTTTTCTTATTGTGTTATATTGTGGTACTCTGTCTCCCTCATTCTGACTTTAGTAGAATGAAAAGTTACATTTAAACAACAAACTGGACAATGCAGATTAGAAAGAAAAACCTTGGGAAATAGCTTCAGAGAAGAAGAAGGAGAAGGAGAAGGAGAAGGAGGAGGAGGAGGAGGAGGAGGAGGAGGAGGAGGAGGAGGAGGAGGAGGAGAAGAAGAAGAAGAAGAAGAAGAAGAAGAAGAAGAAGAAGAAGAAGAAGAAGAAGAAGAAGAAGAAGAAGAAGAAGAAGAAGAAGAAGAAGAAGAAGAAGAAGAATTGGATTTATACCCTGTCCCTCACTTGGAGTCTCAGAGCAACTTACAACCTCCTTCCCTTCCCCTCCCTACAATGGACACCCTGTGAGGCAGGTGGGTCTGAGAGAGCTCTGACAGAACTGCTCTTGAGAGAACAACTCTGACAGAACTGTGACTGACCCAAGGTCACCCAACTGGCTGCATGTGGAGAAGTGGGGAATCGAACCCAGTTCTCCAGATTAGAATCTGCAGATCTTAATCACTACACCAAACAGTTTCAAGGACAGCGGTCTTGCGCCTTTAAGGACTCCATAAGGCAGAAATTAATCACATTTTGGGTGGATTTTTGGTGGATATCCAATTCCAAAGGAGGCACCAAGAGCAGAAAATTAGGAATGCTAACAGATAAGAGGCATTAAAGTGAGGCATAACAGATATGTAGATGAGGTCACAGTGATTTTAAGACAAACATAACAGACAAAAACAGCATGAATAAAATATCATATGTTTAGGGGGAATCCTAAACCCTGTCTCTGAACAGTTTAGGATACAATCTAAAGTCTACACTGGTATAACACCAAGATATAAAGGCATAACTCAAAGATATGTGCTGATACCATGTCAATACTGGGCTGATGTAACCCCAGAATAAGCAGAACATTCAAAAGTATCGGGCACCTGTTGGGGAAAACAGGGCTTAGACAGTTGGGAAGTCTTTGCACCAAGCCCCCATGGCAGCCATTTTATGACTGGTCTCAATGCCTGGCTAGGGATGCCATCCACCAGGTGGGACCTGGGGATCCCCCGGAATTACAGCTCATTTCCAGACTACAGTTCCTTTGGAAAAAATGAATGCTTTGAAGGGTGGTCTCTATGGCATTATACCCAACTGACATCCCTGTCTTCCCCAGGCTCCACCCCCAAATCTCCAGGAGTTTCCTAACCTGGATCTGGCCTTCCCCTATCCCTCCATCTCCCACTGGTGGCCAGGGAGGACCTGACAACCCTAAGCAGCCACAGCCTGTTCTCAAGTCCAAAAGTGTCCACAGGTTCAATGAAGTTGGATCCCCAGCCCTACTTATATATCTCAGCTATGTAGCCAGAGGACTGTTCTGAAGTTAATCTGTTTTTAATGATTAATTTATTATTGGTTTTGACTTGTTGTTGCCCTGAGGTTTGCTATGCAGGGGAGGGCAGGCTTAAAGGATAGATGATAGATAGATAGATAGATAGATAGATAGATAGATAGATAGATAGATAGATAGATAGATAGATAGATAGATAGATAGATAGATAGATAGATAGATGGATGGATGGAGGGATGGAGGGATGGAGGGATGGAGGGATGGAGGGATGGAGGGATGGAGGGATGGAGGGATGGAGGGATGGATGGACGGACGGATAGACAGACGGACGGACGGACGGACGGACAGACGGACGGATGGATGGATGATAGATGGATGATAGATGGATGGATGGATGGATGGATCGATCGATCGATGGATGGATCGATGGATGGACGGACGGACAAAGTGTGTAAGGTATGGGTTCTAGTATGACCTCTTTCTTCTGTTTTGCTGCTGGTTGTTGCTGGTAAAAAGCAGAGCTTTTCATTCTCCATATTCTTGGTAGAATCTGATCCTGAGGGTCCCGTCTGTCACACAGGTGCTTTTTTTCCAGTACATTATTGGGGAGATGAATGGGATGCTTTCTGTGAATGGGTGGCTGTATGTTGCTTCTGCTGTACTGTTTGGGTTCTCCTTGCCTCTTACTCCAGACACTTGAACTCTGTACTACAGAAGATGTTTTGGGCATTCTATTGGGTCTATCTCTACCAAGTGAGCTGCAAAGGTATATGAGTGATGTGTTTGGAGTGGCCTTAGTTCCTTCCCAGTATGTCTGCTGGCCAAAGGAAACATGCTTGATGGAGGGAACTTAAACCTACTTCTTCAGGGCTTGCTAAAATATGTTTGTCCCAGGGTTTCTGCTGTTCACATGGTGTACTCTATTAATGGGGAGGGGGCTGCATTTCCTTTTTTTCCCCCTGTTGCATTCTGATATCAGGAGCTCTGCCTGTAACAGCATAAACTGATTGGCTGCTTCCCTCTCCAACCAACTCTTAAAGGTCAATCATTGACATGCTATTTCATGACTGCAGTTGCTGTAGTCTCCAGTGCAACTGCTATACTATCCGCCCTTCAATTTGCTGCTGCTTCTTTTTTAAACTGAGCAAGTATAAAACGCTGATTAGCTGGGCTAACAAACACACCAGCATTGGCAGTGCCAGCAACACACCAGTGCCTGGTGTTTAATATTGGGACACTTGATAAAGAAAGAGACTAACAGGTCTTTAGATTAAGAAGACAGCACCATGCCATTGAGAAAGTATATTTGGAAATAATGGGCTGAATCCAGACTAGACATTTCTGCATGCACAAGAGTTTCTGTTCATGAGGCAAAAGTCCCCTTCCCTTTCTTGCATGGCTGTCCAAAATGCACACACACACACACACACCCGTCTTGTTCTGGCAGGAGAGGTGGCCACCAGGAACAAGTTTATGGGGCACATTTCAGGGAGGAAGGGAAATCACACTCCGTGAGCTGAAATGCTTACCTCCATGGAAACGGTAGTCTGAATCCAAAGGCCTCACCATAAAGAGTTGGGACAAATCTGATAACACAGAGACTAGAGTTAATTTTAAATCCTACCGCATGGCAATGATGGTGGCAAAGAAACAAAAATATTCTTCCCCCACAGCATCCACACATTGTAGGTCTGAGGAACTCTTCCAAGAAGTCAGGAACTCTTCCAAGAAGCTTTCTGGCCTAGAGGAGGAGGAGGAGGTGAGCTAGCTGTAGCTGTTCCTTTATGGGGAAGAACTTGGCACTGTGGTGCATGCTAATATTTAGATTAGATTACTGCAATGTGCTGGGTTTTGAAGAGGTAGAGGAACTAGAGATCAAATTGCCAACATTCCCTGGATTATGGAGAAAGCAAGAGAGTACCAGAAAAACATCTACTTCTGTTTCATTGACTATGCTAAAGCCTTTGATTGTGTGGATCACAATAAATTATGGCAGGTTCTTAAAGAGATGGGAGTTCCGGACCACCTCACATGTCTCCTGAGAAACCTGTATAAGGGTCAAGAAGCAACAGTTAGAACCGGATATGGAACAACTGATTGGTTTAGCATAGGAAAAGGAGTACGACAAGGATGTATATTGTCACCTTGCTTATTTAATTTATATGCAGAGTACATCATGCGAAATGCTGGCCTGGATGAATCACAAGCTGGAGTTAAGATTGCTGGGGAAAAGATCAATAACCTCAGATATGCAGACGACACCACTCTGATGGCAGAAAGTGAAGAGGACCTAAAGAGCCTCTTGCTCAGGGTCAAAGAGGAGAGCGCAAAAGTGGGCTTGAAGCTCAACATCAAAAAAACTAAGATCATGGCATCTGGCCCCATCACTCCTTGGCAAATAGAAGGGGAAGTCGTAGAAGTAGTGACAGACTTCACGTTCCTAGGATCCCAGATCACTGCAGATGGTGACTGCAGCCATGAAATTAAAAGACGCCTGCTCCTTGGGAGGAAAGCGATGGCAAACCTAAACAGCATGATAAAAAGCAGAGACATCACCTTGCCAACAAAAGTCCGCATGGTCAAAGCAATGGTATTCCCCGTAGTAATGTATGGCTGCGAGAGTTGGACTATAAGGAAGGCCGAGTGCCGAAGAATAGATTCTTTTGAACTATGGTGCTGGAGAAGACTCTTGAGAGTCTCTTGGACTGCAAGGAGATCAAATCAGTCAATCCTAAAAGAAATCAACCCTGATTGTTCCTTGAAGGCCAGATCCTGAAGCTGAAGCTCAAATACTTTGGCCACCAAATGAGAAGGGAGCATTCACTGGAGAAGACCCTGATGCTGGGAAAGATTGAAGGTCAAAGAAGAAGGGGACGGCAAAGGATGAGATGGTTAGACAGTGTCATTGATGCAACGAACATGAAATTGAGCAAACTTCAGCGGACAGGGGAAGACAGGAGGGCCTGGCGTAATCTGGTCCATGGGGTCGCGAAGATTCGGACTCGACTGTGTGACTGAACAACAACAACTGCAATGTGCTCTGCATGTGGCTGCCCTTGAAGACTGCAAAAAAACCCTAGATTTCATACTGAATGAGATGGCCAGAACAGTGACAAGAGTGAGTTGTAGGGACTATATCAGTCCAGTATTGGCTGATCTACACCAGCTCCCATTTTGCCCCGGGCCCAATTCAATATCCTGGTAGAGACCTTTAAAGCCCAATATGGCATAGGGCCAGCATACCTCCAGCACACCTTAAGGACAGTCCTTAAAGGACTGCCTGTTCCCATATGAACCTACCCAGTCACTTCAGTCTTCAGAGGTCCTGCTTTGGGTGCCCCCGCAATCTGAGTTTAGATGGGTAGCAACCCAAGAAAGGGACTTCTCGCTTATGGCGCCAAAACTTTGGAACTCCCTCCCCAGAGAGGTTAGTTTATCTCCCACTGTTGTTGTCTTCTGCCAATCTGTGAAGACTTTTTTGTTGTGTTTGGCATACACAATGTTTGCTGGTATCTTTCCTGGTTTTTGGTGTCACGTGTGTGTTTATATGTTTCTATCAAATTATCATGTGTATACTTTATTTTAAATGTTTTTAATGTTGAAATGTTTTGATGTTTTGTGTTCACCACCTTGGGGGGGGACCCAACTTGGGTGGAAAGGTGGCATAGAAACGTTTCAAGTAAATAATAAATAATTTTTCATTCATTAACCAAGGTGGTGATTCCATTTTTTGCAGAGAAGTGGGAATGGCAGGACTTCAAGATATGTACAGATCTGTGGAGGAAAGCGTTGCTGCAGTTACGATCATAGTGACATCACATGGAAAAGTTCGATCACTACACAGAACCCCACTTTCATCCATTGGTCTTCACACCACCTAACAGCAATTAAAATAATAAAATGTCAATTCTCTTATAATAATACAGTCTATAATATCAAAAACTGTACTGTTCTCACTATAAAATGGCAAGGAGAAAGACTGGCCTGGAATTCAGCAATATGAACCTGTAGAACTAAAATGTCTAAAATGTTATTAAAAGCCATGCTCAGCATGTAGTTAGATGGAAGAAATAATTCCCACAGGAGATGATTGACTCAAACGCTGGCTGAAGGATCATGCCTTAAAGACTAAATTGAGGGTTGCAGGGGGGGGGGGGTTATCCTACTACCGTCTCTTTCTAGACCACTCAGTGGCTAAATGGCTAGGTGCATTGCTTCAGCATCCTGTAGTGGATAATTTAGAAGGCAGGTCAGCTTCCCAGCTAGACAGATACATCATCTAATCTGAGAGAATGAAATACTAAATTTGTCTTTATCATCACCATCAGTGGCATGCAGTAATTTTACTTACCGGGGCAGGGGGGGAGAGAATTGCCTTTTTCAACTTTAGGGATGCAAAAAGAGTTTTCCTAACTTCTAAATTCTTCAGTGTTTCAGGTCTCACATCTCATCAGCATTTCCTTGTGAGATACCAGAATTTTTTCTACCATTATTATTCACTAGGGAATGTTATGAAGCTGCCAAGCTGAAGCTCTGAAAACTGCTGAAAGGGAAAGAAACGGATATGCAATTTTCTTCACTTGTCTCCATCAATCTGCTCCAGACTGAAATCTCTTGGTCTTATAGCCCCCTTTTCAGACTCACTTATAAGTTTTTCTCTTATGTGGAGATATTAGTATGTTCTGAACTCTCTCTCTTTTTTTTTAGGCCTAGTTTGGATCACACAATGTTGACAGGTTAGCAAAAAAAAAAAAAAATCCAAAATTTCCCATCCTTATAAAATTGGATCTGCTTTGTTCTTCAAACATTTGTGAGATATATTTCCTCATTATCCTATCAGTTTCAAACATAAAAGGAAATGGCGGGAAGCTTTTTGTGGCAGCTAATTCTACTTTTCTCTGGAGAATCTTCAGATTATGGGAAATAATGATATAACTGAGTTACACTTCTGTTGCTAATGCAAATTTATATATGTACAACAGAAAGCGTAACTTGAGAATCTTCTCATACCTACAGCCGACTCTAGAACTGCATATGTATTGAGAATAAGGAAATTGTCCCCACATTTATGGAGGATTTGCCTTTTCCTTAGGGAAGAGATGCTTTGGAGAAGAAGCAAGTGCCAGGAAACAGAACAGCGGCAGCCCATGGCTGCCATGCAGAGGATCTACCAGTTTACAAAGTAAGATAAACAAAAGAGACTAGGGCTGCGATCACACGGACCTTTAGATCTGGCATAGGTGCGAATGCCTGATGGATCTAAAGTATGTGATCAGACAGCAACATCTGGGAAGCGTCTCATAGTCGTTGGCAACCCATGGTGCTCTGCCATAGAAGCAGAGTTAAAAGACACTGGGAAAAGTCTGGCTCCAATGTGTTCCTATGGGACATCGATAGGCTTTCCCCTGTCTAATCACACAAGCACGCTCTCATGCCATCAGGCTGGTCTGATCATTCCATCCTGGCTCGGTGCCGTTTTTCCCCTCTCTTTGCAGTATGCGCCTCATCGCATACTCCATAGGGGGCCCTCACTGTGGAGGTGCGATTCCTCATTTAAGTGCATGGGAAACAAACTGCCAAAAAAAAGACTCACTCCTGGTTGCATCTGATCACACAGTGACAGGCTGAGCCCACAGCTACAAAGGGATGTGTGATCTTTCAACTGCGTGTCAGATTCCTCTGGTGGAAATAGCCTCATTTCCCCTCCACTTCAACTGGCATGTGTGACCGCAGCCAATGAGTGCTATCCTGTGAAGAGTGACTTCCTTTAAAGTCTGCTGAAGTCAATGTAGGTACCTCAAGCTAATCACTACTTTTCAGCCTAACCTACCACATAGACTTGTTGTGAGGATAAAATGGGGGGACACCATATATGACACCTGAGATTCATGGAGCAAGGACAGGATAAAAATGTGACAAAGTACAAAAACATGTAGCAGTCCTTCCAGTGAAGTGAAAGAGAAGTGTTTGTGTCCAGAACTCTGCATATACATCTGTGTACACACAGAATTCTCAGCTTTAAGAGCAGAAAAAAACAGGGGCAGTCCTTCTCAGGAAATGTTTTAGACGAGAAAACAGAGACAGGTTTTAAAAGGTTGGATGAACTGATATTACATTCTGGTACTATTTTGACTGTAGTCGTATGTACCCTTAGAGGAGCCTAAAAGAGCAGAAATTCAGTATGTGAAGAAGCAAGCAGTGACCCACAAAAGCTCATACCCTGCCACAAATTTTGTTAGTCTTTAAGGTGCTTCTAGATTCTTGCTCTTTTCTGTTGCTGCAGACAAACATGACTAGCCATCTTGTGCACCTAGGAGTAAGCCTCACTGAATACACTAGGACTTACTTGTAAGTGACTATGCATGAAGGGGGGGAGGGTGTTAAGTGCCGTCAAGTCATTTCCGACTTATGGTGACCCAATGAGTTAACGACCTCCATAACGGGCTCTTGTTAACAGCCTTGCTCAGGTCTTGCAAACTGAGGGCTGTGGCTTCCTCGATTGGCTCAATCCATTTCATGTCAGGTCTTCCTCTTTTCCTGTCGCCTTCAATTTTTCCTAGCATTATTGTCTTTTCCAGTGACACTTGTCTTCTCATATGTGACCGAAGTACCATAGCTTCAGTTTAGTCATTCTAGCTTCTAGGAAGAGTTCAGGCCTGATTTGTTCTAGGACCAACTTGTTTGTCTCTCTTGGTAGCCCACAGTATCCATAAAATGCTCCTCCAACACCATGAGACGAGTCTATGTCTAATAAATACTATTCAGTAAAGAATGTCAGACAGTTGCAAAATGTCTAAAAGAGCTCTTCTGAATTAATTTTAGCTCATCAGTTAATTAACTTTTCACATGTAAGTTATCAGAGAGTGCATTCAGTGAACAAAAATTAAGCATTATAATTGGATAAATGGATGGATGAAGATGTATGTGGCATTCTTTTATTCAATAAAAAGTTCTATAATTAAGTGGGACTGTAGGAATTGTACTTTAACTGAAATCTACATTTAATGAAGCCAGAACATTCATAACAGAGGTCTGTTTGACTCTGTCTGGAATGTCTTCAAAGTACTTCTTTAAGTGCAAGAGCACCGAATGTTGTATCTCCTGAAATACGCCCCCCTCCCAAAATCTAAATAGAAACACGTAACTGAAATTTTAAAAGGGACCTTGGAGAACTTATGCTCCTGACAACGTCAAAGCCTATTGAGTTTCAAATTAAAACAGCAGAGATGTTTCAAGTTGCTTTAGTTTAATGCTAATAGCTGCATACTGCTGCTCCAAAAAGCATTAGCACATTTTTGTCTTAATTACTCGGATACAAATGATAAACAGATCAAGGTTTTCCAGCAAGGCTTCTCTTCCTGAGGGTGATAACACATTCACTAAGGACCCAGTGGGTTGTTCTGTGGGGTTTTGTCTTGGGTTTGTTTGTTTTTTCCCCTTGTCACTGTCATTGCACTGACTTCACTTTAGAAAACTGCAGCCCAGTAACTGCCTGGTTACTTCAAATCCGTATGTGAAATTCAGCCTTTTAATATTGTTTTGTCCTTTGCTGCCCTCCTTAGGGTTGCTAGGCCAAATCCACACATAGAAGAAATCTCTTGGGAGGACCTGGACCGGAAGTCCCAAAACTTGTTCAACCTTCAGGTATTTCTTGAGACAGGGCAGTGAGGGCCAGCCTGGACCCAGATGGCACAGGCTAGTCTAGTCTGTTATGTTCTTGGAAGCTAAGGAGGGTCAGCCTTGGATGGGAGACCACCAAGGAAGTTCAGCGCTGCTATGCCAGAGGCAGGAGATAGCAAAGTACCTCTATTCATCTCTTGCCTTGAAAACTCTCCAGGGTCACCATAAGTTGGTTGCAGCTTGACAGCACCTTCCACCAGTGAGTGCCATCACAAAATGGCTGCCAGGAGAGGGACAACTGCAAATTGTTGGAGGGTTGCAACCCAAGCATCCTCCTCTGATGGAGCAAGCTGTTTCTTAAATGGGTACTTCCTGTAGATAATGCCTCCAAAACCACCTCCTGCTGAAATGAGGTGAAGGAAAATGTGATTTCACCCTTACTTTAAGAAACAGATGCTCTGAGGAAGAAGCAAGAGGGTGCCAGAAAATGCATCAGCAGGCACCATGGCACCTATGGGTGCTATGCTGGGGATCCCTAATCTAGACTTACAAGCTCTCTTTATCTTGTGCCCTGTATTCAAGTTCCTGCCTCCCTTTCTCATCCTTTGAGCACCTCATGACTAAGTATGATGAAGTTTCTTTGAGTCCTTTCTCCAAGTTCCTTTAGTTTGTGAACCAGCTTTGTTTCAAATCCGTCTTTCTCAATCCAGTTCCTACATCATACTTTTACTGCCCTTGTGGGCCTCCTTCTCCCTCAGCTTCTGTACACCCCAGCACTTCTTTCAGCCCTTTGCCTACTTTTGTATGAGCTTGCAGTCCCAGCCACTCTGACAATTTTCCTTGGCTCTCAGAAGCTGGATTTCAATCTGCTTAGCTCCCTGAATGATGGAACATTCCGAGCTGCCCTGTTAGTTCAGATGATCAGTGTCGAAAGCTTTTACCTCCAGAATCAAGGGTGAACGTTAAACTGAGGGCAATTTTATGTCTTGTTTTTTTAAAAAAACAAACTCAAAAGACCTGTTTTAACTATTGAAAAGCATTTTTTTGCAATGTTACTCAGTGTTCCATTTGTAATCCATTCTGTCAAACCTCATTTCTCTCTCTCTGTAAATAGCACAGAGTCTTCACCAGTAGGGGTGTGTCTGAAACTTCCTCTGTTAACCCCTACTGAAACTTCCTCTTTGTTTCTGAAACTTCCTCTCTTTCTCCATCTGCTCTGTGTTTTTATTCTGCCTTTTCCCTCAAAGGGCATCCCAAGGTGGCTTCCAAAGAGAGAATACCTGAAAAATATGTGCGTGTGAAGTGCCGTGAAGTCACAGCTGACTTAGGGCATTGCCACCAAGGAGCTTGCAAGGCAAGTGAGAAGCAGAGGTGGTTTGCCGTTGCCTTCCTCTGCCAAGTCTTCCTTGGCAGTCTCCCTTCTAACTGTACTTAACTTCCAAGATCTGACAAGATCAGGCTATATCATGCTGCCTTTCCTCCTGCTGAAAAATATGGATGTGCTCTTGTTGAAGTTCTCAGTATGCCTAATTTGAGCACATCCATATGCTAAATGAACTTACTGCATTTTAGTTCCTTCACTTACATGCAAGGTGAGCTCCTGACTGGTTTGCCTCAAAGTTTCCTGTCAAAGTTCATCGCAAACACAGTACTATGCCTAGCAGCTTTATGCCTGTGCAATAGGCTCTTGTGCTATAGGGTCATTACACTGACCTACTTGTAAAGCACAAAATTATTCACAGTTCATCCTTTCTTTATGCCTGTACAATCAGATGTACCCTGAAAATTAGCAATATTTTTATATTTTCTTATGCTTGGACAATGAATAGCATCTGTCTGTGAACTAATCACAAGAACTGATCACAAGATTTAGTAGGGCTCTTGTACTGATATGAAAGGTATACAGAGACACTTACATAGCAAGTTTCAACTCAGAAATCTCATTTTTTGTTGTTTTAAGTTTTACTCTTTTAAAAATTGAAGGCATAGTGGGAAAGGGGCAGAAGCTACAAGAAAGCAGTGTAATTGTGCAAGAAAAGCAGTCTAATCATGCAAACAGACACATCAGAATTCACTCAGACGTATCCAAAGACTCAGCTCCCTGATTGAGACTGGAAAGCAGGATGTGAGCTGAACTGAAAAGTGACTGAGGATAAATAGCTCAAACAGGAACAAAAAATAAGTACAGATAAATATACATTTTTTAAAAAACAAACAGCTAAGGAATAGGGATGGGCACAAACCAGCTCACAAAGTAATGTTCATCACAAATTTTGGCCAGTTCATGGTTCACACAGCAATGTTCACGGAAGGGCATCTGGCATGAACATTTCATGAACTTTGCTGCTGTTCATGGTGGCTCGTGAATGGATACAGTTCCAAACTGCCTGCTCAGTTAAACTATTTACAAAACTCCAAGGCAACAGGAGATGGAATTCTCCAGCCTTGGAAACACCAACAGGAACCCTCCAAAGCTTAGCAGGCACTGCTGGCTGCCAATAACAGAGCTCCCGTTCTGCTGTATGGGATCAGAAAGCTATGTATACACTCAGCTCTTCAGCTTCTCCTCTGTTAGCTGCTGGCAGTTACACAGAGAGGTGCAGAACTTGCTAAAAGCAGACTACCAGAGCATATTCATTTATTACCTCCTGATTGTGAACTTCTCTCCCCTACTGGGGTTTGGGTGTCAAGCTGACCAAGGGCTCTGAGCCACCTTGTCTCTCTGCTCACACCGAGCAGAGCAGCTTAGCTACTGAGAGTTTGGCTGAGTTTATACCCTCCTGATTGTGAACTTCTCTCCTCTGCTGGGTTTTGGGTGTTAGGTGGACTCAGGGCTCTGAGTCACTCTGTCTCTCTGCTCATGCCAATGCCTTGGCTGAGGACTCATGTTTATACACTCCTGATTGTGAACTTCTCCCCTCTGCTAGGAATTGGGTGTTAGGATGGTCATGGAGGAGATGACATCCTGTATGGCATCCTTCTACTCCACCAAACATGCAATCATGGCATAGGTGGAGTTCCTCCCACCCCACCGCCTCTCGCACAGCAGATGGGCAGGCTTGATGCTGCACCAGAAGTGGGTGGCCGGGCACTAACAGCTCTTGAACAAGGACCACATCTCAAGGGGGGCAGCATCCCAGGTGGCCTTGACAGTGCTCCCCAGCCCCAGAGCATTCTCCACTATCAGGTGAAGCACGTGCACCAAGCAGACAATGCCCTTGAGGTGCACATCCTTTGCCTCTGCCAGCATGTTGGTGCTGGTGTCCACGACCATGAAGTCACGGACAATGTTGTTGCCACCCACCCACTCCCTCAGGCTTCTCTGGGTCACATGGTGGCAATGTTTCGTGCTGTGTGATCTGCATCCATCCACTGCACATGCAGCAGAACCACTTTGTAGTCCGGTAGCAGGACTGTCCCCTCCTGGGGCCTGGGTCATGCCGTGACAGTCCTGCTGGCTACTCCAGAGGTCTACTGTGAAGTGCATGGTTCTGCCTTGTGCTCTGGAGAGTCAAGTCTTGACTATCGCCACTGCAGCCAGCAAAAGGCTGCATCCCCCATGAGGGAGAAGGGTTGGCCATCCACAGCAATCAGCTCGCTGATGATGAAGTGAGTGACGTGGCCCTTTTGACCTCTTGATATCCCACCCACAGCAGCCCAAGTGTGGGGGGCCTTTTTTGGAGGGGCCACCTGCTCCCCCCTCCACTTCTCCCTGCTGAGAATAATGGGGCTTCTTCTTCCTCCTGCTGGTTGCCACTTTTTCCTCTGATGGCAACATACTGGGTGTGTGGAAGACTTCTTCCCCCCACGATGAGCATCCTTTGCACCCACTTTCATCTCACAGCACACAGAGGTGTTCACACTCAGGAAGGTTGGGAGGGTATAAATGTGGGAGACCTTTTTAGGGGGGTCCATAACTGGGAGCCCAGAAATGTAATCCACCCCCAGCTTGGAGAGAATGTAGAGGAGCCAGTCTTAACGTCCAATATGGAGGCAACCCTAGAGGCACATCTATTACTTAGGAACATACTTGAAATAGTCCCCATGCATTATTTCAGTGTATGAACATATGTCAACACTTCAATCCATATACACTGGGTTGGGCAAGAAACTGTAAACAGTCATTCTTTATTATGCAAGACAGTTTGCATCACTAATCACTTAAAATGGAAAACTCTGATTTCCACCAGTCTGGTGGGGCTGGGGTGCTTGCCAAGCTGCAATGGGGTTACTTGGGGAGCCCCGTTGGAAGTCTTACCATGTCTGCCTTTCTGTCCTTCCAAAACTGCCTCCGCAGAACTGTAGATAGCCCAGCCAACCCAACAGGTGTTTCCTCTGCAAAGTAGAAGAATACACCATGGTATTTCAGCACCTTGGGGGTGTGAGAGTTGCGGACATGCTTTCCTTCCTTGTCTGATGTGGCTGGGGTGCCAGCCACGCTACTTTGGGTGTACTTTGGGGAGCCCCTGTTGGATCTCTGGGGATGTCTACCTTTCTGTCCTTCAGAACCTGCCTTTGGAGACTTGGGGGGGGGCCTGCAAGCATTGGAAGGATGCTTGCCTTGCTTCCACTGTCTGACTGGGGTGTGTGTATCTGCCCAGGTGAAGTTTCCCTGTGAGTTTGGTGTCACAGCTTGTTCCTGAGCCATTCCATAGACTCCTGTAACTGAAGCTGTCTTTTCTAGAGAGAACACTGGAGAGACCTTTTGGGGGGGTCAATAATGGAGCCCCTAGAAATGTAATCTGCCCCACCATGGAGAGATGGTAGAGGAGTGGACGGCAGGGCGAGGTTCCCTGTGCATTTGGAGTGTGTAGCTTTCATGGGGTCCATTCTATACACTATTGAACCTGTGTCTGACATTGCCCCCAAAAGCACTTTCCTGGCTTGACCTCAGTCCTGTTGGGTTTGCACTGCCACAGTGGCACTGGTTCTGCTGGGCTTGCAAAAATGCCTCCCACTTGAAGTTTCTACAGCAGAGTTTCTCTGGGATTCTGTTCTGCCGGGCTCCTTGCTTTTTTTGCAGGTTTCCCCCCTCCATTGGAAACAATGGAGGATTGAAGTACCTTCTTGGGGGGGGAGGTGTAACTCTGACCACATAAATCCAATCATCACCAAACTTGGAGGCCAGGTGAGGAGAGTCAGCCAGAGACCCCCTGTGAGTCTGGTGTCATGAATCACGAACCTCCACGGGCCTCCATTTTTCCAGTCCATGCCTATCCCTAGTGTGGACTGCCGGCTTATGGCTGTGGCAGCTCCCACCCACCTTGTTCAAGGTTAGAGTGGCCCTATCAGGGAGGTGGACCCTTTGGCCATCAGCCCACTGGGAGTTTACACAGTAGCCTTAATGGTCACCACTGCCTTGTAAGGCTCACTTGCAGCACCTCTGGTTCACTAGAAAATAAGTCTAGATGTAAATCTTGATATGGATGAGAACTGCCATGTTATTCCACTTTAAAGTCCACATCTCTGTATCTCTTGCCAAATCAATTCTCTGCAAAACAATGAAACTGTAAGCATTTAAACTGGTATCTTGCATTCAGTCCCTGCTGATGCGGCTAGATGCGTGCATACAAGATTCAAGGTGGTATATGCTCCTTTTAATGTTCCTGCTCTAAAACGTTCCTGTCTCTATTGTATCACTTTATTAAAGAACAATTTGGGAAAGGGAGAGAGAAAAAAAACTTTAGGCCAAAGCACATCCCCAGGTGAATCAGCTTTGGAACTGGTTTGGCTCAGTTCTTCATGCAAAAATTTTGTGCTGGAGGGGAAGACTACAGTGTTTAAATGAATGATAATCTATTCTCAATAACATCAAAATGACATTGAAAAGTTGGAAAGACCTTGAGCACGTAGAACTGAAGTGGTACTGGAAAGAACAGGCCAGGAGTACACCATAAAGGTACATCTTTGCTAGTTTTATTTACAACTCAGATGAGTGCAGTTCAGAATTACAATATACTTCCTAATTAGGATATTTGTTTGTGCCACTTATTAGAATCAAAGAATGGAATCCTGTGACCAAATTACCAGGGAACTTCACTGAGCAACTCAAAACCCATTGGACCTCTGGGGCACCATTTCAGAATAAATCACGAGAAGGCAAATGCAGCAGCATCCAAATTCCTACTTCCAGAAACATTCAAGTTTTCAAATAAAAACAAGCCTTCTATCTTACAAGCATTTGCAATTATTTTCTTGTTCCTTTCATTTGGTCTCTCTCACAGATTGAACAACTGCAGAATGGTCTCCAGAGGTTAATTTCTGATGAAGTTCCACCATTCCTGGGCCCTGAAATCATTATTATTTATTTAGAAAAAAAATTATATGCCACTTTTCCAGGGAACTTACAAAATAAAACATTACCAGTTATTAATTAATATCCGGAATTTTAGAAACCTAGCTAGAACATAAAAATAGAGACCGCTGAGCAGCTTAAAATAAGTTTTCAGACTAAAAGTGCATTATAAAAAGGGGCTACAAGATCGGCCCCTGAATTAAAAGCCTTGGTGATGAGGAAGATTTTGGCCTGGTGCCTGAAACACAGCAGTGGAAGTACCAGGCAAGCCTCAAGGAGCAGGTCAGTACCTAAGTGAGGGGTCACTACTGGGGGGGGGAGACATCTCTGGTTGCTGCCTGCCTCACCTCTGAAGGTGGGGGCACAGAGGGCATAGGGCTGGTGAAGAAAATGTTAACTAGCAGCCTGGACAAGATGGGTGAAGGTACTCTTTCAAGTACCAGGTCCCCAAGCTATTAAGGGCTTTAAAGGTAAGAAGAACCAGCATTCTGAATTGTGTCTGGAAACAAATGGTCAGCCAGTGCAGATCTTTCAGGACTCCACAGTGATATGATTCCTGTATCCTACCCCTAATAGTAGCCTGAATGCTGCCTTTTGGCTCAGCTGAAGTTTTTGGATGGTTTTCAAAGGCATCCCCGCACAGAGTGCGTTCTTCTCCTTTTTGCTGCATTCTATTCTGTTCCCAAAGCCCCCTGACCCTCAGGAACACCTTGTTTTTGGAGCAGGGGCACAAGGAGGGAGACACATTCTGTGAACGCCTTCTGCTCATAGCCTCTGTTTTAGAAGACCTTAAACTTCAGCTCAGGTGTGTGGGGTCTAGTCTTTTATGAAGCACAGCTAACCCTTTTTGTGTGTGGCAAATATGCCATGCTAAGTAAAAAACTGGAGATGGCACCACTTCAGTGTGCCCTCATGTTCCTCTTCAACTACCATCTCCACACTGAGGTTCAAGAGCAGGCAGAATAGTGTCAACCCCCCCCCCCGGGCCACATACCGGTGGTGGCTGTGGTGGGTGGAGATCTCCTGGAATTACAACATCTCCAGGAGACAAGACTTCAGTCCCCTTAGAGAAAATGGCTGCTTTGGAAGGTGGACTCTATCGCATTATGCCCTGCTTAAGTTCCTCCCCTCCCCAAACCCTGCCCTCCCCAGACTCTACCCTTCAAAATCTCCAGGAATTTCCCAACCCAGCACAGGCAAACCTAGTGTCCTTTAGGCAGGGCTATTTTGGGGCGGTAATGCACAGGAATGGAGTTCCGGCTGGCTTCTGAGTTGGCCACACCTACAGCCTCCCCCCCATTGGGTTCTCCAAACACCTCACAAGCAGTGGGGGGCCTGGGGAAGCCAAGCCAATCCAGGGAGGGAAGACAGTGTAAACTGCCTCCCCTCCTTGGGTTCCCCAGGCACCCTGCAGCTGTGGGACACTTGGGGAAGTCGATCCTGGGAGCGAGCTGCACTGTCAGGGGTGTGGCCTAATATGCTAATTAGTTTCTGCTGTTGGGTGTGGCCTATTATACTAATGAGTTCCTGCTGGGCTTTTTCTACAAAAAAAAGCCCTGCCTGTAGGCATTAATTCCCTGTGGCCCTTTCTTGTGCAATTGTTTCTGCTTATACCACTATGCTCTGTTCTTCTTTCCCTGTGGGTCGTATGAATGGGGGTTGGGGGTGGAATTTGGCTTTGTTATACTCTCTGTTCCAATCAACCATGGTATTCTTCCAATTCATTAGTACCCCCATGTGGACTATGCACTGTCTCAGAAAAAGCTATTGTTGGCTTTAACATACACTCAAATCCATCTTGCCTCAAAAAATATTGGCCGCCAGCTTTCACGCATACTTCGAATGTCAACTGACCCCAAATTCCAAAATTTTTCCAGCCCAGTATTTTCTGATTGGTCAGTAACTGTAGCCCCAGTAAGCCCTGGCCACGCTTATATGGAAGGTCACTGTCTGTGTGCGTCTTCCTGTCTGTCTCTCTGCGGGAGGCATCTGAAATGTGCAACTCATCTACTTCTCTTCGTACTGAATAGGTTACATTCTCTGTTGTTTCATCTGAATCAGCATTAATATATGCCACCATGTGTACTGCAGTAATTTCTGCCTCTTTCATTGACTTTGTTCTTTATTTGAAATAGGCATCTCATTTTGCTCAGCGACCGACGCTCTTTGATACGTCCCTGTTCCACTGAGAAATAATTGGTTTGCAAATGCATCCCAGAATCCTTGATTACAGTTATATTTTCAATTTCATCTTCCCATTTTGCATATATATTGCAAAATGTCTACACTTTGGTACCTTTCCACCTTTGTTTACTTCATTCCTTTGGTTACAATTGAATATTCGTTAACCTTCCGCCGGCGGTGATCTGCATTCTTGTCTTGTGGTGGAAAAAGTCTGTACTGTTTGCTAGAAAACAGACAGTTGTTGTTGTTGTTTTTTGCACTGCCAAATTTAGAACTACAGTTTTGGGTTCCAAGTTGTTTACATGGGGGGGGACCCAATGTCCCCATCCAACAGTGCACATGCAGAGCCTTCTAAAACAGGCTACAGTTGTGCCAGTCATCTGTTTGGTGGGGAAGGGGGAGGGAGGCCAACACTGCAATCCTAAACATCGCCTTCTAAGTACAGTAGACAGGCCTAGAAGGGTGTAACTTTCCTAAGGACTGCACTGTAAGTCAAGTTCCTTGGCTGTCTCATATTAAGCATGATTCCTACTTTTTAAAGTGTGTCACAGGGCACTTTCACACACACTATATAACGCACTTTCAATCCACTTTCAATCCACTTTGCAACTGGATTTTGCTGGGTGAAATGGCAAGATCCACATGCAATTGGTTGCTGAAGTGGATTGAAACTGCTTTATTTAGCATGTGTGAAAGTTCCAGCTTGATTGGGAAGAGAAACCATACTTTGACCACCGATGGGCACATGCGGTTTAGAAGAAGAAGAGATTAGATTTGTACCCCACTCTTTACTATCTGAAGAAGTCTCAGAGCTTGAACTGTTTATGAACATAAGAAGAACATAAGAACATAAGAGAAGCCAATGTTGGATCAGGCCAATGGCCCATCTAGTCCAACACTCTGTCACACAGCAGCCAAAATATACCAGGTGCCATCAGGGAGGTGCACCAGAAGCCCTCCCACTGCTGCCCCCTCCAGCACCAAGCATAGAGTGCATCACCTGCCCCAGACTGAGAGTTCCCATCTATACCCTGTGGCTAATAGCCACTGGTGGACTTCTGCTCCATATGTTTATCTAATTTCCTCTTGAAACTGTCCATGCTTGCAGCTGCCACGACCTCCTGTGGCAGTGAATTCCATATGTTAATCATTCTTTGGGTGAAGAAGTATTTCCTTTTATCTGTTCTAACCCGACTGCTCAGCAATTTCATAGAGTGCCCACGAGTTCTTGTATTGTGAGAAAGGGAGAAAAGTACTTCTTTCTCAACCTGCTCAATCCCATTCATAATCTTATAAACCTCGATCATGTCACCTCTCAGCCGTCGTTTCTCCAAGCTAAAGAGCCCCAAGCATTTTAACCTTTCTTCATAGGGAAGGTGTTCCAACCCTTTTATCATTCTAGTTGCCCTTCTCTGCACTTTTTCCAATGCTATAATATCCTTTTTGAGATGTGGTGACCAGAACTGTACACAGTATTCCAAATGAGGTCGCACCAATGATTTATACAGGGGCATGATGATACTGGCTGATTTGTTATCAATTCCCTTCCTAATAATTCCCAGCATAGCGTTGGCCTTCTTTATTGCAGCTACACATTGTGTAGACATTTTCAGCGAGTTATCCACTACGACTCCAAGATCTCTCTCTTGGTCCGTCTCTGCCAGATCAGACCCCATCAACGTGTATTTATATTTAGGATTTTTGGCTCCAATGTGCATCACTTCGCACTTGGCCACATTGAACCCCATTTGCCACGTTGACGCCCACTCACCCATCCTCAACAGATCCCTTTGGAGTGCCTCACAATCCTCCCTGGTTTTCACCACCCTGAACAACTTTGTGTCATCTGCAAATTTAGCCACATCACTGCTTACTCCCAATTCCAAATCGTTAATAAACAAGTTAAAAAGCATCGGACCGAGTACTGATCCCTGTGGTACCCCACTGCTTACCACCCTCCACTGAGAAAGTTTCCCATTTATACTCACTCTCTGTTTCCTATTTATAAGCCAGTTTTTGATCCACAAGAGGACTTGTCCTTTTATCCCATGATTATTGAGCTTACTTAGGAGCCTTTGATGAGGAACTGTATCAAAAGCTTTCCGGAAGTCAAGGTAAATAATATCTATTGGGTCCCCCTTGTCCACATGTTTGTTCACTCCCTCAAAAAACACTAACAGGTTAGTGAGACAAGATCTTCCCTTACAGAACCCATGCTGAGTCTGCCTCAATAGTTTTTGTTCATCAATGTGCCTACTAATTCTTTCCTTAATAACAGTTTCCACCAACTTACCCGGTATCGATGTCAGACTGACTAGCCTGTAAGTTCCTGGATCTCCCCTGGAGCCCTTTTTAAAGATGGGAGTGACATTAGCTACCTTCGAGTCCTCAGGAATGGAGGCAGATTTTAGATAAAGATTACATATTTTTGTCAGGAGATCCACAAGTTCACATTTGAGTTCTTTCAGAACTCTCGGATGAATGCCATCCGGGCCTGGTGATTTATTAGTTTTTAAATTGTCCATCAGTCGGAGGACTTCCTCTCTTGTCACCGCAATCTGATTCAGGTCTTTCAAACCCCTCCCGAAATCGGTGCTTCTGGAGTGGGCAAACACTTCTCCTCTTCCACAGTGAAGACAGAGGCAAAAAATGCATTCAGCTTCTCAGCCATTTCCCTATCATCCTTCACTACTCCTTTTACCCCTTGGTCATCCAAGGGCCCCCCTGCCTCCCTGGCTGGCTTCCTACTTCTAATGTATTTGAAGAAAGTTTTATTGTTGGCCTTTATGTTTTTTGCGATATGCTCCTCATATTCCCTTTTTGCTTGCCTGATCACAGACTTGCATTTTATTTGCCATAGTCTGTGTTCCCTTTATCAACCTCACTAAGACTAGCTTTCCACCGCTTAAAGGAATCCTTCTTACCTTTTACAGCTTCCATTACTTTATTTGTGAACCATGCAGGCTTTTTTCTATACCTATTTGTACCTTTCCTAACCTGCGGTATATATTTTTTCTGAGCTTCTAGGATTGTCTTTTTAAATAGTCTCCAAGCTTCCCCAATGGTTTTGACCTTCTCCACTCTTCCTTTCAATTTCTTCCTCACATGTCCCCTCATACCAGAGAAGTTACCCCTTTTAAAGTTAAAAGTGGTTGTGTCAGTCTTTTGGGGCAACTCCCTATCTGTACAAATGTTAAAATCAATGACATTATGGTCACTGTTCCCAAGTGGTGCAATCACTTTTACATCTCTCACCAGGTCTTGGGTGTTACTTAGGACCAAATCCAGGATCGCCTCTCCCCTGGTAGGATCTGTGACCATCTGTTCCACAGCACAGTCATTGAGAGTGTCTAAGAACGCAATATGCTTGCTGACTGCAGCAGTTATGCAGCAAGGATGGAGGGTAGTAGAACTCAGTTGGGAGGAAGAGGAGGAGATTGGATTTATACCCTGCCTTTCACTACCAGAAGGAGTCCCAGAGCAGCTTACAATCCCTTTCCCTTCCCCTCCCCACACCCTATGAGGTACGTGGGGGCTGAGAGAGCTCTCTAGAGAACTGACCTTGAGAGAACAGCTCTCAAAGAATTTGTGACTGACCCAAGGTTACACCAGCAGCTGCAGGTGGAGGAGCAGGGAATCAAACTTGGTTCTCCCAGTCCATGCTCCTAACCACTACACCAAACTGGCTTATTCACTAGAGAAATATGCAGAAGCCTTAAAATCCCCACCCCAAGTAAAGTGACCTTTTTCACTTTGCCTGATTCCTCAGCTATCTGGCTTGTTAATTGGGGAAGAGCCTTGGCTCAGTGATAGAACATCTGCTTTGCATGCAGAGAGATCCAAATCCAATCCTCAATATATCCAGTTAAACAAATTATCATCTAGTAGGTGATGAGAATGACCTCTGCCTGAGCCCTTGAGGAGCTCCTGCCTATCAAAGGCAGCAAGGTCTAACTCAGGCACCTTTGTGTGTCTGTGTGTTCATGCCTTCCTCAGCCTGTCTTACTTCCCCATAGTGCCACTCCCCCCCCCAAGAGATGCTATACTGGGCCATTCAAGAGGTCTTTCCTTGAGTCGAGTTTCTGTAAGATTTCCTCTAAATTGAATCAGAAATAGCAATGGGGCTTCAGAACTGTTGTCTTTCGATAACTTCTGTGCAATTGCTTACTTCAGCAGATGGGCAAATTCAAGGAGCATCCTTAAGATAGATGGGACACTGACATTTAAGGCAATGTTCCGTGTGCCTTGGTGTTTAGTCATGCCGGCCACATGACCATGGAAACGTCTTTGGACAGCGCTGGCTCTTCGGCTCTGAAACGGAGATGAGCACCGCAACCTGGATTCGACTGGCTTTCAAGCAAGGGAACCTTTACCTTTACCATATGTTTATACTCATTCAGAGTACCACAGACAGTACTGTGATACCAATGAAGCGAAGCACGATAGAAATCTAGCTACCAATCCTGCTTTTCCTCATTTGAAGACATCCTACGTTCAATTATCGCCTTTTCACTCTGGCTGCTGCTCTGCCCCCTCCAAATATATTGTTTAGAGTTCCACAGTCTCACTTCTGATGCCTGGGAGGCTAGCCTAAGGGTAAAGCTGCTACTCCAGCCCCTCTTCTCTCTTTCCTCGACCCTGGGCCATGGGTATCCTTTGTTCCTTTCACCATCTTGAATGGGACGGAAGCTTGAGGTGATATTAACTGTCTGTCTTGTATCTCCAGAACCCCCTGTGTCACACGAGGAAGCATTAAGTCTGGAGGAAAGGAGATAAAACTCCCAGTTTCCCCTCAGAAACAAAACTTCTATTCTGTCATCTGGCCCTAGAATAACAATTTGGGATGGGGGTGCTAAATGTTACAGGGCACCTTGAATCAGGCCAAGTAGAAAAGAAAGAGAGCACTTGCTTCCACTTACTTTTGGGGGGTGGGGTTGGAAAGGAAATATGGCATGAATTCATACATGCACATATTTGTGGCTTCAAGCCATACCATGGGATAAAGTATCTGATGAAGCCTGTGACCATATGCAGAGCGCCTTTCCCGGAACAAATTATAACAAGTCTCATTCCACATACCATTAAGGTGATAAGAGCTCCTCCGCAAATAATATGGGTTCTGTGAGCACTATCCCTTTTCTCCATAGAACAAAGTTAGAGTCCAGTGGGGCACCTTTAAGACCAACAACGTTTTATTCAAGGTATGAGTTTTCGTGTGCACGCACACGTTGTCAGACACTGAAATGAAATTACAGCTCATACTTGTTAACAGATAAAACTTGTTAACAAGCCACTCTGTATATATACAAATATGATCTGTAATTCCATTTCAATGTCTGACACATTGTGCGTGGGCACGAAAGCTCATACCTTGAATAAAATGTTGTTGGTCTTAAAGGTGCCCCACTGGACTCTAACTTTGTTCTGTTGCTTCAGACCAACATGACTGCCCACTTTGACATTTTCTCCATAGATACTTTGTTAGCAATAATCATCCAATTCATATGGAACACAAATTCCCTGAGATAAAAATCTGTTCCACATCACTTCCATTTCAGCCAGTTTTTAGCCAAAACATAATATTTTAATAATTTTCCTCCCCCTCCTTTCTCCCACCAGAAAACTTGTACACCCTGCCCCAACCTTAATTTATGTCTGTGCTGAGTATATGCTTGAATAATACAGGAAACTGCTTCCAAGCATCTACAAAGTGCCTTTCACTCACTATGAAACAACCACAACAGCCTGTCCCGAAATATGCAATTAGAAGGAAGGGGAGAGTTTCAGATACATGGAATTTTGCACATTTGGAACATGGCTCCATGCCATGACAGGAAAGTCCACCCCAGTTATTTTCTCATACCCCATTCTGCTTTAAGAACTGACCCCAGGGGAGGGAAAGGATACAAAAGGGATACTCAAACACCCACCAGTTTGGCTCACATTCTGTCCCGCAAACAGAGACCAAACGTTTTTACCATTGGTTAAGCACATTCTCACACAGCCCAGTTTGGTGTAGTGGTTAGGACCTTGTCCTAACAGATCTAAGGAAGGAAAGAGCCAGTGGTTACCTGGGCTGCTGAATTCAAAAAGTGTTTGCACAACAGTAGAAGGCAGAGTACCTTCCCCAGTCCATAATGTAACCACAGCGTGCAGGAGAGGAGAGAGGGGAACATATAGGCCTGCCGGGCCTCCTGCTAGCAAGCCCTGTTGCCTGCCACCTCCCTGAGTGGTGGTGGGAGGAGGAAAATCACAGTAATGCTGCTAATGTCTCTATGTTTTACCCTTAAGTGACAAGGTGTAACTTTTTGAATCACTAGAAACTCTATGGTAAATAGGGTTGGGGGGTTTACCCGCTTTCGGGGTTTACCCAAACTGGCCGGCGGGGGGAACCCTGCCCCCAAAGAGCCTCTACAGTTACCACAGAGTTTTCCCTCAAACAATAGAGCACCCCCCTGCAATATGCCCTGCACAATGATATCACTTCCGGATCATGTCATCCTGGCATGTGCACAAAGTGTGTGTGCTAAAAACTCCAGGGGACAAAGACGGAGCCCCCTGCCAGCAGCCAAGTAAGTCCTGGCATCCCTAATGGTAAAACCAAAGAGTTCCCAGTGATTCCTAGAGCTACCCTATGTCACTTCCAATTTTTACCCGGAAGTGACATACATCAATGTTGTCACATATACACCCATGTCCCCGGTTGCCAGGTCAGTCAACCCTGTCTTGTGACCACGGTGGGCCTGGCACAACTCTTTCTTTGGTCCATTGTAAAAGTGGCCCTGATCACAGCATTTGAAGAAAAATATACCCTCCCCCTCAAAAAAAAAATACTTCCTGTTCCCATACAGAAGAGAGACATTGAAAACAAGCAAGAAATGAAAAACAAGGCAGTTACTTTCAAGGTATAAAGCTTTTTTAAAAAAAATCAGAATTGGATTTATTTGAGACTATTAGGAATGGGGAAAAATGTGCACCCGCAAACTTTGCCAAGAATATACAGAGACAGAGGGGAAAAAGCACCCAAGAATAGGACTGATGAAACTGCTAGTTTTGTAAGAGCTGATGAGGAAGGCTGTTTAAAAAAGAATAATTGTTTTAAAAGAATAATAACCTTATATATCTGCACTTCATCAAGCTGCAAAGGTTCAGCAGAGAATGGAGCTACACGGGGAGAAAGGCAGTGACATTTTGATGTTTAATATTAAAGTACATAATAAAGCAATTCTAAGATAAATGTAATTTGTATTTTTAACTAAAGGTTAAAACGTGCCTCATTGCACAGTTTAGAAGCGCTCTTTTGAGCTCCCTTCTCCCCTTCTATAGTGAAAATTTCTTTTTAAAATTTTAAAAAAAAAGAACTGCTTTTCTTTGCCCAGACTTTAGCAGTACTGGAGCACAAGCAGTTGGAGGAGAAGGTGTCCTTCATCCCACACACAAGGAGCCCCCCAAAACCTCACCCCCAGGGGCTCCAGAGTACAATCAATTTCCATTTATTCAGGAGCCCTGGAAAGCTACATTCCCCAGGACTCCTTGTACCTGGGACATGCTGTTGAAGCAGTAGAGGCACTCTGACAGAGGGGGTGGGGAGAGGGTGGGCTTTCCACTGTTGTTCCCGTCTTGTTAATAGGTAGGCTTAGGATCATGAAACAAACCACTGAGAGGACAGGGGTAGAAAACCTGCGAAGTAGACTTAGGGGGTATCACTGTTTATAATTACTTTTTGCAGTCTTTGTCAGTGGTTTCAGGTCATCTTTTGTTGCTAATATCTTTGTATCGCATGCGGGAGATGTGACTTTGTATGGAGCGGTACTTATACATTCAGGTACATATCCTATCATTCCATTGAGCTCGGGTTGCCAGCCTCTAGGTGGGGCCTGGAGACATCCTAGAATTACTACTGATCTCCAGATGGCAGGGATCAGTTGCCCAAGAGAAAATGGCTGCTCGGGGGATAGAGTCGGTGGCATTATGCTCTGCTGAGGTCCCTCTCCTCCTCATACACCGCCTTCTCCAGGCTCCACTCCCAAAATCTCCAGAAATTTCCTAATCCAGAGTTGGCAACCCTACACTGAACTCTTCCCCCAACAGAAGAGCCATTCTGATGCACGGACTCTAACCTGGGAGAACCAGGTTTGATTCCCCACTCCTCCACTGGCAGCTACTAGATGACCTTGGGCAAGCCATAGTTCTGTCAGATAGGGTTGCCAAGTCCATCTTCACCCCCAGCAGGGGATTTTGGGGGCATCCCTGGAGGGGGCGGGGCATCCCCAACATGATGACATCACATTGGGGACATCCACCCACCCTCCCCGGCCACATGCCCGTTGCGCATAGGAAATGCTGGCTCTTGCACTTAAAGGGAGTCCTTTAAGTGCAGAGAGCTGACGTTTCCCCGCTCAACCAAACACCATCCCCCTTTAAGTGCAGGTAGCCTTCCCCGCACGCTCAATCTCGAGCAGAGATCAGGCTCATGGGGAAACGCCAGCTTCCTGCACTGCCCCTTTAAGTGCAGGAAGCTGGCATTTCCTGGTGCTCCCGATCTCCACTAGAGATCAAGCATGAGGGGAAGGCTGCCTGCACTTAAAGGGAGCTGGTGTTTGGGTGAGCGGGGAAACGTCAGCTCTCTGCACTTAAAGGGAGCCCTTCAAGAAAGAAGGGAGAGGGGTGGCTGTGGGTGCTGGGGCTTGGGGGCAGGGCTTCCCCCGCCAGCCATCTGGCTGGGGGCGGATAGAACCCCCCCAAAGCAGGGGACCCCTGCCAAACTGGGGGGTTTGGCAACCCTACTGTCAGAGCTGTTCTTGAAAGAGCTCTCTCAGTCCCACCTGCCTCACAGGGTGTCTGCTGGGGGGAGGGGAAAGAAAGGAGTTTTTAAGCCACTCTGAGACTCTGATTGAAGGGCAGGGTATAAATCCAATTTCTTCTTCTTCTGGAGGAAGATTTCTAATGCTTCTTACAACCCCCCCCTTTGGTCATCCTCTAGGGGCCTCTTAAAGCTGCCCACTAGGGGAAGGACCTTCTCAGTTGTGACTCCATCCTGTGGAATGTACTCTTGAACCTGTGCCCTCCCGGACTTATTTAGTTTCCATAGGACATGGAAGGCTGTATTGTTTGGTTTGGCCTTTGGAGGTTAATCCACACGTCTGGGGTTTTTTGTTACTGTTATGGTGTGTTTGGGTGTGTAAACATAAACATTTTAATGGTAATATTTTATATTTGTTATCTGTTTTTATGTTGTTTTTACCTCATTCATATGGTTTTAATGTAAGTCACTGTGAGACCCTTTGGGTGAGCAACAACTTTTTAAAAATCTAATAAATAAAGAAGTAATATTGGAGGATATTTAAGGAGGAACTTCCTTCCATCTGAGGTTGGATATAGACCACTATGTTTTTCATTGTGACTAGAGACAGGGCTTTCTCAGTGGTCTTTCAGGCATCAGGTGAAACATTCCTGCTTGCCCAGGCATTTAACTGAGAATTTCTCCCATCGGCCTGTTGATACTAATGGTTTATGACCTGTTTTTAAGACTTCTGTGGCCTTTATGGTGGTTTTACAGATGCAAAGCCTGGGATGGTTTTATTGCCAAGGGTGTTAAATTTATTGGGTTGATTTTTATGAAACATTGTTTTTTTAATTTGCCAGTTTCCTCTCTGGAGAGATGGCATACAAAAATCAACCACAATAATTAAATGTATACATATTATTATAATTTATGACTAATGGGCTGGATTTATCAGAGGAAGGCACTGATGGATGTGGATTCGTTCCTTGTCCCCAACAATCTTTTCTGGTCCAGGACCTGTGTGGACAAATAGCCTCCTAGTTTGCAGGGCATGACTCTGAGGAGAAGGAGGAGGAAGGGGGCAAAATCACCCCCTCTTCCTCTTCTGTCAGTATTGCTCTGTTGACAAAATGGAGAGGAGATGGCAGTTTTAACCCCTCAGTACAACTCCTCAATCTGTGTGGTGATTAGTCCACATGGTCCCATAGTCTACTTTTCCAGGTTTGGAAAGGACTGCTGGAGAGAGGACAAGGAAAAGATTCACAGTCCTCATTCCCACAGATCACTGGATCCAGTCCAATGTATACTGTTGATTTATTGACGCACAGACCATGACATTGAGGAGTGGGTCAGGGTTTGCAATGAGTGCCAACTGTCCAGACCAGATCCCCCCCCACGCTCCTCTACACCCTTGGGAAAACACACACACACACAGGTCCAGAATCCATGTAGACTTTGCTGGCCCTTTTCACGGGCAGGTATTCCTGATTGTTGTTGATGCCTATTCAAAATGGCTTGAAGTGCTCCTCATGAGCAAGATGATGACCGCAGCAGTCATAAAAGCACTGCGAAAACTTTTTGCTACACATAGGTTGCCAGATACTCTGGTCTCTGATAATGGGCCTCAATTTGTGTCTGCAGAATTTGCAAAGTTCATGCAGGACAATGTAATAAAGCACATTATATCTGTGCCATTCCATCCTGCAACAAACGGGCAGGTAGAGAGAATGGTTAGAATAACAAAGGAGGCTCTGGGGAGAATGACTCAGGGGAACTGGAGTCAAAAGGTGGCATCATTCCTATTATAACAACATATAACACCACACTCTGCCACAGAGAGGAGTCCTGCAGAGTTGTTAATGGGTCACCGCCTCACCCCCCTCCTTGACAGACTCCACTCCAATCTCACCACAGATCGACCACCCCAGAGGGAGGACAGGGAAACTCCCAGGTCCTTTAAAACAGGGGACTTAGTGTTCATCCAGAACTATGGGGAGGGACACCTTTGGCTTCCAGGTGTCATCATAGAGGTAGCAGGGTCGCTATCCTATGTGATGCAGACAGAAAATGGCTGACAACTTAGGCACCACATCGACCAGCTACGCCAGTGATGGTCCACCCCTGACCGAGAAACAGAGAGCCCAACTGCCAGACCAGTGCCTCTAGAGGTAGAGGTAGGGTTGGGTGAAACTCCTCAGGTCGCCGAAGCTAGGGAAATAGCTCTGACCAGACAAGGGACAGAATCCCAGGTGCCTGAACAGGCAAACAGTAGTCCTCCAACTACTAGTGAGGAGCAGACAACCCCGACAGAGACCCTGCGTCAGTCTCAACGGTCTAGGCAGCAGCCAGGTTACCTGAAGGACTACATCTGTTCAGAGGTAGTCCATTCATAGGGTGGAGGGATGTTATGTCCTGAGCTTGACTTTCATTCCCAATGACAGGCTGGTAGCAGGCCAATCAGGAGACAAAGATTGTGCTGGAGGAAAGCAAACTGATTGGACTTTATCTCTGTAATGCTATTGGTTGTTATCATGAATGTGGGCATGGCTATGCTAGCCCACATTGTTTAAATAAGAGCCTGTTGCTCTATGTTGTTGTCTGTTCTGAGCTGTTCTGAGCTGTTGAATCACTATCATTAAAAGCTGAATCACTTGCTGAAAGCTGCCTTTAAGCGTCATACTCATCAGTTCAGCCAGAGGGAGAGACTGTTCCAGAGCCTGGCCCAGCACCCCCAGGTGGAGACACCTTGAGGCCAGAATCCCCACCTAGTTCTCCTGACTGTCCCAGATGCAAAGCACACCAGTGGCTGGATGTGTAGAAGCGAAGGAAGAGTGACAGGCTGCAGCTCTTGCAAAGGCAATGTGAGGGCCTATGAATTTTGGCAGGTTGACTCCCAGGGAAGGGAGGACCTAGTCAAAAGCACCCCCATGCACCTGCCTCAGTGAAGAAGCAACCATGTATGTTCGGATCTGATCCTGGCTTGTAGCAACCGGTCCCTGCTCCTATCTCCTGCAACTTTTGACTGGCTTCTCGGCTTTCTGACCTTCAGCTCCATTGTTTGACTTGATTTTGGACTGCATATCCAGTTTCTAGTGTATGGTAACCATGGTGACTGACTGAGCCAGCACACTGTACACATTAGAATTCCCCAAATATCATAGAGCTTTTACCTTGGCCCATTAGAGTTCTCCCAAATGCCCTTCTTGAAGGGAGATATGTACGTACCCCATATGCATAACATCTCTGTCTCTGTCACTCTAATATGATTGAGACAATAAAATATGTCCTTCTGTACCATCCATTTTACAAGGACATTCAGAATATGTATATCCAGGGCTTTTTTTGTAGAAAAAGCCCAGCAGGAACTCATTAGCATAACAGGCCACACCCAACTGCAGAAACTCATTAGCATATTAGGCCACACCCCTGACAGCATAGTTTATTGGCATATTAGGCCACACCCCCATGTTACCAGAAATGTGGCCATCCAGCCACACCCACCTTTTGCTTCTTATTCTGTTTACCTTGTTTGTTGTCAAAACCCCAGGGCTTTTTTGAAGCAGGAACTCCTTTCCATGTTAGGCCACACAGCCCTAAGGTAGCCAGTCCTGATGAGTTTCTAATGTTGGGTGTGGCCTATTATGATAATGAGTTCCTGCTGGGCGTGGCCACCTTGGGACCCAGCCGGAACTCCGTTCCTGTGCGTTCCTGCCCAAAAATAGCCCTGTGTATATCACTCCAATTGCATCCAAATACTTTGGCAGAGCCAATGATTTTTATGTCTCTCTTCTTCTTGCTGACTGTTTTAATGAAACTACCTTTAAGATAGCAAGATTTTGCACACTGGCGTGTTCAATAAGGAAAAAATTGGTTTAGAATTTTAATAATTTTACAATTAATTGTAGGAATTCTTCATAGAACACTGGCTTAGGTATCTATTGTGTACCACGCATGGCTGGTTCTTTTGATTTGTGGATCATAATAAACGATGTACGCATGATGCACAAATATTGTAGGAAAATGCACACATTTTACAGAGAAAAAAATGAGTGCAAACCCCACCACACTACAAAAAGTCTTGAAAATAAAGAATTCTGGCTTTGGTTTATACAAAACAGAAACAGAATCAAATTGGGAATTTTCAGGTTGAAACAGTATTTTTTCCCCCCACAAGGAAGTTAAACACACAACTGTTCAGACACAGTGAGGTCAAACAAGATGTAACACTGATCGCAGATCTCCATTGGTATATAAAATGCAGATTACAGGTTCCTTCTGCCCCAGTTTGCATTGGGTCCATGCAGGAAAGAGAGGGAGTTTAATCAAGGTTGCCATTTGCCTGGTGGGGGTGGGGGATCCCTTGATTTTGCAGGCTCCTGCCCACCACCAGCCACCTGGCTGGTCGGAGGGAACACTCCCCAACAGCGAACCCCCCCCCCCAACAGCGACATCGTACTTGACGTGCCTGTGTCACCCAAGGACAGTAATTTATTTAACAGTGCTAATTAAATTAACCCCATTACTTAAATTAATGGACCAGTGAGGCTCAGCAGGCAGGCAGGGCAGGAAAAGGGAAAAAGAAGAAGTTGGGAGTGGTGGTCAGCAGGTGGGAAGGAAGGCGAGAAAGAGAACCATTGCCATCACCACCAGCCTCCTTCTTCACCCCAGCATCTCGCCCCAGTAGGAGGGACCCAGAGGAACCAGATCTGAGTTAGGGCGGGTGGGCATGTAGTGTGGTGAACTAAGCAGCCCCATCAGCTGACCTAGCCACTTGGCAGGCCCACGGGCTCTCTGGTCTTTTGCTGCACCTGGTGCCTGCACAGGCTGCCTGGCCGAGAGAGAGGGCGGCACTGCAGCATCACAGGGACAACCTTCCATCCATGGTGGGCCTGTGGCATGCTGCCTCAGTGTAAACAAGTGCCTGGCTGGGCTCGGCCCGCCCGCCCGTGCTTCCCATCCCTTCCCTCCTCCTCCTGCCTAGGTGACACTGCTGCCACTGCCTCCCATTAAGGGCTTGCCAGTGCAGCCAGAGGAGTAATTCAGGTTGGTGGGAACCTGGGGAGGGGAGGGGAGTTGGGGGACCAGGAGAAGGGGCATTGCAGATTTGGGAGGGGCACCGCTCCCACTGCCCACCACCTAGCTATGGCCCTGATCAGACTGGCTAGGACTCTCCAACGGACTCAGGTTCAGGACTTTCACATGATCCCTATCTGCTTCTTGTAACTGGAAATTCTGGGGATTGAACCTGGGACCTTCTGCATGCAGATGCTGTGCCACTAAGCCACAGCCATATTAATATGCCCCATACCTTTTCATTCTATGGGTGATTCTGCATCTAGCATTTGCTCCACATTTTCTCAACTGGGAGGGGAAAGTGAAGCTCAAAGCCGCATTCAAATACCCCTGGGCAATGCCATATTGACTGCACAGTCACCCCCGAACAGACATAAATCTAGGCAGAAGGTACCATAAAATCTGATGATTAAAGAAAAAGAAAGCAGCATGCAATGCAAATGGGAATTTCTGTTCCAACATGCGTATCATAAAACAATGGAGGGAAAAGCCAATATAGAATCACCCTACAGCCAGAGAATGCTCTTTTTGAACTTTAGCCCATGTATTATCAGCTACAGTGACTAGCAGTCATTGCAGTATACTGCTGATCTTCATATGCAGAGACACCATGAGCAAATAGAAGACTAAATCTTATCTGTTTTATGGGGGGGGGGGTGTTGCCCAATCTGTAATGGTTCCTAGCTTGCTTTCATCCACAGATCCCAGAACTTTTATCAGATAGTTGTTCCTTTGCCATCCTTTCATACTCCTTCTGTTTTCAAAAAAAAATTACAATGGATTTAATAAATCTTGAGTACACTTTTTCCCAAAATAATAAAAAAAATATCTGGCCATATATCTGCATTATTATCTGCATTCTTAAATAGGTACATTTCATCTGGCCAATTTTAATATTCTGTCCCTCACTGTAGTAATGCTTGCATATTCTGCACTAGCTTTGCAGTCCCTGTCATGATACCATTGTTATTGTTATTTTAGTTCATAAAAATAATCATGTGTATAATTATCCCTTTTCAACCTCCTTTGCATTTGCCTATCTTGCATTTATGAAACTCAATAGAAAAAAAATGGGTTGAACTGAAAGGGAGCGACCAATTTAAATTAAGTTTATAAATTAGATCTCTAGTCCTGATAGATTTGCTTCTCTTCAAACACAAAACTTGGCAGAAGAAATCGTGAGAAATGCAAATGATCTTTCTTTATTCTACAGAGATATTTGATACTTCCCCCCCCCAATCACCCAAGAAGTGCTGTAGGCACTGTGATCCAACAACAACAACAACAATAGTAGTAGTTGTAATAATAATAATAATAATAATAATAATAATAATAATAATAATAATAATAATAATAATAATAATAATAATAATAATCCCTATGAGTCAATTAATTTATTCAGGCTGGATCTGTTCAAACTGATATTAAATGCATTTGAATTTTTAATATTGTCTCATTCAAATTGCTCTGCTGGTTGATTTTCAGAGGAAAATAGACGTCACTGCCTCTGATAAGGCTTCTGTGCACTTTTCCTGTTGCTGATTTGTCCTCCAGAGAGTACAAAGCACTTTTTAAACACTAACAAATGTTCAGCCTGATCCTAAACATGTTTGCTTAGAAGTCCCACTGAATTCCGTGGGATTGGTTTCGTAGTCTGTCTGATTACCATTCCATTAAAACCCAAGGCTTTTATTAGATTGGCAGCCATACGAGTGTGCCTGGATGACAGTGAGCAAATCTGAAATATAAAGCTGCCTTCTATAGAGCCAGACCCCTGTCCCATCCACAAGTCATATCATCTGCTCTGACTGGCAGCAACTCTCCAGGGTTCCAGTCAGAAAAGGCTCTTTACCAGCAGCCAGTGTTGAGGTCCGACTCTTAGACCTACTAGAGACGCAGCACACATGCTATGAGACACTTAAACCCTTGCTCCAAAAGGCTTCATCACGCACAGTGGAATTTTTGCCTTTCCCCCCCTTTGAATACCAGTTCAAATGTAATTTCACAGGGTGCTTCAGAGTCTTAAAAGTCACAGAGGGCTGCTGTTTGAGACCCATGAATACAAAGCCCCTGGGAGTGTGTGGTCAACAGGGTTCCCAAGTCTCCCTGGCCACCAGCAAGGTGGGGGGCGGGGTTGCCAGCTCCAGTTGGGGAAACTCCTACAGAACAGGGGATGGGGCCTCGGGAGGATAGGGTACAATGCCATAGAGTCCATCCTCCAAAGCATCCATGTTCTCCAGGGGAACTGATCTCTGTAGTTTGGAGATGAGCTGTAATTCCAGGGGATTCCCAGGTCCCACCTGGAGGCTGGCATCCCTGGTGACATTGTGTTGTGTGACATTGTTGTGTGACATTGTTGGATCCCAGTCCAGGGTTCCTTACAACTTAAGTGCTAAGTTGCCAGTCACTTTTTAAGGACATCGCTTTTGTTTCAGAGCACCATACCGCCGACTACCAGATCCTTTTGAGTAGTGATGCCAGGAACTGAAACTGGGACCCTCTGGATGCCGAGCAGATGCTCTACCACTGAGCTGCGGCCCCTTTTTTTCTCAGCTGTCCTCAGCTCTGCGTGATAAGCTGTGCCTCTACTGTAGTCCCCAAATTAGCTTACACGAGTCGTGTTTACCCTTTACTGCTGCCAATTAATTTTATCTGGAGTTTATCTATTTTATCTCCTTCTGGACTTCCTATTTTATTATCATGTGTGGATTTGATTTTATAGTTTGTTTTATTGGTTGCATATTATATCTGTTGGAAGCAACGCCTGATTTTTTTTTTTTTTTTTAAAGAGTACAGTATATAAATACAAATCAGTGATAAACAGAGAAATGCCAAACACTCTAGAGCAGCTCTGGTGACTTCATTTGTGCAAGTCTAGAGTCAATGATGTGCAATCACAATGTTTTGATTATTCACTGCTGATACAGATGCAAAATTAGAGGCTGACAGCGGGGCCTTTCAATGCAAGAGATGGCTGAGTCCTCATCCCAACTAAAAGCTGTTCAGCTAAGTCTTTCTCCCTTGCTTCCACTATTATTATCCATCGGCATGCAACCATGAATTATGGGTGTAATAAATGGCTAAGTGATCATCTTATAGCAAATGATGTCAACAGTTTGGCATAGAAAGATGAGGTTTTATTAGGTATTTATTTTCCCCAAGCTTTCAAATAGAAGACTGTTTATTGGGTACAATTTTCCAAAGCTGCATATGAACTTGGATTTTTTTACATAAGTGTTAAGCCATGGAGAGGTGGAATGGCAGCCAAAGAAACAAAGAGAGAAACAGTGGGGTACAGTAGCAGAGATGCCCACGTGCAGACACATTTTAAAAGTTAAAAGCCTTCCTTTTTCCTTTTGGTAAAAAGTTTGGACAACTTCACATGTTTTACCTGTGTACATGTTTAATGTTTAAAATGTGTGTCCTAAATGTATGATAGAGATCTCCTCAGACCTCAGGAGTTAAGCAAGGTCAGCCCTGGTTAGTATTTGGATGGGAGATCACCGAGGAAGTCCAAGGTCGCTACACAGAGACAGGCAATGGCAAATAGCCTTTGAACACCTCTTGCCTTGAAAACCACACAGGGTTGTCATAAGTTGGCTGTGACCATACTTTCCACCAAACATATGATAAATCTACGTTCAAGAGGACATTTTTGCAAAGGGATTAGGTGATGCTGTAATAGAACGGCATAGGAGGTCACTTCTATAAGGGATTGTATCACAGTCTGTTCCGATAATTATTGTATGTATCACCTCCATTGATTACCATGTCTTCTACCTTTGTAATCCCCTTTCTTCATACAGTATGTCATGCCTTAGACAGTTTTCCGTTTGCATTATTTTCCACTTCTGTAAACCTAATCTTTCAGCATCGTTTCTTGGAAGGCCTGGCTCTCTAATTGAATTGCTTTTCTTATTGTGTAACCCATATTCTATCTCGGTGAGAAAGGTGGGCTATAGATAAAGAGGAGGAGGAGAAAAGGCAGCAGTAGTAGTTTGCAAATGTATGGACCAAGCCCAGGTACAGTCATCAGCAAACCATAAGAGCTCCCTGTTTAAACATGATGCCGTTTAGAAATTTGTGCCAGGGAATAAAAAAAAAATTGGCTTTGGTTCAAGTGTTCAAACAAACTAGATTTTCCTGGAGAAGAGTACATAAAACCCCCTAACAGAGGTGGGTATGAGTGCTAATCAAAGACATATATTGATTAATGGAGAAACAACACAATAAATGTTATGGGCAGCCCATTTCTCCAAGTGGTGAGACGCTTCAGAGATAGTGCTTACCTGGGTCAGTTTCCATTGGTTGAGAGAGTACAGGAGACTTTGGGGCAACTTTTCCAATATATGGCCTGACAAATACTGCATGCTCATTTCACTTCTCCCCAGAGGGTTCCTAAGTTCATCCACTCTCACTGGAGGAACCTAGGCAACTAACAAAAGCCTACGGCCAGTGGAAAGAATAACACTTACAAGAGTAGTGGACTTTCACCCCTTCAAGGGTAAACTGCCTAGTGGCAATACACTACTGATAGCAACTACCCGATTGAAAGCCTCCAGGAGTGGAAATGTGTTGGAAGTTCTAGGCATCTGTAAAGTACTGAGTTCGGATGCGTTGGATAGTGATCAGCTCATAGTTTATTTAGCAAGCAAAACGAAAGACAAACTAGTGAGGTCCGAGCCCCGCTTTTATTCCTGCAGTACCCCACACCCAACACACGTCTCCACTCCAGTGATAGGCTATTTACACTAGAGGAGACCGTCATAGGTCTACTCTCAGATCTGGGCAGTCCAATTGGCCTGCCCCAGGATCCTCTTCTTCTATTGTTCTTGCACCCTAAGGTGCGCTCGATCGCATGGCCACACTAGCGCATAACTCAGTATATAACAACATCCAAATCTTAGTTGCTATGATTGGGACCTCAACACACAGCATGCTCTCCTCTCTCGGTAGCAACACCAGGTCCTGGTAACATATAGGAGAAAAACCCATCACTTGTTAGGCACTAGACCCAGGGTCTCCAGTGTGGTGCCCATGGGTACCATGGCACCAATATCAGACCACATAGCTATCCTTCACAGAGCCCCATATTACGGTAGGGTTGCCAACCTGGAGATCTCACGCTATTACAATTGATCTCCAGCTGGCCAAGATCAGTTCCCCTGGAGAAATGGCTGCTTGGAAGGTGGACTCTATGGCATTATAGCATGCTGAGACCTCTTTCCTCCCCCAACGCCACCCCTAAAATCTCCAGGTATTTCTCCACCCAGAGCTGGCAACCCTATATTTCAGTAAAATTCAAATGACTTCCCAGCAAGGCATTTCCCCAGAATGGATTTATGTTGGGGTGCTCTTAACAGTAAGGGGGATGCCCCCAGTGTTGAGGGTCACCCACAGGTAGGCCTCTTGAGTAACTGCACCCTCCAACACCTTTCCTATTTTTAGAAAGTGGGTGGGGGCAGGTGAAGTTTTGCCAAGCAGGGCTTCTGATTGGCCAACAGAGATTGGCTGTTCAGATCTTTGTTTAAAAAAATGTTTCAGTGGCATTTTATTTATTTATTTTATTAGATTTATATACCGCCCTCAACAATGGGCTCAGGGTGGTGTACAACAATTAAATATACAATTAAAACAGTATTAAAATAAGCATAGTTGCCACCACAGTGTTGGTTTCAATTTCTCTATCACTCTTCTTTCCCAGTTAATTATTTTGAAAATTACCCCTCTTCTCTCCTGCACTTGGGCTTACTCTGTGTGTGTTTGGGGGGAGGCTCAGCTTTCAGCCACAGCTATTTTGTGATTCGTTTTCTTGTGTACTGCCTCTTTAGGGCTAACCCAGAAGGCCTCAGTGCAAACAGAGGAGAAGAGGAATGCCGCTTTACTTCCCTGCTGGTAACCTGCTGGAATGTTGGGCCTACACACATTGTTCAGAATCAGGACAGGACAGGGCAATCCTGGGCGGAGCAGATCAGAAGCAACTTTTAGTTAAGTATAGTTTTGTTTTTCTTCAAGTTAAGTTATATGCCCTGAAGTTTCAGTGTTAATGGATCAATCATTAAGTTAAGGAAACAAGATGTTTGTTGTGGCTTCACTATGCAACAGACTCCGCCTGCCACGGCAGCCATTTTGTGGTTGCACCCACCACCCTGCATCAGAATTCCAAAAGTGTCTGTGGGCTAGGGTTGCCAGGTCTTACCTGGGTCCTGGTGGGGGGCTCCAACCCGGTTCCTGGGGTCTTTGCATCATCGCGCTGGGCACATTGTTCAGGAGACACTCTAAGCATTTGGGTAAAAAACTCTATGTTCATCATAAAGTTTTTACCCAAGTGCTAAAGTGCCCCCACACAACATACCTGGTGCAGTGGGGCTCTTTGGGGGTGGGGCTCTGCTGTCTAGCTGGCTGGCAGCGGATTGGAGGCCCTGAAAGCGGGAAAAACCCCACCCTCATTGTGGGGATGGCAACCCTACTGTGGGCTCAAAAGGGTTGGGAACCCCTGCCCCAGATCATCCAACAGTCACTCTAGTTGCTCCCAACTGGTGCCTATGGTAAGTAGAAGGCTGGCTCCCAAATTTAACCTTCTTAGGTTGAAAGAGGATTGTCAGAGAATCTCTGGGCATCTTGGATTGGCATCACTGCTCTTGCTGCCACCACACCTGTTCACAACTACTGATTCTTGTTTCCCGAAAGCTGCTTGTTTCCCCCCTCCCCTGCCATTTTTTCACTATCTCTCTTTTTATGCCACTGATACACAAAAACCAAGCATTGGTTTTAACAACATTTCTACTTCCCAATTTTGTGAATATGATTGGGGGGGGGGAGATAATCATTCCATCCCAACCGGGGCAGAACAATAAGAGAAACTCCAGTTTTCTAATTGAACCAGATTTGTCATGAAACATCCCAGTTCTTTTGGTGGAAAACTGATGCTGTTTAAACTAACATTGTCTGAATGCCTGCCTGTTGCCCCATACCTTAAAAAAATGGAAATTTCAAGACCTGATAAATTTCTAATACTCACAAGGGAAGTGATCCTGGAAAAGGCTGCTTCTGAAAACACCCTACCACTTACAGAAGGCAAGGGCATGAAACACCATGTTTTGTAATGTTCCGAGTCCATTTGATGTGAACTTGAAATACCCTACATCAAACAACCTCCAAATCTTTTGGGTATAGCCTAAGGTTTTACTTTACAGCTCAGCCACATTTGTGTTTAACCTCGCAGTACGGGGATGCAATCCACTGAGTTCTGCTTCCACACTATACCTGTATGACGCTGTCCTTATTTATTAATCTGATTTGTTAGATTATTTAAAACCACTGCACATGTGAGCTCACTGAGCCATAGGTGATGGGTTGGACCCTATAGTTTCATTCTGTTGGTACCCGTCATTTATATACGACTGATGTAAAAATGATATGAGCCTCTGAACGCCGATGTCTCCTTGGATATTTGGGAGGGAGAGCCTGTATGCTGATGTGATACAGCTGTCTTCCTGCAAGGAATTTAAAATTAATTAATGAAAGAATTAATTTTAAACATGATTCTTAGGCAGGAGGTGCTCAACAAGGACAGCTTCTTCCATCCCCGCAGGCCTATGCAGTTGTTGAAACCAGAGGAGAACAATTTACAGTGACGTTCTGGCAGGGTCCCTAGAGGTATTGCAGAAATATTGTCCTCAGCCCTTTGCTTGGATTCTTCAATAGGGGAATGAAGAACTGGGGAGGAATCTGTGACTAACCGTACAGAGGAACAAGAGGCACATTAGTGCACCACACAGGGAAAAAAAAAAAAGAACGGCTCAGCCAGGTCTCCCTGTACCATTCAACCATCTAATTTGTTTTTCAAAGGAGTAATGTTTATTTAACACTAACATTTTACTATATGCAGTGCTAATGGAGGTTAAGTAAAGACACAAGGGCAACACAATTGTACGCTCACTCTCAGTGCAAAGACAAAACTGCGATGTGAACAAAATGCAAAACTGTTTTCTCAGTCCTCACAGTACTATTTGACACCAGGACCTAAGGACTGTGTGTCAGTGTTTGAAGGTTTTCCACAGTGCTAATTCATTTGCATCTGGAAAGATTTAAATCATACTTGTCAATGTGCTATTAATTTTTAACCAGAGTATTTTTTTATTATTTCCTGGGGCCCATTAATATGCCAGGCCATTTCAGGCAGTTTCAAACTTTGGCCTGTGCTGCCCAGTATTTCCATAGAGTACCTTTTTCACCACACTGTATTCCAGAGTCAATGATATAGAGAATGAAAAATCTCCCAGACTCACATCAGGCTTCTTTCAACTGGATTACTGGATATACCCATTTTTGAAATCTTCTGTCCTTCTCAGGTGAGGAAGTGTCAGGGACAAGAAAGGAGCAAGGAATTGGAAGGGGAAACCAAGACAAAACCACTTTGTGGAAGAAAATGACCACAGCTTTTATTGTATACAAACGAATGAGTGTTGGTGCAGCATGGGGACAAATACAGCATCGGGTGACCACCTGATATCATCCATCCCACCCAGTCCACCTGTTGAGGAGGGTAACCATGGAGTGGCAAGCCCCAGGGATCCACATGGGCTCAAGCCACTGTGTGGTTCCCTTGCCACCTGGTGGTGACAGCTGGCTGACAATGGGATGATCAAGCTCTCCCCCTCCAAACCAGGTCTGGGTTGGAAAATACTTGGAGACTTTGGAGGTAGATCCAGGAGAGGGTGGGGTTTGGGGAGGAACAGAGATTTGAAGGAATTAAATCCTAGAGAGACTTCAAGAAGGAAAATTCTGGAGACTTCAGGAAAAGCATCTCTGACCTGGCTTGACCTACTCAGTGGGTGAGGAAAAGAGGGGGGATAAAACTCAGGGGAGCAAGGAGGAAGCTCACATTTGGGCTGAGTCCATCAGAGCAGACAGAACTCTTAACTAAGGTCTGGAGGAGGTGGCCATTAGCCAAGTGTTGACCTGAAGAGCTGAAGGTAGCTTCAAGGTTATGGTTACTCTGTAGAGATCTGTAACTTTCTAAAGCTAAGGAGCCTGTCCTATATTTTAACATCTAATAGGGCGTGTATAGAGAGAGGAGCAGACACTTTTACCCCTTTCTTTTAAATCCCTCGCTCAGTCTGGTGCTGTGCTAAAAGTATGCTTGTGAACATTTTCTTTTTAATAAATACTTTGTAACTTTTGATGCTGCTAGTGGTTCTCTGTACAACATTGCCCTCCACTGTCTTGGACATGCTTGGAAAGAAGCCAATTGGCAAGTGGCTATTCCTCCAGTGGCGCACAAGGCGCTAAATGGTCCCCGTGGTGACTAGGCGCTGGGCAGCAGGGGTCACAGAGGCAAGGCCTCAGAACTTGTAAGGGAAACTGGGAGTCCTGACCCTCCCAGCATGCAATTCCTACAAAGGCAAGATGGTGGCAGCAGGTTACCTGAGAGAGAAGGAAAAGCCTTTTCGGGTGTTGGGAAAACCTTGGAGGGCAGGGTGGAATATGACCTGCAGGCCGGAGCAAGCCCATTCCACCACAATTGTATCTTAAATGTGGTAAACCATCCTAAGTCCCCTGTGGGGAGAGGGTGCAGGGAATGAATGAATGAATGATGGCTAAAATATGTTCCCCCTGTAATCCCTGCAATTATTTTATTGCATATCTTTGACCTTGAATGAAAACCACACCAGCCACTGAAATTCAGAAATTCTGAGGTCACCATCTTATCGGCACAATGAAACCCTTTTATTTTCAGACACCGTTTGGGGCAACCAGGAAAAAAAATGCAGCACTTTCAAGCTTCCGGAACAATTTCTCACTGTCTGGAATGTTAAAGCAGAGAAGACATTGTAAAAGCAAAATTTATGTTAATAGCTCCAATCAGTTTTTGTTTCAGTGAGAAACTGCATTCAAGCTGCACCAATACACTTGCTACCTATAAAAAGAGTGTTGCGGCTGATACATGTATTCATTCAGCCCTTCACATCTTGAAGTATATTGAGTTTCTGCTTTCTAGTTAAAAGAACATTTATAAGGCCCAAGACATACATGAGCTGGAGTGGTGTGCGGGATTATTATTATGTAGCTGTTCCTATAGCTCTGCTGGTAAGCAACAGCCCATATGGAAGGAGATGAGGACCTGTGGATGGCAGAAGTTATGTTAGAAGTAACTACACTGACAGCAGTTCTTGTGCCCCCATTTTACTTCAAATGCAGTGGTACAGGACAACATCACTAGGCATACCAACCTGAAAGTGGGGCCTGGAGTTCTCACAAAATCACAACTAATCTCCTGACTACAGAGATCAGTTCCTGTTCAGAAAATGGCATATTGGGAGAACAGATTGTATTTCATCCCCTCCCTCCTCAAACTCTGTCCTCCCCAGGCATCAAATCTCCAGGAATTTTCCAAGCTGGAAGCAACCATGAACATTACAGTGCTCCATGCTACTGCTAGGTCCACCCACTGTCAAGACTCCTTCTTCTTCCTCTTCCTCCTCCACTGTGACTCAGATCTATTTTAGACAATACAATCATCAGCAGCAGATTTCTATTTTCACAATACATCTTTTTTCATTAATAAGAGTTACCACATGCATGTGGAGTGCTGAGTTTGTTATCTTGCCACCTGAAGAATTCTGTGATGATTTCCCATAATCCTTTTAGTCGAGATGGCAGTTAGATCATTTGCATTATACTTCCAGAGGCTTTTAGTATCATTTGGCCATAGACTTCCAATTCCAAACGGCTGGAATTGTGCGCCCTTCAAATAACGGCTCCTACAACTTCCTTAATACAGTCAGATAAATGTGACAGGAGTTATGCCACTCACTTGGAGACATGCTATCATAATACCAGTTTACAAGAAGGGAGACAAAGCAGACCTATCCAACTATAGGCCAATCAGCCTTTTATCAGTGGCCAGGAAGCTTTACTCTGTCCCTTTTTTATCAACTCATGGACTGGTTAGAGATGAATAAAATCCTGAAAAGGGATCAGGCCAGTTTTAGGTGAAGAGCTGGTACAGTTGATCATCTTCTGACATTACAGTTCTTAGTAAATATACAACCAAGATTCGGGGGACCCTTGCTGCTGCCTTCATGGATTTGAAGGCAGTTTTGATTACCATACTCCATGTCTGATTGTGGCACAAGCTAAAACTGACATCTGTTGACAAGAGACTGTTTGACTTTGGTTGCACAAGTGCACTATAAGTTAGATGTACAACTTTCCAATGTAATTTCCCCGCAGCAGGGAGTGTGTCAGGGGTGTGTCCTGGCCCCTTTATTGTTTAATTTATATATCAGTGATATAATTTCTGCTGTCTCTGCCCAGGACTGTTATTCTCCATCCTTCGCCAACGTTAACGTTTCTATCCTTCTTTTTGCTGATGATGCAGTTCTCTTAAAAAGAACAACATCAGGACTGTCCTCTTTGATAGAGGCTCTTGTCCCTTACTGCCTGATAGTTAATGATTAAAAAAATCCAAGATAGCTGTTTTTTGGGGGGGAAATCTCATGTACACCACAAGTGGAAAATGTATGGTAATGATATTAAGGTGATCCCCTACTTTAAATACTTAGGGGGTCAGTTGGACCAGAGATTAACTTGGTCAGTGCAAGCTGCTCATGTTTATTTATTTATTTATTATTAAATTAGATTTAGTAGGCCACCCCACCCTACAAGTAGGGTTCAGGGTGGCTTATAACAAAGTAATATAAAGAAATTCTATAAATTAAAAGATTGTTAAAAGATTGACTACAGCGGCATCGAATATTTATTGTTTCTTTTATTCATCTGGGGCTCAGTATATCCCAGCTGCCTTCAAACTGTTCCAATGCCACGGTGGCTGCACGAAGTTTATATGGGGTTGGTATCTGGATTGACAAAATATGGGAGTCCTTGCATTCTTCCTCTTAAATTCCTATGTTCCATCTGTGAAATTCCAAATTGTGTAGTGTGAGTAGCCCTCAGGGCTGAATTGGGACAACCATCTCTTGAAACTTGGGCTTGGCTGAAGGCTTTTCCCCTTAAAGTTAAAATTATACACTATGACATCCAAGAGGGCTACCTTGGCTTAGTCAGAGAGGATTCTTATGGTTCTCACTGGAACAAGCTTGCTGAGTAATGACTACAGATCCTCAATCTTTCTTTGGACTCCCTTTATGCAGTTACCAGACAGGAAGTCATAAGAATGATTGAAATTGTCTATTTGAGTATGATTATAACAGTACAATCTGTAGAGCACTACGTGTTTGTTCTACTCTATCGATATTCTTCCACCAAGAAAGCTTTCCAATTACTGGTCATATTTGACTGTTCCTTTTTAGAGGCGTGCCTTTATCTTGGTACACCTTAATGCCCTACCATCTAGAGTTTTGCAAGGGAGGTATCTTAAGATATGGTGCTGGTAGTGTAGACATCCTGTATCATGTGACCTTTTAATGTAATTACTTTTCTGAGTCTAGAAATCTTTTAATTCTTCCTTTGCTCCAAAATGTAGATCATATGGAGACATTACCTCTTTTATTAGAAGGTAATAGCACTCTCTTCGGTGTGAAATTTTATGCATCTGCAATGGACTTTCACAGCTATTGAAGTGGAGTCTAGGTTTTCCTATAATTTAGTAATCTGATTAAAAAGAATAAGTTAAGAAGCAATATAAGGTGGATAGATGGATGGAGAGACAGACAGACAGACAGACAGATGTAGTTAGCAATCTCCAAAGCTCGGAGACAATGGAGTGTGGACATACGTGGAAATATGTTGTGGTGGAAAGGGTGTGGGTTTTGGGCTTTTTTAATCCTTTATACCACACAATGCATAGCATTGTTACCAACTATAATCTCTTGTGGTACTCTTGCCAGACATCATATCACCTGTCAGGAATGTGGTAAGCTGTATCATACAGAATAAGCCTCAGTACTGACTGCCAGTAAACAATACACACTCTTTAAACTATGGTCATCTTTTAACAATCCATATATAGCCCTATATGTACTGCAACTGATCTTCAGAAATATTGTAGTGCAAGAAGATCAACCACAAATTATTTGAGCAAGATTCTCCAGAGGCTAATTTCTTTACTTGTGCAGGGCACAATAATGATCATCTTCCTGGGGACATACTTTTGCCTAATGAATGATAGTATGATAGGGACATGTGCGTGTGTGTGCGTATGTGTTAACTACTGCCAAGTCACAGCAGGCCCGTAGCTACAGTGGGGCATCTTGGGGCTAGGCCCCCTGACTTGTTGGCAAGGCCCCCTGACTTCCCATCCAGCCCAGGGCATCACGGCCTTCTCCCCTGGATTAATTTGATTAGCCAGTGCCCCCTCAGAAATTTAAATGCCTCCTGACTTAAAAAATCCTGGCTACAGGCCTGAGTCACAGCCAACTTATGATGACCCCATAAAGTTTTCAAGACAAGTGAGGAAGAGAGGTGCTTTGCCATTGTCTTCCTCTGCAAAGTCTTCCCTTGCTGTCTCCCATCTAAGTACCAACCCTGCTTAGCTTCTGAGATCTAACAAGATCAAGCTATATTATACCATTCCACATCCTGTGTTATGGACCTGACTGCAACATTACTAAATATCAGTACAGAGAATGAAGTCCTCCCTTTCACCATCCTTTTACCACCATGATGAGTTCCCAAATCATCAATAAAGAAAGTATACTACTAAACATATGGTTGTTATGGAACTGTACCAAAATGTTCTTCATTTACACAATGGATTCCTGTAGAACAAAGAAATCAAGAGCTAACCATTCCTGTCTCTTCTAGAACATACGTTGAGTGATGGCTCTTCCGACAGTGCCATTCTAAGCAAAGCTGCACCGGTCTAAGCCCATTGATTTCAACAGACTTAGAAGGGTATAATTCTGCTTATGATGGCACTGTGAATCCTGCATTCTCTGGAGCCTTAACACAACAACAACTGCAATGAAAACAGAACTATGATTTTACAAGGTCAAAGTAGCCTTTCAAGTACCTATAATGAATTCATTATAATTCATTGCACTGCAAAGCTTAATGGCATTTCTAAGGACCAAATAAACGGTGTGTAATTATGGGAAGTATATAAGTGATATAATTGGGGGGAAAATCCTAGGGCAGTTGATGCTCTTGAAAAAAAACCCCTCTTATAAGGATATCTAGGTAATTCAAAAATTAAGTCTTGCGGACAGCAAAATTGGTCACATTATATTTCACTTCCCTGACAGAACAAAAGTATGCATTGATGGGATGAGTAATCTGTCTTTATAGAGATCATTAGGTTCTGAACAGCTAGTAAAAACATAATACCGTCTTGCTTGTCTGGCATAAAATAACCTGATTAGCTGAAACTCAAGTTCATCTTCATTCACATGGATGAAAGTGAACTGATTGGTTTCCACGTCTCCCCATTGGCATCTTCAAGCTCCATTGTTATAAATAAATATCAGCTTAGATGAGTCTTTGCAGATGACCATTATATCATGCTCTTTCCCAGGATGCACCTGTTGTGCAGTAAAATTCTCATTAGTACTTGACAAAATGATACAAATTACTCAACTAACCCCAGGGTAGTTTATATTATAGCCTCAATATTAGCGGGAACATCAAGCCTAGGCTGGACCTTGACCATTTTTCTTTGGGTCTAGGAGCCAGACCTATAATTTTCAGTCTTCAGTGTTTGTATTCTAATTACCGTGTTTTGTAATTGTTGCTATCACAAAAATATAATCCTAAACTCTTTGTGGTTTCATGTAATGTTACTCAAGTTATGACAAAAGTGATGTTGTACATAAATAAATATAGGGGTAGCCCATGTTGTCCTTGCACCACCAAAAAGCTAATTTCTAATCCTATACTGGTCCCGCCCAATTTCACGTAATTTCATTATCATTTTACAAAGTTCCATTTAGTTGAATATTGGAGTCAGTACGGAAAGCAGCTGGCTAAGAAATGAACTCCTTGACCACACATGAACGGTGTAAAGTTAAAATATAAACAAGCAGTGACAAAAACTTCATGCTCATGGATTTCTATAGCACACCACAAAACATGCTGATGTACAAAGCTTACCTACCATTTCACTTCTACTGAGGACTGCTGAAAGATATTACAGTAAAATAATTGCTGAAAATAGTAGGTGCTGCAATGAAATTTCTAGGCACCATGGCAACCCGGCACCTAGGATTTGTCAAGGTTCATTGGATAGAAGCCCTGCAGGACAGCAGGATGATCTGTTCCAACTTGGACTGCCATGTTTCTGCAGTATCTCAATTATCATTCCATTCTTTAACTGACAGATCAAACTACTAGATCAATGTCCAGTCACTTTCCTGTCCATTAAGGCTTGTCTAGAATATTTTAGAATGCTTTCAGATGCCTCACACTAAATGGTCACATTGCTCTGAGATGGTTTCTTTGATGGATGAAAGAACATGTTCTTTAATCAGCTGGAGTGGCGATTCTACTGGTCTTGGGCAATCAATCACCCTTTTCCCCCTTTCTAGTGATAGCTCATGGCCAATCATGCGATTTATCAAGAAGAAAATGCTCCAGACATCATGACATTGCCTTCCAGCAAATGTCTAACTTGGACTGTGATCCCAAATAAAGTAAGTTCCATCAAAATAGAATGGCCACCAAAATTGAAATTTGGACTGAATATGTGGTTTCCTGGTAAGCAATGCATATGAAGACCACTTGAAGAAGCCAAAACATATCCCAGGCACTAGAGAAAATTAATGAAAATGGATTCTACCCATTGCTGGATTGCAGATGGGTTATACATTAAAGCTAAATTGGAGGAGGAGGAGGAGTTGGTTTTTATACCCTGCTTTTCTCTACCTTAAGGAGTCTCAAAGCAGCTAACACTTGCCTTGCCTTCCTCCACCCACAACAGGCACCTTGTGAGGAAGGTCGGGCTGAGAGAGTTCTGAGAGAACTGTGACTGGACCAAGGTCACCCAGCAGGCTTTGTGTGGAGGACTGGAGAATCAAACCCAGTTCTCCTCCACTCTTAATCACTACACCGTGCTGGCTCTCAAGGTTTCTCCCAGATCAGATTTTCTAGGAATTTCAAGAGAATTCAAAACTATTTTGATAGGGCTAGTAGCATTTGTAAGGGGAGTTCTGTGTGTGTATAATTGAAATAAATGGGATTTACTTTCAAGAGCTTGGCCACTGTCCAGTCTAGAGTTACATGCACTGATCTCAGTTAACTGAAGCTTGCTTAGCTCTGTGTTGGACTGTGGCCCATGGCCACGAGCCAAATAGTTATGCTAGGCATGCCCTGGGCATTCTCAGTGGGATGTTTTACTCATTTTCTTTGAACAACTGATATCCTTCAAATGGCTTATCACAAACTGCCATTTAAGGTTCCCTTGGTTTCAGATTACGTTTGCCATCAGAAATCAACTTGCTTAAAATCCACAATACTAAGCCCTTTTCATAAGATGGAAAGAGAATTTTGCTTTATAAAATGTAGCTGTCTACCCAGCGGGTTGGATTTCATTGGATTCAAAGACGCAAGTCTTCCTCCAAAGGAGTGATTCTACTTGCACCAGAGGAAGGCAGTGGTAGGGAGCTGTTGGAGTCAGTCCAATAGCCAGCTCTGCCCACACTTTATTCTGCTTTTTACAGTTACCCCAGACACTTAACCAAAGGCACTCTGAACTGTCTCAGGCAAAACGGAATAAACTTCCATGTTTGTATCCACTTTTGGACAAAGCTGCTTTAAATTCAATGAGTAAGTGGAGGGGGAGCACACCTCTTTGCAGCAACAAAAGCAAATTGGAAGACACAGACTCAGACTAGAATTTGCCACTTAGGAGAGCAGCCTTGTTGATGGTGTGCAGATATCTATCTGATTGAGAGTTGCCAGATCCCCCTGGCCACTAGTGGGGTGTGGGGGGCATAGGGTCGCCAGCCCTGAGTTGGGAAACTACTGGAATTTGGGGGTGGAGCCTGGAGAGGACAGGGACCTCAGTGGGATACAATGCCACAGAGTCCACTGTCCAAAGCATCCATTTTCTCCAGGGGAAGTGATCTCTGTAGTCTGGAGATCAGTTGTAATTCTGGGGGATCCCAAGATGCCACCTGAAGCCTGGCATCCCTAAATTCTGATTACTGCCTGGTAAGGAGATCTCTTGGGAGCCCCATGCACAGTTTTTAGTTCCATGGCAGGAAAAAATTCTGAATATAAGCATAGCAGGATGGGGACCTACGTGGAATCATGGGAGAGGAAGCTGATTTGGAAATCTCACCCCGCTCCTCAAAGTCTTTCCTCCTCCCCCAGGATTCTACAAGCTCTCAGATGTTTGAGCAAGCTGATTCTCCTTCCACTTAGGGTTGCCAGCCTCCAGGTGGTGGCTGGAGATCTCCTGTGATTACAACTGATCTCCAAGCAACAGAGATGAGTTCACCTGGAGGAAAAAGCTGCTTTGGAAGGTGGACTCTATGGCATTGTACCCTGCTGAAGTCCCTTCTCTCCCCGAATCCTGCCCTCCTGAAGCTCCACCCCCAAATTCTCCAGGTATTTCCCCTCCCAGAGCTAGCAACCCTACTTCCACACATGCTCACACCCTTTTCCTTTAACTTAACACAGCCATTGTCAGCATTTAGTGCCCCTGGAGGACATTCAGTTCTCACCATATCTTTTGGGGGGTTTCTTTCGCTTTTGATTCAATTAGAACTCATATTTTATGCATACCTGGAAAGTTCCCCCAACAGGTGGAAACCTCTGCCTTGTCTGTGAGTGGCCTAGTTTTGCATTTTTACTTATAATATAGGCCAGCCAGTTTACTATTAGACATACCAGCCGGCCTGGGGTCCACAAGGAATCAGAGGAAAAGCAAACAATCTGGAAATTGCCATCCCATCTCCCTGAAGTTCCCTCCTTTCTCTTTGATTATCTAGGCTGCTCCGTTTTTTGTGGAGCATTTCCAGTCCACATCCAGCTGTGCTTCTTCCCCCTCTGACTTACTGTGTCCCCTCAAGATGCCCTCCCTAGAACTCAAGGAACCCCAGAAGTAGCATTGGGCACCATAGGCCAAATCACGCACACACATACAGAGACCAGCATGAGTGGCCTTCCAATGGTGGAAAGCAGGCTCCAGATACAAGCCAACATGCTTGCGCAGGCTGGACTACCCCTGAAAAATGTAAGCTATGTTCTGTAAAATGCATCATCTATTTCATCCCATGGTATGAAAAACGAAAATGAGTTTCATTCAGTGTGAGAAGTGTTTAAATTTTATGCAGTGAACATCAAGATATTTCAGGGATTTTTGTATTAACGTAGAACAGTTCTTTTCTAAAAAAAAAAAAAAGGGGGGGAGTATATGCTCTGGGAAGCTTTAGCCAAACTGAAATGCTCAGAACAGACCTCTAGGGTTGTGGATTAGTAGCACTGCTTCCAAATTTTGCCTAAAGCAACATTCAAGGCAAATTTTGATGCTACACTTAGGAGAAACCGCAGTAGAAAGTCTGAGGGACGTCAAAAGAATTTCAATTACTCCCTCGATTTAGCTGTGTATTTACCATAACAACTTGACTGTCACTGAAAATATATGGGGCACCCCCTCTGAAATGAAGATAATGCCTGCAAACAAAAACACAATATGTCATATTCACAAACACTGACATCTGGGGCATAAAGCAGGGGTCCCCAACCTTTTAGAGTCTGTGGATGTCTTTGGTATTCTGACATAGCATGGTGGGCACAGCCACTCACAGCTGCTGTTGCAGTTTACCTTCAGTTTACCTTCAGTCACGGTGAAGATTCTTGTGCTGTGATGGCAGCTGTTGCCAAAGCAATATTTTTTAGAAATCAGCATAGCCAATCAAATCTCCAACAGCCAATCATTTGGTCTTGGATTATCTATAGGTCAACTACTTTAAGTGCTAACAAGTAGCCTCTAACAAGTAACATCAGTTGGTGGGCAAATGCAGCTTGGATCCAAAGTGGGGTAGCGCTACCAGCAGCTTCATTTATCCCAGCCTGCACACCCAAGCTGTGCCAAGGGGTGTGAAGCCTCATTTCCCTTCTCCACATGCTGCTGAAACAATTAAAGAGTCTGGATGATGATGCTCAGCACACTCCCCCACCTGTCAAGTCAACAATGGGCTGGCTTGGGAATGGCCCTTCACCCATAGATGCCCCAGGGTTCTTGCCATTACATTACGTGGGGCCCAGTGATGACTACTGGGGAATTTACACCACTTAAGGTTGACAATGAAGATACTGGAATTGTTCAAGGCTTTCTATTCCTTGGCTCCATCACCAACCAGAAGGGAGACAGCACCCAAAAAATCAGGAGATTGAAACTGGGAAGGGCAGCCTGAAGGAGCTCAGAAAGATCCTTCAGCGTAAGAATGTTTATCTGGTGACCAAGATCAAGTTCATTCATGCCACAGGATTCCCCGTTACTATGTGTGGCTGTGAAAGCTGGACAGTGAAGAAAGCTGACGGGAAGAAATATTCCTTTGGAATGCGGTGGTGGAGGAGAGTTTTACAAATACCGTGGACCACCAAAATGACAAACAAGTGGGTTCTAGAACAAATCAAGTCTAAACACTCACTAAAATGGCTAAACTGAGGATATTGTACTTTGGTCACATCATGAGAACACATGAGTCACTGGAAAAGACAATAATACCAGGAAAAGGAAAAGAGGAAGCCCCAACATGACATGGGTTGATTTCATCAATCAAGGAAGCCACAGAACTCAGTTTGCAAGACCTGAGAATGGCTGTTAACAGTAGGGTATTTTGGAGGACATTAATTCATAGAATCACCATAAGTTGGAAACAACTTGATGGCACAACCCACACACAGGACCCCCCACACTGAAACATCTCTTTATAAATTAATTTTAAATGTATGTTGAAGATGATAAATGAAGGGGAAAGCCAAGTAACAAGGTGTACATGCAAAATATGTTTGATTCCGTTTTAAACATTCAAGAAACAATCAAACGTTGTTTTCAGAATTCAAGGGTCAAGCTCCCAATCTGAACACAAATTGTGATCCAAGAAGATCAAGGTTCTCTGGTCTGCGTGTAGCAAGAGGCTCTAATGGAGTGTGAAATTGCAGACTTGAAGTTACGGACGCTGCCAAATTCTTTACACAATCCTTTTCCACCTCATTCTTAATTGTCAACCTCTGGAAGGTATGAGAGGTAATGAAGGTAAAGGTCTCCCTTGCTCGAAAGCCAGTTGAATCCAACTCTAGGGGTATGGTGCTCATCTCCGTTTCAAAGCCAAAGAGCCAGCGTTGTCTGAAGATGTTTCCGTGGTCATGTGGCTGGCATGACTAGACGCCAAGGCACACAGAACGCTGTTACCTTCCCACCAAAGTGGTACCTATTTATCTACTTGCAATTTCTTGCTTTTGAACTACTAGGTTGGCAGGAGCTGGGACCAGAGACGGGAGCTCACACCCGTCATGCGGCACTCGGGTCTCGAACTGCTGAACTACCGACCTTCCCATCTGCAGGTCAGCGTCTTAACCCCTGAGCCACCATAGCCCCGTATGACGTGTAATACCAGAATGTTAACATTAGTACATCAATGATATTCACAGAGTGGGACTTTCTTCCTTCCCCTTCCTGCTGCAGCCCACTGAACCCTCTCCTTTCCCTGACCTCATAGGTAAGTCTGCAGGAACAGCATAAGAGGGAAAGAGGAGGTCTGCAATGGGACAGTGGAATTGATGGAGATTAGCAGGGGGATTTACCTCTTAGTAAGTCTAAATAAGATTGTGCTGCCCCTCATTCATCATCTTTGTTATACGCTTACAATTAATTTTAAAAACAGGTGTTTCAGTGAGATCCATGCTGGTGTATTAAATAAAGTGTCAAACTGGACTTGGAAGACTTGGGTTCATATCCTTTTGTTACTATAATCTCTCTTCCATTTTTTAAATCCTTCCTGTGGAATCATCTATTTTTGCTTTCACCCAGTTTTCAGACTACCAGCTTGCCTACCTGCCAAGCAGCAATGGAGCACAAAGATTGCAGTGCTCAGAACCGTTCTTTTTCCGATAACTCACTAAACTCTCAATGTAGCACTTTTAAAAGGCACCAGACTGGCACTGGACAGCATTTTGCCTAGAGGCCAAGCTGACTAAAACTTGACTTTCTGTACAAAAGTAAATACAGGATTGATTTCAATGGCCTGGGGTTGTAGGCTGTAATACATGGCATTTTGAGACTTTCAAAATAAGTTGATGTGCTCAGTCACAACTGGAACTTTAAAACACAAACCAGTTCCCATGTATGCAGAATAATATCCCAATTATTTTAAATCTCATTGGGATATTTTTAACCTACAATTACATTTAGAGGCCAGCAATGGCAAGCCACCTCTGAATGTCTGTTGCCTTGAAAACCTTATGGGGTCACCATAAGTCCACTGCAACATGACGCACACTCCACCACCACAATTACATTTAAAGGAAACTTGATCCAGTTCTATTCTGTTCCCTCAACACTTATCACATATCAACAGTATATGCAATTTCAGGTAGCAAGGTGGTGCATATATTCAGAAGTCAATTTTCTCATAGGTGCTCTAGCTTGCTTTTTTAACCACTGTGCTTCATTGGGACAATGTCCTTTGCCACTTGAGTGGATCCAACCCCTGTCCCTCCACTCCACCAGGCCCATAGCTACAGTGGTGTACAAAGGGGTAGGGTCACCACCAATCATTTGTCATACCCCTCCAATCAGTACTAGGTGTTGTTGTGAAATCTATCCCAAGTCTTCTGCCAATGAGAGAGGGTGTTTCCTCTCCTCCTCCCTCCCTCCCTCCCTCCCTCCCTCCCTCCCTCCCTCCCAGGCTTTGCCAATGAGGGAAAGAGTCTCTTTCCCACCTCCCTCCTCCTTCCCAAGCTTTCCCTTTGCACTTTGCTTCCTGCACAGAGTAGTTGCTCCTGCTGTGAACTGAAGCACGTAATACAGTCCTTTCCCCACATTAACTCTGATCTGCAGCACTGTAGCATATTAAGATAGAAGCTTTTTTCCTTGGCTCTATTTTAGCCCCAGGTAGGGAGTGTTCAAAGGTTGTTGGAATCAGAGGGGGTGGGTGGCAGCAGCAGCCCCTGTTTTCTACAAGTGGACTCATGACCATTTTACAGTGTCTGCTGGTGCCCATGCCAATCTTTTGACACTTGAAAACACTTGAAGTGGTGGTGGTGGGGAAGAGTTCTGCACCACAAGCCCACAGTGGATTGGGGCATCACAGCATTTTAAAATCACTGTAAAAACATGATAATGAATTGGTGCTGGCAACAATTTTGCCTTCTCTTTTGACTGGGTTCAGCAAAGGGGGGGGAGTAAATATCTGTATCTGTAGAGGGGAGCCCTCCGCAGCTTCCCTTCCCATCTGTGTGAAGCAAAAAAGCTGCCCATCACCTGCATGCCAGGCAGGCTGTAGCTGCAGAGGAAAATGTGTGTGCACATGCTCACTAGGGTTGCCAACTACATGTTGGGAAACTCCTGGAGATTTGGGGGGGTGCTTGGGGAAGGTGGGGGAGGGACAGTAATCAGGTATAATACATAAGAACATAAGAGAAGCCAATGTTGAATCAGGCCAATGGTCCATCCAGTCCAACACTCTGTCACACAGTGGCCAAAAACACCAGGTGCCATCAGGAGTTCCAGCAGTGGGGCCAGGACACCAGAAGCCCTCCCACTGCCACTACCGTAGAGTCTGTCCTCTGAAGTCGCCATTTTCTCCAAGGGAAGTGAAGCCTCTAGTCTGGTGATTGCTTGTAATTCTAGGAGATCTCCCGGCCCCACCTGGAAGTTGGCAACCCTATTGCATTCCAGCCTGAGTGCCTATAGCTATCCTTAAGTCTTCCTATAGCAAGTTATGCGGAGCCAAACCAGAGCAGGGTTTGGGGCTTTTGGTGTGTCTGTGAGTTCAATGTAAGGTGGTGTTGTGAATCAAAGGAGACATCCATCCAAGAAAATGCAGCTTCTTCTATGGTCTCTGTTAGCAAATCTTCATTTCATGCTCAGAGGAAGAAACAGACACTTGGTACATAGATGGGAGAGATTCCCATTTGGCACACTGCAACCCAGGAAAGTGGAAGTGGGACAATATGGGGTGGGGATGTTCATGCATTTACAGGACTCTGTTCAACATGTGTAAATAAAGGAAGGGGGATATTTGGTTTTAAACAAAATGGATTATCATTTAACCTTCTTTGTAGAATGATCTCTTATAGAGACTTTGCACTACCTCATAGCTCTTCATAATAAAGTAAATGAATAATGTTGTGCTCACCACCCAGTACTCATCCCCTCCCCCCATAAAAAAAATTCTGGCTATGGGGCTGAGAAACATTTGAAGCCTCCCACCAGGTCAAATGGCTCTTCCATCTAAATTGGAGGAAGGCTTCTTAGGCTGGCGAAAAGCTCCTTGGAAGTAGTCTGGATTGATTCAGATATGCCAAAACGTTGGGGGAAAGCTCCTCTTTAACAAGACATCTCTTTAACAAGACTTCCCTGAACCAAGCCTGGAATCAATATTTGGGTATGGTGCCAGCTGCCCTAGCTGTTCCTAGGCAGTGCTTAATCCTGGGCAAAACAGGTGGAAAAGATATACGCCTTCACTAATACATGAAAAGATAAAGGGATACATTTTCAAATCACCCCCTTTTGTTTTTATTTATTAAGCTCAGGAGTGGAATGGTTCGATCATACACTTCACAGTCAATCTGCTTCTCATTTTTATGGCAAATGATGTTTTAACATTCAAATAAAGGACAGGAGGTGTGTGTGGCGGGGAGTGAAATAATTATAATTCCAGTGGAACGGAGAGCTAAAACAGCCTCTGAAATCAAACTTTCTTATTCGGATACAATACAACAAGTTGCACGTGCATGTGAGTGTAAGCCCATAAACTGGGAGGGGAGACGGTGGGGGCGGAGTAATGTCAATCAGTTTTATTCATAAACACACATTAGAGACAAACCAGGCATAATTTAGATTATCCCCTGGTTTGTTGAGTCTGCGAGCAACCATATTTGGCACTGCATTACCATTTTGATTGAATGAACAGGGTCAATACTGCCGTTATGCTCCCTCCCCCTTTCCCCAATCCGGGGATAGAAAATTATTCTGCAGCCAATCATCAATCAATGTATGTAATCAACCTCTTTAAAGTTCTGTGTCATTTGCACATAAACCAGTCCTTTGGTGTAGCAAAATCTAAATATCAACATGATTTTGCCTCACTTGGTAGTCCTCCCGCATTCTCTCTAATGTGGTTAAAAAAAAAAAAGGCCAACCAGGATTTAAAATGTGTTTTGTTATTAAAAAGATTATTGCAATGGGTTTATTCCAGAGGTTACATCATTCCTACTCCAGGACCTTTTGCTATGTGAATTCATTTACATATAATTATTTATCCATTATGGCAACACATCGTATAGTCCTACTAACTTTATTTCCATTCTAGAGGTTAATAGCTTTCTGAATAAATTGAATAAAGCCAAGTAACAAAAAAAAATAGAAAAGTGACACTAAAAATCGAGCAAATATGCTTTGAATATAATGGAGGAGCTGCTGACAGTCAGAATGCCATAAACATGCAACCTGCACCTGACTGAGCAATTCTTTTTAGAAATGAAGTGAAATCACCCAAAATCCTTTGGACTGCAGCTACTGGGACAGTAACTGCAATACCTAGTACTGCCACCATAGGCTTCAACGGGAGATGCAAGTGCAAATCTAGAGGGACCGATAGTTTTAAGTAATTTCTCTGTTGCTGGGCCATTCTGCAAGTGCAGGGGGTCAACAGTGCAATTCTAAATGGCATGACACACTTCCAAGTACACTAAAGTTAACTGGCATATAGAAGGGTAAAATTCTATTCAGGATTGCACTGCAAATGTTCGAATGCTTCCCTGCCAGAAATTAAAAGCCTAGATCCATCATGTTGATTGTGACTTCTGTCTCTTCTTTACTTATGTATCCATTTTAATGCACTGGGAAACTGAGGTGTGTGCCTCCACACACACACGCACACAATTTATGCTCTTGTAGCATCCCAGTACCATTTTGAAAATTCAATATTCAAATGTACTAAGGGTAAGTACGACAGGAAGTAATAGTTGATCTCAGTTTTACGTTTGATTGCTACCGCCCCCTTAAGACTGAACCATGTGGCATTCTGGAGGAAAATGGAGATGGCAGTTAGCAGACTTCAGTGCTGAAGTGATTTTGGTGCTGAAAGTGTTTTAGTTAATGCTTGGTGTGTTCTTAAGAAATAAAAATCAGTATCTTCTATGCATCCTGCCTTTTCCCCTGATTGGAGCGTAACATAAGCAAATGTTCCCTTTTTATACTTGTGTATGTTTTGCCAATTATCTGACTCCTGCAGATTCTGTTATTAATGTTGTAAACTCATTTGCATCATGTATGCAAGTTGTATGATTTTTATGTGTAATACATACAGACTAGCATTCGTGCATACAGTGTGTCTCATTCATATAATATTGTGTCATCCACCGATAACATTGGAAGATGGATTCATTTTAGGGGTGTGAGGAAATGGAAATTGGGGCCAAAATAAAGAATTATGGGTTTGAGTCAGACAAGGAAGAAGTGAAGCTGAGAAGGGAAGCAGGGTCAAAACGGCAGAGATGAGAACTGCAAAATCACCCTTAAAATGTACCTGTCAAGTCTGCTTCTATATTGTGCCCTTTTGTACCATTGTATTTGCATTTTCTATGCAAGGAAATTCTCTCATAGAAGAACCGATGTCTCAAAATATCATGTTGTGATTCCCAAGGCAAAATTATCTGTCTCACTAAATTTGCCCAGAGAAATGAGCAATTCCAACAAAAGGGGGGGAGATAAAGGAGTATATCCTGGATTTCACCTCACTGCCACAAAAAAGGAAAGGGGAGCCCGCCACCACAATACCACTCATTGGTGAAGGGGTGATCAGGAAGTTTATATGGTCAAGCCAAGTGGAGTAGCCTCTGTGGTACTACAGAGCGTGGAACCATCCTGGTTTACTCAGTTTAAATCTCGGCCAGCAGTGCCAGTGATAAGCCTCAGCTCACCTACTGCCTCCTCCCATGCCAGTGCCCACTGATGGTGCTGCTAGAGGCATGTGTGCATGGATAAAACACCATAAAAAACAACAACCATCTTGCATGTTGTTTTAAGATTCTCTTTGTCCACCATCAGCAAAACAGAGAATCAAGTTTTATTTTATGCTAACATGTAAAGTTTTACCAATGCCCAGAAGCCCTTTGGCAATATAAAGGAGAGGGTGAAGCGATGCAAATGAACACAAGGAGCTGAAAGTGTTGCAACCATAGTGGTGCCCCAAATCCAGAATTAATTATAGAAATTCTCCTAGCTACACAGGAATTCAGGAGGTGTAGAATTCAGGCAGAGTGAAATGTAAAACAAACAAAGAAAGAAATTCTATTATCTGTACGAGGAGCCTGGTACTAACCTGAAGTTTCACTGAGAAAGGAAAGGGTCTCTCAGATGAAGTGACTCTTGCCCAGATTGCTCTCAGTTTCAGAGCATGTCTCAAGACATTGGTCTGTATGGGAATAATGCTAAGCAGTTCAGCTTTCAGTCTTACTCCCAAGGAATGCTTCCTTAGGATTGCAGCCAAAATTACTCTTCTGGACAATGCCTTGCACAAGGCTGTATTTGTAGGACAATGCTCTGTTGTCCTGCACCTCAGTATAATGGTTCTAGTATCTGAGTTCTGCATTCCACAAAGACACTGTTCTATGCATTCAATCTTTGGGCTTTTCCTCATTCTCATTTTCCTCATTTGTAAGTTCCGCTTTCTTCATTTTTTTCCTGTTCCAAACCTGTTTTGCTCCCTCTAGTGGTCAATTCGATATTACACCAGGTTATGTCAGGCATATCTCCCTGCAGATTTAAACTGCAGGTTTTTTATGCCGGACATAAACTTGTGACATATCAAATCTACCACTAGAGGGAGTAAAACACAAGCAGAACACACACACACACACCCAAAGAAACAGGAATTTAGGAGTGAGAAAAATAAGAATGTGGAAAAGCTCTTTTTTGAACCATAACATTATTTCAAGGCATAAAGGAATTTACATCTTGAAATGGAAATTATTATACAACAAAACATGAACATCCATAAGAAAGGCAGTATTATGTAGTTTTCAGAATGGCACTCTAGGACCAGGGAGTCCCGGATTCAAATCCCATTCTACTATGACGTTCAGGGGTAAATTCAGAACATCAGTCACTTTCCCTGAAGTCGAATCTACTTCACACTAAGCTCCTTGGAGAAGAGCTGGATAAAAATGAGAGAGACAGATAGTTGGGTTATCTACTTCACTTGACCAGCTACAGCCACAGCCTGCATGTGATCCATCCCCAGCCTCCAAGCATCACTTGACTTTTTGAGAAGCTTACAGTGCCTCTGAAGGCCTTTTCAGATTCATATAAAAGCAGTGTGCATATTTAGTCTCTGGAAAATGTTTCTTGTCTTTTCTCAGGAAACAATTTTATAAAGTAGCTTCAAGACTCTTCTCTGGTACATATAACTTTTTAATGGTCTAGCACAGGATTTTGATTTTGATTTTTTGAGCCATAGGTTTTGCCACCTGCAGAGTAGCAGGATGCGACCATGGAAATCAGCCATCCAAATGGGAAAAGTCTTCCATATTCATTGCCAGAGAATATAACCTGCACATTCTGAGTCATCACCCGTTTTACATACACACCCTCCTTGGGGCCAGCCTATTATCTTTTGTCAGGTGCGTATCTACAGCCTTTGAAAACTGACAGAGCCATTACTTGACTATTCATGCAGTAATCAGATTTCTTCTGAACATCACTCAGCAATCATAATGCTGCATTTTTTTTTTAAATCATGAAGTCAGGGATGCAGAGGCTTTTCAGAAACGAATCAGCAGGCATCAAATAGACAATCAATGTAATTAGTAGCTCACATTTGCATGCCACTCAAAACCGCCAAACCTAGACAACAGACTTCATTAGTAATAATATCTCAGAACTCCAGTTTTTGAAAACTCTTATCAGACCAGAATTGTCCTTGTTTAAAAGAAAAGTCATCTTTGCTTATGATGATGGCTTCAGGCAAGGAGAGAACTGGCTCTGTGTGAGGTTGCCAATTGGTCTATTTCCTTCTGTGAATCCATAAGCGTTTTGAGTTTTCAAATAATCCAAACGTTAAGTATTTATCTGAAGTCATTTCCCGAGAAATTGCCCATTAGCATTGCTAAAAAACTCAGATCCTATATAGGCAATACTATTAAAGGATACACGATCACATTGCCACAATTGTCCTTTTGGATTTACTTAGGGTACTTTCTATACCATCTTTCTATCTTTGAAAAGATGCTCATTATGATGTACACCACGCTTTCTTTTTTTTTAAAGAGGTTCCAGAACGCTCAAGAGGGATATAAAGTTTTCAGTCTGTATACTGACAACTCATTAACTTTTAATCATTTTTAAAACAATTTTGTTGAAGAGGTTCTGGAACTCCATTCCGGCACATTCCCCCAGAAAAAAAGGCCTGGTACAATATAATAAACAAGTGTTACATGAAAGTCATAAAACTACCAAAAACAGTCTCCTGGGATAAAGTAAAAATACATAAATTCCACCCTCCTGATCCAAATCAAATGCCATTCAGGCAAAAAAACAACCAAAAATCCCCTTCCCCCATTAGAAGACTTATTGGGATGATGCCAATCTCATCCCCAGGCTGTGTGAGAGGTCCAGGAATGGATGCTGTAAAACAACTACCATGAGCCGTAGCCAACCTGAACTCAGCTATCCATACACCATTCACAGATTTCAACATTTAGCTAGGCTGATACAGGTGAACGTGTTCCAATCAGTGTTCCCTCTAAGCTGAGTTAGTGTGAGCTAGCTCACAGTTTTTTAGCCTCCGGCTCACACATTTTTGTCTTAGCTGAGGAGGGATGGCTCCAGAGCAAACTAATTTATACAGTAGCCAAATCACTTGCTCTCACTGTTAATGCCAGTAGCTCACGAAGTAGAATTTTTGCTCACAAGACTCCATGAGTTAGAGGGAACATTGGTTCCAACAGCTAATCTTGTACTGACTTCTGTTGCTCTGTTAGCAGATGCCATTCTGGGAAAGCTACAGCGTAGTCCTAAAGACAGTCGTACCCTTCTAAGTCATTGAAGACTTTGATGGGTGCAACTCTACTTGGGATCGCATGGCTAGTGTTATATAGTGGTTAGAATGTAGCTCTAAGAGTCACGTTCAAATCCCCATCAGTTAGGAAGCTGACCATGTGATCTAGGGCCAACCACTCTTTCTCAGACTAGCATCAAGCAGTCCTCTAGGATTCCCACACTGCGTCCTGTGTAACAGTCAACAGTAACTTGCAAGTTCTCCTCAATTACCTTGTACTTGGTGCTCCATTTGGATCATGACTGTGGCACCCACAGAGCAGAGGCTTCAGCTTTCACTCTGCACCATATTTCTAACCTGCAGTGGTCCCAGGGTTGGGCATTTGTCTCATTGGGAATACCCAATTGTACAGTCATGGGTTTTCTCAACAGGCCAACTAAAGCCCCCAGAATTGTTTCAGGTCAGGAAAATGGAGTGGGAGAGAAAGAGAGAAGAAGAGAAGAGACTGGATTTATACCCTACCCTTCACTACCCAAAGGAGTCTCAGAGTGGTTTACAATATCCTTTCCCTTCCCCTCCCCACAACATATACCCTGTGAGGTAGGTGGGGCTGAGAGAGCTCTCACGAGAACTACCCTTGAGAAAACAGCTCTGAAAGAACTTGTGACTGACCCAAGGTCACACCAGCAGCTGCATGTGAAGGAGTGGGGGATCAAACCCAGTTCTCCTAAATTAGAGTCTGCAGTCCTAACCACTGCACCAAACTGGGAGCTCCTTCTCCATGTGTGAGACCCTAGAAGGAGATTTGGCTGACCTTTCTCAAATTATCCATGCTCGATTTAATTCTGCTTTCTTTTAACCAACATGCAGTGTTCGCTTGCACCCAGTGTGACTGAATTCACGAGTTTCGTTGTCTTCTGGAGTGCTAGGCTGAAGGGATGAACACATAGGTGAATGTGTTGGATAATGATTCTGTACACTTGAAGGCCGCACAAACACAAGCGACAGCCAGCAGATGAGTCTGCTCTGTCTGCTGTGAAGACAAGCGACGAAAGTAAATGACTGCCTCTCCCACCTCAGCCCTTCTTAATTATTCTCAAATTTTCAACAGAAAGCATGGAAGAGCTCAGATCAGCAGAATTCGTACTAGTCTCCATCCTTTGAAACCTGATTTAAACATGGGACTTGGGTTGTTTTTTTAATGTTCAGCTGTTGTGAATGCAAAGTTCTGACTCGCTGTATTAGAGTTCGAAGAGGTCTGGTTCAGTTATAGTACCCCCAACCTTTCTACTCACTTTAAAGGGATTAGAAGAAGAGATTGGATTTATACCCCGCCCTTCACTGCCCAAAGGCGTCTCAGAGCAGCTTACAAACTCCTTTCCCTTCCCCTCCCCACAACAGACACCCTGTGAGGTAGGCGGGGCTGGGAGAACTTCTGACAGAAACTGTCCTTGAGAGAACAGCTGTGCCAGAGCTTGTGACTGACCCAAGGTCACATCAGCAGGTGCAAGTGGAGGAGTGGGGAATCAAACCTGGTTCTCCCAGATAAGAGTCCGCACACTTAACCACTACACCAAACTGGCTCCCCCTTGCGTGGTGAGAATGGGGCAATGAAAACATTCCGTCTGTGATTTTTGCCTTCACAGAGGAAGTGGCATCCCACCCCTGACAGGGAAAGGAAATCTGTCTGACTCTCTTTTCATTTAAGGAAACAAAACCAAAAAAACAAAACCCTTCTCTTTTAGGGAAAGACACTGATGCAGCACTGTGGCACCAATGCAATGGCTGTGAGGCTCTCCTCTGAACGACCAAGGTCGGTGGTAGCCTGCTCTCCATAAGCTGTATCTTCCACACAAACACACCTCCAGCATGGTGTCATGGTTAAACAGCCACGGACTCTAATCTGGAGAACCAGGTCTGATGCCTCACTCCTCCACATGAAGCCTGCTGGGTGACCTTGGGGCAGTCACAGTTCTCTCAGAACTCTCTCAGGTCCAGCCGCCCCACAAGTTGCCTCTTGTGGGGAGAGGAAGGGAAGGCGATTGCAAGACTCCTTAAGGCAGAGAAAAGCAGAGTATAAAAACTTTCTCTTCTTCTTCTTTCCAGATGGTGAGCAACCTCCTTGGCACTTAATGAGAGCTCATCCCTGTATTCTCTCATTTAACTGTGGGGAAGGTTCTTCCATGTGCCTAGAACTGTTATGTCCTGAAGCTAGAATCTGTCCTATCTTTTCACATGTTACGCTTCAGTCATAAAGAGGGATTGTAACCTGTCGCATTCCCATTGGTCAGTTTCTGTGAAACCTTGTAAATAGCCAATTGTAACTGTACATAGCATTTTGGAGGGAACAGACCTCATTGGTCTTTATCCTTGTTTTCTTATTGGTTGTTAACTTATTTATGGGTGTGGCTTTGACAGCCCGGATCATTTAAAAAGGGAGCTGCGCTCCACTATTCTGTGTGTGTGTGTGGTTGAGCTGAGTTTGCTGTTACAATAAAGCTGAAATCACTTTTGCTGAAATCAATCGTGTTGAGTTGCGTACTTAACAAGAACTGACTACTAAAATTATGTTTTGAGAGAGCCTGACTGGCTGCAAGCACCCAGCCTGGAGAGAATATTCAGGTTGCAGTTGGCTGATTCTGTAGACTTGGTAGGGCTGGATCCAGGGGCATATCAGTATCTTGGCCAGAGGTTGCCAACATAATAGCCAAGATACCACTGCAGAAGCACGGGGGGGGGAATCATCTACATGATGTCCCTTTGTGTCCCCTGAAAACAGGGGGAAAAATCTTCTACTTTTGCAGCTTATCTTCGCTGCAAACGGAGCAGACCCGTCGACTTGTTGCAGCTTGTGTTTGCGTAGCCTTCAAGGGTACACAATCATTGTTCTCCCACCCTTACCTCCTAGCTTAATTTATTGTGGCATCATGTTGCAAATCTCCTTTTCTAACCCATTAGTATCATGGCAGAGATTTTATGTTAGAGAGAGAAATAAGGGGCACATTTGCAGACTATAAAATCAAACAAAGAATCACAGTGCAAATAGGACTCGGTGACAACAATGAAGTTAACAGCTTCAAATGAACAGTTGAAATTAACAGGTGCCGTAGCATATGTTGGAAATAACTGCCAAGTATTTCACACCTCCATTAAAAAAAGCCTTTCATGTCATTTTTAAAAAGAAATGTTAAAAGATGAACAGCTCTGCTTATTTCAAATAGACAAATGGCTGCTTAAAATCCTGTCAAAGTAGCAGTCTCGAAAACGGACAGAGAAATCGTTAACAAATGGTGGGGAATGGACCCAGTGCAAGAAAACTGGTTTTGTTTCCTGTACCTGGAAGTAGGTGGTTCGGGGGGGGGATGCTTGTCACTATTAAGCTGCAGAAAGTAGAAAGAGGCTACTCTAAAAGTGCTTTCACAACATCTTTAACAGCACTCTACCAAGAAGTGTCATATATCTGGGGATGTGTCTGAAATTCTTTGTATCTGTATTTCTTCCCAGGTTTGGGAGTTCTAAACTATTACTTGGGTTCCCTGCCCCCAAAGTGGGAGTGATACATGAGGAATCCTCCCCAGTCCCCACCCATAGTATTTCTGAATTTCAAAAGCATGCTGTTGGGGCTGCACGCATGTGTTTAATACAGATTTCAGTCGGAAACACAAACAGGGGAAGCAATCTTGACCTGATTGTATGCATGTTCTTTTTGTGCAGTGTTTTACTGACGTTTATGTGATCTGCACTGATAGAACACTGCAAAAAAAAAAAAAACAGACCACAATTTTTGGCGAGATTGTTTGTACAATTGCATCAAGGTTCTCAAGTAGTGCAGGAATGTAGGTACACATTAAGGCAATACTTTGGGCAACTTTACATATTCTAAGGTTTATCTATGACATGATTTGTGTGTGCATTAAAAATGTAAATTAGGACTGGGGGGGGCTTTGTAGGGCTCATTCAAGAAGCTGTGGAGTCTTGTGAGCAAAAAAAAATCTACTTTGTGAGCTACTGGCATTAAAGTTGTGAGTGAGCAATTTGGCTACTGCATAAATTAGCTTGTGCTGGAGCCATCCTTCCTGAGCTAAGGCAAAAATGTGTGAGCTGGAGGCTAGAAAGCTGTGAGCTAGCTCACAGCAACTCAGCTTAGAGGGAACACTGACGGCAAGGCTATAGCTAGTATTCCTAGCCATAGCTGCCATGTTTCTGGTGGTGAAAAGTCTGTCAAGTCACAGCTGACATGTGGCGACCCCATAGGGCTTTCCAGGCAGGAGACGTTCAGAGGTGGTTTGTCATTGCCTGACGACACGTCATGACCTTGGCATTCTTTAGAGGCCTCCCATCCAAATGTTAGCCAGGGCCAACCCTGCTTAGCTTCCGAGACCCGATGAGCTCGGGCTAGCCGAGGCTATCCTGGTCAGGGCACCATATTTCTAGCTGGCTGTTACAAGAAATGAATGAAACACCTCTGGTTACCTCATAACTAACAGAGACTTCACTAATTGATGACCCAAGTACCTGTGTGGATTTTAGTGTCTTTGAACTACTAGCTCCAGAAATGTACAAGCTGAATAAAAACATTAAGTTGAGAATCTATGGCCTCTTCATAATTAACACCTTCCTTAAATAAACACCTAACATAAAAGAGGAAGATTTATGGATAGGTTTATGCAAGGTATGTGAAAGTTGAGAGTAATGGGAAATTAATTGCAAACATCTTGAACTCAATTTATTTGGGGAATGGTTGCATTCATCTGTGAGTGTGTGTGTGTGTGTGTGTGTGAGTGAGAAGAAGCACTAATGGCGATCACAAGTACCATTTAAGTGAAATTAGGGGAAGATACAGAGTTTAGCCAGTTGCTCTGAGTTTATCAGGGTGCTCCAAGTCAGTTCGGCAGTACTGAAACAAAGTCCAGTGATCTGGGACAAAATTCACCTTTCAGGTCAGAAGCCACCAGTCCCTACCTTCGTCTCCCGTGGCCCCCCCAGCCTGCCCAGCTTCACACCAAGCTTCTCAGCCTCCCTTTCCATGTATATCTTTTTCCCTGCACAATACAAATCAGCCTCAACGTTCCTCTGCACTCTTCAGCAAGCTCTCAGACTCTCATCTGAGCATCGGCAAAGCATCATTTGAGGCGCCGCTTCTGAGACCCAGCAAGCTACCCGCGTGATGCGACAAGAGCATTTGCACAGCATGCTCATCCAAAAGCGGCACACTGCATAGCATGTAATATTGCTCCTCTGTCAGCAGATGCCCCACACAAGGTGACATTGTGGAAGTTTTGGGGGGCATCCCCTCATTGTACTAAGGGGTAAGAACACTAGAAGTTAAGTCCAAAGTAAGCAACAGTGGAGGAGGCCACTGCAGGAGGCCTGGTAAAAGATAGGATTCTCACACTGAGAACCAGTGTGGTGTAGCCGTTAAGTGGTTTGATTCCCTGCTCCTCCCCATGAAGCCTGCTGGGTGACCTTGGGCCAGAATTCTCTCAGCCCTCACTTGTTGCCTTGCAAGGCACATATCGTGCTCTTATGGATGGGAAATCCATAAGTGAGAAAAACTGGACTTTGTAAATAATATGAAATAGGGACTGAATTGTGCAATAACCCGATGCCAACTAAAGACACACACCCAGGAGAAGAAAGCCTTCCTTTTGAGGCTGCTGTGCCATGGTTTTCTGAGGTTACATGCCCTCTTACCCGCTGTAAGAGGTACCAGCTCCCTAGCCACATGACACACCAGGAGCTAGATGGATGCCATGCCAAGGCAGACCAGAGACTTGGGATTCAGACTCCATGAAGAGTTCTCTTCCTGACACGCAGGCAACGTTCTCTCCCCACCTAATCACTCACCTATCCGAAACTGCAGCCATAAGACCAGCAGGGAACAATGGCTCTCGCCCACGAATCATAATCCCTTCAGGTGCCACTGTCCAGACATGTTTGCATTATCTACCAGCATTGTCCACTGCCTTAGACCTTTGAACTCAGTTCCAATCACATGCTTTTGGGACGGACCAACAGGAGGTATGCTAAAGGAGGGGGCCACGCCTTGCCCACCCCTCAAGCCACCTCATAAAAGAGGGCATCCAGCGCTCTCTCTCTCTCTCTCCTTACCTGTGAACCTACCCCGTCTTTACGGCTCTCAGTGTAGCACTACCAGAGTCTCCCCGTGTCTCTGCTGGTCTCAGGACATGGTCCCCATACCTTATAGTCTCCCTTATTTTTCCCAAGGATCACCTCATCCCACTGGGAACAGGTAACATACTGCCCACCAATGATCATCCTGCTAATACTAATGTGTTACCATCTCTCTCTATTTTTCCTAGCTCTGTATAATTGTGTGTTCGTGTTTTGTATGCTTGTGATACAACTCTTAGTAAAAGAGACCATTTATACCAAGTCAGTCTTTGAGTCTATTTCTGGCTCATCTGGAAGAAGTGGGACCTCTGTATACAAAGGTGATTGCTCCCTTATATGCCTATTGCCTTATAAACAGCTATAACTCCCCAATATAGTTAAGAACATGTGGCAATCTGGCTAACACACTTACCTCACAAGGTGCCTGTTGTGGGGGGGAGGGGGAGAGAGAGAGATTGGATTTATACCCCGCCCTTCACTTGGTGTCTCAGAGCAGCTTACAAACTCCTTTCCCTTCCCCTCCCCACAACAGACACCCTATGAGGTGGGGCTGAGAGGGCTCTTTTGAGAACTGCTCTTTCAAGAGCAGCTCTGACAGAACTATGGCTTGCCCAAGGTCATCCAGCAACTACAAGTGGGGATGTGGGGAATCAAACCCGGTTCACCCAGATTAGAGTCCGTGCTGTGTCCTGGAACAGCCAGGCCCTGGAGACAGCTCTGACTCCTCTGATGAAGAACAGCGGGATTCCATGCCTATCAGCCAGCAGCTGATCAATCAGATGAGGAATCACAGTTAGGAGGCTATGAAGTGCATGTTTCGTGCGCACACACACCCCACCACCTGGAGCTGACAGTTCAGGCTCAGCCAGCTGCTGTATCTCCTCCAGGATCCCCAGAGGGCCACAAGGGCAACATTGGTGCAGGTGTGGAGGGGATTTACAGTCCCAACGCAGGTCAGCCCACCTCAGAGCTCAGCACCGGCAGTCAGTTGCAGAAGAAGGAGAAACAGCACCAGAGGAGATGTGAAGCAGCTGTCACAGGTATGACATGGGGCTCAAAGCAGATAAAAGTATGGGGGTGAGCCCATGTTGGAACAGAAATTCCTCTCCACATTGCATGCCACTTTCACTTTGATTTGATTATCAGATTTTATGGCAGTGTCCAGACTGCATGCCGCTTTCACTTTGTTTGATCTCTAGGTTTTATGGTATTGTCTGCATAGATTTATGGCCATTTTATGGCCGTTCAAGTGTGACTCTGCAATCTGTTTGGCATTGGCCCGGAGTATTTGAATGTGGTTTTGAGCCACATCTTTTTCTGTTCCACTGTGGATTTGGTAAAACAATGGAGCAAATTCTGGATGCAGACTGGGCCTCTAACATGTTTCCTTAGGCACTGACCTGCTGCCGCCTGCTTAGACAACTCTTGTACAATTTACGGACTCTGTTTATTAAACTCTGGCATCCTGCCTCTGATAACCAGCTCCCATTATCTGCCTGAGTTAACTCTGCATACACTGGCACCTTCCTGCAGCAGAACAGCTGCTTTGAGACTCCTTAGGGTAGAGAAAAGTGGGGTATAAAAACCTACTCTTCTTCTTTCCAGATGGTGAGCAACGTTCTTGGCACTTAACGGGAGCTTGTCCCTGTATTCTCTCATTTAACTGCCTAGAACTGAGCACTAAAATTATGCTTTGGGAGAGTCTGACTGGCTACAAGTCCCCTGGCTGGAGAAGATCTTTAATCCAGCCCCCATCCCACTCTCACTTGCATTAGGCACTCTGCAACGCCCATAGTCAAATTGCTAAATGGAAGGTTTTTGATTCTTCTGAACACAAGAAGCTGCCTTATACCAAATCAGGCCATTAAGGTCAGTACCGCCTATTCAGACTGGCAGTGGATGTCCAGGGTCTCTAGTAGAAGTTTTTCACTTTCTACTGGGCCCTTTTAACTGGAGAAGCCAGAGATTGAACCTGGGGCCTTCTGCATGTGAACCAGGTGCCCTACCACTGAGCCAACATCCCTCCCAAATCACTTAAACCTCATAAGAGTGACAGAGATCCTGGAAAAATGTACCTTGAAACAGGGATTCGCTTGAGCAGAGCTGGTGGAGTCAGGTTGGTAGGGTTCGCAGCAGTATCAGTGTTGGGAACTCCAGTTGCCATGGGTTAACCAGAAATGTCCGTACTCAAAGTGCAAGCACTTAAAAAGTGGAAGCAGTCACAAGGTGAAAGGTTTCGTGAAAAATTCTTAAATGGGGCAAACATGTGGACCAGTGTAGCCAGTGGTCTCACCATGACTACAGCCCTGAGATGTGGATGGAAGCAGATTCCGGTATATACGTCTCAGCAGACTGAGGCTTCTCTCTGCCTAATATAGGAAACGGCACTTAGCCAGTCTGTATGACCAGAAGGTTTAGATAGCGGTGTGAAATTTTCTCAGTGTGAATGAAAAAGTAATGCCACATCAGAGATTTTTAAAATCCTTGCTATAAATAAAAGAGGCAGAAGAACGTTTTCTTCCGCGAAATGTGGGCTCAAGCCACGGTATTTCTGTAGGAAGTTAGACACTATAATCAGGTGCACGTAAGAACCTACTATTTAATTAATGTTCCTGAAAGCAATTAAATCAGAGCACATTGAATTATGTATTTTGGAGGATGAAGGGGGGGGGTGGAAAGCCTGACCTGAGTTAATGCATACTGATAATTATGCTATTTTAAGCAATTCCGAGGCGAATTTGACTTGTCGCAGCATGTATGAAAAAGAATGGAGATAAGCAAGCCATCTGAATCCTGTTCAGAAACATGTTGCTTCCCTGCCCTGTGCCTGCCAGGGACAATCACAAATATACTTTGCCTTGCAAATGGAAGACACGTCCAAAAAAAGCATCCTGAGTGTTACCAAAGGACTCCCAAATTAGTCGCAGCTGGCTAGCTCTGTGCTGCCTGTTCCTTTTCTTTTTGCAAAAAAATAATAATTGGTAATTAGACTTTACCGAGATACTGCAAACACTCTTGCATTTTCTCAGTGTTGATCTATAAATTATACATGTTCTAAAATATCAGCTTTCTCCTCTCCCCCCCACACCCCCGCCCGGGTCTGAAGTAATACCTTATGTTTTTGCACGGTAGGGAGACATGCCACTGTTACTGCCATCGCAGTCCCTGGAGAATGAAAGACACCGAGGGAAGAAGTTGATCCCTTTCACTGGACTGACATCTGTTGGCAAGAGAGAGCGCACATGGCTTTGAGCCTGGAGAACGGAGGAGAAGCCTCCTGGAGGTAGCTCGATAGATTTCTCTTATCTTGAGTGACTGCCTCTTTTCCTTCCTGTGTGGTACCATCTACCATCCAGGGAGCTGTCAGGCTTATTAGCATTTGGTTAGCATTAGCTCTGGCACGTTGAGGTGAGTGTGGCTGGAAAGACACATGCCTGTAAACTACAATTGGAACTACAATCCCCATGATGCTCGGTGGCCTTTAATGCACCATGCCTGCATGGACAAAAAGGGGGGAAGGGGAAAAAAACTGAACCTAAAACCTAGAATCCAGAACCTGACAAAGGTTAGTCAAATGTAGGAAAGGGGACCAATGTTAAAAACTTGATGAAAGAAATATAAAAATACATGTATTTATTGATCACAAATTTAAAAATATATAAGGGCCCAGTCACACGTTATGTAAAAATAACTTCCAATAATACTATATGTTTTTATAATAGCCAATATGTTCCTCACTATTGACCTCTGAGGAAAGCCTATGTAGGCCGAAACGCATCAGGACAGATTTATAAGCTCTTGTGTTTTATTGGAAGTTATTTTTACATAACGTGTAATGGACCCTTATAACTGGGCCCTTATATATTTTTAAATTTGTGATCAATAAATACATGTATTTTTATATTTCCTTCATCAAGTTTTTAACATTGGCCCCCTTTCCTACATTTGACTAACCTTTGTCAGGTTCTGGATTCCATGCATGCTTGGAGACAGTATTTGGCCTGCAGATGAGACTTTGGCCTTTTGGGGGGAGGGGGGCTTGTATTACTCTGCAGTTTGGTTTGTGGTTCATGGCTGAACCATGAACTGAACCATGAACCCATCCAGTTTGTATCAGTTTGTGAGCCACTTAAAATTTAAACCCCTGCTTTCTGCTTTCCGCAGCTTTTCATGGAGAGTAGAAAGCAGGGGTTTCCAAAGACCTGAGTGGCAGGTACTGCCACTCAGTTGTTTGGTTTAAAAGGCTCTGAGCCATTTAAACCAAACAGCTGAGTGGAGGGGAGTGCCCCCTGATCAGCTGTTTTTTGTGGAGAACCACGACCAAAATTTGTGGCAATTCGTGACATTTTTTCATTTCTCAAACATCTCTTTGCACACCATAAACCAGCCAAAATATGTGATAAACTTTAGTTCATCAACCAGTTTGTGCTCTTCCCTACTTCCCTTTGTGGATGGGAACAAGGCAGATTCCAGAAAAGTATGCAGCTCTCAAAAGCAACTACTCTGTTTTGCCCATCTCTCAAGACAGACAATGAGTTCAGGAGATAAAGAACCATGAAGCTGACTGGGTGAACTTGGGAGAGGTCTAACCTACCTCACAGGATCTCTGTACAGATAACATGTAGATAAGCTGAAGTGCATATGCTGCCCTGAACAACTTGGAAGAAGGGTGTGATAAGGCAATAGATAATTATAATGCATCACTGCCCCCTCCCCATCATAGCACAACCTTTTACATAGGAGAACATAGGAGAAGCCAATGTTGGATCAGGTCAGTGGCCCAACCAGTCGAACACTCTGTCACACAGTGGCCAGAAATACCAGGTGCCATCAGGAGGTCCAGCAGTGGGGCCAGGACACTAGAAGCCCTCCCACTGCTGCCCACCCCCCAGGCACCAAGAATACAGAGCATCACTTGCCCCAGTCTGAGAGTTCCTATCTATACCTTGTGGCTAATAGCCACTGATGGACCTCTGCTCCATATGTTTATCCAATTTCCCCCTGAAGCCATTTCTTTCCTTAAAAAAATGCTGCTCAGGAATACTCTGGTGAACCTAGAGAAGGAGGTTCTCCCAGACTTTATAGAGGAAACTGAAAGGACAATGTGCTTTTTGTCTTCTCCTTAGCAAGGTGCCCATCTGAAGCCTCACTATCAAGTATGGAGAATCGGTCTCACAAGACTAGCTAAGGGCCTTCTTCCTTCATTGCCTTTCGACTTTAACGGGATTAGCTGGAAATGTGAGCACAGAAAGAGCCTGATCAATTTCACATCATTTCTTTTTATAGCCAAGGTGAAACTGACAAAGCTCCTTCTAGGTCAGGAATCAGAAGATGTATTCCCATGCTCCCACACTGGAGCACATAACTCTCTCTGCTTCCCCCCGCCCCCTTTAAAGGAGGCTTATAGCATGTGCCTATATGTTTGAAGTCAGGCAGTCAGCTCTTCATCAAGGAATGACTGTTGATCGAAGTGCCTAGGAAAGAACTTCAGCAAGAAGCACAGAACAGTCTGGATCTGAGTAAGGAAGAGTCTATCCTTGCAAAGAGTGAGTGCCAGTGAAATATTTAATATTTCATTTTAATGCTTTTCTATGTCATCTCTCCAGGAAAAAAAAATGTGTTTGAGATGTTCACAATTATATCAGGGCAAAGCAGTAGCAAAAATATATATATCAAAATTAATTCAGGTATTCAAAACAACAACAACAACTCTGATCAGCAAGAAACCACCAGCAATAAAAACAGCTCGACCCAGCAACAGTATTATAAAACAATCAACCCACAAAATAACACAGTAACTGCTCAACAGTAGGACTATGGCCACCATTCCCCAACCAAGGAGGTGGCAGGCAGGATCAGACAAACCTGCATAAGAACTATACAGACCATAAGGTAAAGGTTCCCTTGCTCAAAAGCCAGTCGAATCTGATTCTAGGGTTGCGGTGCTCATCTCTGTTTCAAAGCCGAAGAGCCAGAGCTGTCCAAAGACGTTTCCGTGGTCGTGTGGCCGACATGACTAAACACCAAGGTGCATGGAACCCTGTTACCTTCCCACTGAAGTGGTACCTATTTATTTACTTGCAATTTCTTGCTTTCGAACTGCTAGGTTGGCAGGAGCTGGAACTAGAGATGGGAGCTCACTCCATCATGTGGCACTTTCAGGTCTCAAACTGCTGAACTATTGACTTTCCACAACTTGCAGTTCAGCGCCTTAACCACTTGAGCCACTGCAGCTCCCATACAGACCATAAAATTAAAGGATTAAAGGTTAGGGGTATTCAGGTAACATTCTGAATTGTGGACAAAGGAAAATGTCTTCATGGAGCACTGAAAGGCACCATGTGAGATTCCAGGAGAGGAATGTTCCATAAACGGGGAGCCATTACTGAAAAGGCTTTGTCTCCGGTTGCCATCTGTATCCCCTTCACACAAGGAGGCACATAAAGCAGGGCTTGGAATGGTGGTCTCAGTTGGTGGGAATGCATTTAGAGTTACAAAAACAAGCACCAATCGTTTGAACTGTGTGTGGAGATACACATAATACTAGTGCAGCTCTTTCAGTATAGGGGTAATATGAGCCTTCCGTCCAATCCCAACTGTAGCTTAGCCACATCATTTTATACTGATTGAATCACAGATATGGATAAAAGATCCTAAAAATCATCCAAAGAGATCCTTAAACATGGAATCCATTAGGGATTCCAGGGAAAGAGAGACTGCCTCTAAATCAGAGAATGTAATATATGTTCCATAAGCTTGCTAAATGAATTTTCTGAATTTTAAAACCACACCTATTTTTTTCTTCATTCGTGGCTCATTCACAAATACAAGTATGCAATGATACAATGATTACTAAATGTTTGCTTGCCTTTCTCTTTTCCTATATGGGATCCCATTAAAAGAGCCTTACAAGACTGCACGTGGTGAAATATCTAAGTGTGCCTTAGTATAGACCTTTCTGGACTTTCAGTTCCTCAGATTGGTAAAATACTCTGGAAGAGTCAGGGGAGACAGAGAGAGCTGTCTATAAAATATAGATGTTTGAGCAATTTGGTCTAACAACCTTTGTTGTATGAGTAGTTTGGCTGCACAGAATTCAATGGTCCTCAAGTATTCTACTGAGAATCCAAGACTAGCCACTAATCTCAATACAAGACTGCACTATGAGTTATGCTTCATCTCTGCATACGCCAAAGTCAAAAGGCCTGGGGATGTACAGAATATGATCTTCAGCCAGTAATTAATGGTTGTTTTATAAACTAAGGTTCTAATGGGGGTTGAGATAATTCTGCTCTCATCATAGCCAAGGGTGTTGATGGTGGAACAACTAACAGCCAGTGTGCAAACTAGTTCTGAGTAATTTCTAAAGACTAGAAATTCCCAGAACCCCACATTCCTGCTCCATACAGAAGCTGGGAAAGTAGTTTCATTTTATAAAATTCTAAAGTTGGAGAAATCAGACACCCTTGTTACCCAAAGAGGCAGTCTAATTAATTGGGGAGAATTAACTTAAAGGAGACAAGTGAGAGGGGGTAACTGGGATCTACACCAATGTTAATGGGAATTTTCCCCCTTAGAGAACTCTCAAAACAAACCAGACAGATGTTCAACTAGAAAGGGTTTTATTGAAAACAGAAATAACAGAGCAAAACATACACACAAAGACAGGGAAAACACATGAGCTAGCTAAGAGGAAATCAGAAAGGAGAGGAGGAAAGCAATTTAGGGGAAGGCTACATAATTACCAGTCTTGAAGAAGAAGGTCCATGGAGGCAGCAGCAAAACAACCAGAGTGAAGAAGAGACGACCCAAATGGATTTGGGGGTGTGAGGTATGACATCCAGAACACATACACACACAGAAAGACTGGTGGCTGTGTAGTCCAGATATAGGGCAAAATGTTGCCTGAGGCAGGCTGATGTCTTTGCCCCCCCCCCCAAATACCATGATGGGTTTTCCGGAAGTAAACACTGATTTGGGAGAAGTTTGATGGGATTTCCTGGGGTGGACTAACTATGTAAATGATTCTTGATGATCTGCTAAGCACTGGACAGGAAAACTACCAGGTTTCATGCATAGTGTTAAGTGTTGCATAATTAAGGTAAATGGGAGGGGAATAGAGGCTGGACAGTTAATAGGATTAGTACAATGTGAGGCAATGATTTCTTGGTCGACTCATTATTCCTAGGGTGAGGAGAGGGTTGTTAGTCAGTCAGCCACTTCTGACTCACCTTCAAAATATTTTCGCAGGCTTGTCTCTGGCTGAGATTCATTTTGGGCCAGACAGCATCTTATATTTATGATTTTTGAGGTTGTATTATGTGAAGGATGTTTATGCCTCTTTCTAAGCACTAAACTGCCCCTCTGCGGGAGGAGGGGTCTGACTGCTAACAGCCTCCTCTCTTCCTATAAAGTCTGAGAATCTCAAGGACAGCTTTTTGAGGTTATGCTTAGCATAGTCAGTATGGGCTGTCCAAGAGTCTGACTGATGAAACATCACCCGTAAATATTTAAAGCTAGATACCTGTTCTAATGGTTTCTTGTCAATTGTCCATTTATAATAATACAGTCTTCTACCAAAGAAACATAATCTTGGTTTTATCATAATCATTAAGTAGGGTTTGGGGGGAGGGTTCAGTAGGAGCTGAACTATCTCAACAGCATTTTAAGACCAGTTTGAGGATGGGAAATTAGCAGTGCATCATCTGCATAGAGCAAAATTGAAATGGTTTTTCCACCTACTTTGACTGGAAAGAAATGACAATCTGACAGGAATGCCAGCATATCATTTATGTATAGATTAAAAAGCAGTGGGGCCAAAATACAGCCTTGGTAACACCCTTTTGTGGTTTTAACTGAGCTAGACAATTGGTCATGGACACTTAATCTGATCTTTAAACTGGTGTCTGTTTAAAGGCCTTTTATATGCTCTAGCAGCCTATTGCTGTTCATATTGCTTCATTTTCTCCATAAATGGTATCTTGAAATGGAATCAAATAAAGCTTTGAGGTTGATATATGCCACATATAGTTGCCTATATTGCCAATGATATATAGTTGCTTATATTGCTAATGAGTTAATTAGATGATCCATTCGAATATTTATTGATAAGGTGTTGCAGTAGAAGGCAATGGTCAAGGGTAGAATGTCCCTGCCTAAATCCAATTTGCTCTTGTGCTGACAAGTTATTTTCAGTTACCCATGTCTCCAGCTTCAATAGGAAGTGTCTTGCATAAAGCTTTGCTATTACATCCACCAGGGTTATCAGTCTATAGTTAGCTGGATCAGTACACTCCTCCTTCTTATAAATTGGGACCACTATAGAAGAGGTCCATTCCTGAAGAAACCTACCAGAGCTATCTATGTGAGTAAATAGGGTGGCTAAAACAGGTGCCCATCAGTCCTGGAAAGTTTCAAGCAAATCAGGTGTGGGGGGAGGATAACAGTTTCACTTGGGGCTTTATAAAGCCTAATTATAGAAATTAGGGTTTTTATTTCGCTGATACAGGAGACTACTCAAGTGAGTTAGTTAATGGAACCATCACAGGGCATTCGAGCACACTATCCTCATGGGTTTGCTCATTAAACAGTTCAGAAAAATCTTTTTTCCCAGTGGTCCTTCTGAACGCTCCCTTCTGAAATTGCAACTAGGCACCCGAATTTTGTTAGGCCTTTCTGATTTAAGGCCAAGGCAAGCTCTTCCCAAGATTCTCTTATTGAGGCAAGTCTCCCCCCCCCCCGAGGAGGCATCTATATTTATTACGGAGCTTAAAGAAAGATTTGGGTAAGCAGTTTGGGGTTTTTTGCTTGCAGACCCTAATAGCATGTCTTCTTTGTCATTTTCATATTTGAGCATTCTCTATCAAACTAGTTGTTCTTAAATTGCCCTCTTCCATTAGATCTTCTAATGCTCTTGACCAGGAAAGGCCTCAGTTATTCAGTTAGCTATAGAGTCACTGTCAAGGCAATTTCTCTGTCTTTTGCTACTATTTCACCCCCGATCTCAAAAAGTGGCTCACTGTCCAGCACCTGTTTTAATTCATTTTGGAATTTATAGGTCCATCTCATACGAATATTAGTTGCAATTTCTATATGAGATACTCATGTCCCACAGTCCCACAAAACCTGAGAAACAGATAGATAGATAGATAGATAGATAGATAGATAGATAGATAGATAGATAGATAGATAGATAGATAGATAGATGATAGATAGATGATAGATAGATAGATAGATAGATAGATAGATAGATAGATAGATAGATAGATAGATAGATAGATAGATAGATAGATAGATAGATAGACAGACAGACAGACAGACAGACAGACAGACAGACAGACAGACAGACAGACAGACAGACAGACAGATAGATAGATAGATAGATAGATAGATAGATAGATAGATAGATAGATAGATAGATAGATAGATAGATAGATAGATGATTACACTTGTGCCCTTCTGGTTATAATAAGTGAATTCCCCATGTTTATCTCCCTCAAAGTTACCATTTAATATTGCAAAGCTAAGCGTGGGTGCCGATCCATTAGCTGAATATTACCCCATGTTTGTTAACCAAGGAGTCTTCTGTATTCCTCCTGCCATCATAAAGATCATCATCATAAGTATTTTCCCTAACCTTTAAGCTACCACTCCCAATGTGAGCACTGAAATCGCCTAACAGTAGTATTTGTGCCTTGGGATATTTAACTTCAAGTTCATAGATGTAATTTTCCAAGTCAGGCCAACAGTTCTAATATCAAAAGGATGAGGAATGGGGAGGAGTATATACATTCACAGCCGAAATAACCTGATCTTTAAAAGTCAAAAGACAAGCTATTGCTAAGAATATTAAGGGAGAAAGCAATGCTACAGCACAATTCACTGACGTAGAAATTAAACATGCCAGCTCCACACTAGGGTGTCCTTTAGTAGTTTGGAGGGGGGTGGAATTGAGTGTGTGAGGAATCCATTTAATGTCAGTTTTGATGTTAACCAGGTTCTTTGGATAACAATTATATCATAATATTATAAACTGTAAGACTGTGGGGTCCTGGATTTTATTTGACCATGCAGTCACATTCCATGAGATACACTTTAGACATTGCTCACTCTGGGTCTCGGATTGTCAGTTTAGTTCCTCTATTTTGCCCATGTTCTCTTTAGAATTCACTAAGACTGATCAGTTTGATCAGTTTTTGTATATGGGCACTGAGGTCAAATTAGAGGGCTCTGTGGGGCCTAATGGATGAGGGCCCACTGTGCCAATCTCTCTCTCTCTCTCTCTTTAAATTTAATTCTTTATTAACAGGAAAATTTTACAAAATTTATTTTATCTCATCACAGTGTAATATAAAACCTATAACAAAAAATAAGCTAAAAAACTGAGATAAGAGGGGGAAAATTCAGCACAGGACTTAACAGGGTTTTATCCGACAAACTGGCATCTGCAATTGGATCCATCTCGAATTATAAGGACTTGCCCATATAAGGACATATAAAGCCTATTAAAGCCTTCAGAGGTCACTCTGGGAGCTCAGTTGAGTCAGGCAGCCCAACTCCACTGAGTTCCAAAGGCCTTTATAGGCCTTTGGAGCTCACTTTCGGGTAGGCTAGACCCAGAGGTTGGGGGGCTGACTGGGAAGTAAGCTCCAAGGATATTTAAATGTCATCTGAACCCTCCCACGAACCATGGAGGTTTGAGGGCAGATCGTGGGAGGCAGTTCTCCCAAACCTCCATTTCACAAACCACAAACCGGCCTGGTTCATGCTTGAACTACAGTTCATTTATGGGTTCATGCCCATCCCTAGTGGTGGACATTCTGAAAGTCAAATCTCCACTCTCCATACCAAATGGGCATTTGCATGCCATTCCTCTGTTGTTGTTGTTGTTTTTCTGTCTCATTTATTTAGAAATAGCCCCATTTAATTTCAGGAATAAATTGCCTCAGTTGACTTCAAAATGATTTGAGTACTGAGTGACCTTTATTTCCAGGAAGCAGTCAACAGTTTTAAATTTATCAACATGGTCTGATTTATTTTAATTAATTAGTTAAGAAACATTTTGCCACCTAAATAAAAAATATAAAGCGTGAAAACTTGTTAATTAAAACCCAGCATTAAAATCCAACCAGAACATTAAAAAACATAAATAACTAAGCAGTTTCAATGAATGTAATAGTTTTCAGGGTAAAAGGACACTATAAAATCAGTGTTAAAAATCAGCCCCTTCATTAAAAGCTTGGATAAACGGAAACATGTTAGCTTTGTGCCTAAAAGAAAGCAAAGGCACCCGATGAGCCTCAAGGGTAACGGGATTCCATAGGTATGGTGCCACTGGTAAATAAGAACATAAGAACATAAGAGAAGTCAATGTTGGATCAGGCCAATGGCCCATCTAGTCGAACAGTCTGTCACACAGTGGCCAAAAATACCAGGTGCCATCTGGAGGTCCAGCAGTGGGGCCAGGACACTAGAAGCCCTCCCACTGTTGCCCCCTCCCCCAAGCACCAAGAATTCAATGTATCACTTGCCCCAGCCTGAGAGTGCCTATCTATACCTTGTGGCTAACAGCCACTGATGGACCTCTGCTCCATATCCTTATCTAATTCCCTCTTGAAGCTGTCCATGCTTATAGCCACCGCCACCTCCTGTGGCAGTGAATTCCATGTGTTAATCACTCTTTGGGTGAAAAAGTACTTCCTTTTATCCATTCTAACCCAACTGCTCAGCAATTTCATTGAGTGCCCATGAGTTCTTGTATTGTGAGAAAGGGAGAAAAGTCTACCGGCTCTATCCCATTCATAATCTTATAAACCTCAATCATGTCAGCCCTCAGCCATTGTTTCTCCAAGCTAAAGAGTCCCAAGCACTTTAACATTTCTTCACAGGGAAAGTGTTCCAACCCTTTTATCATTCTAGTTGCCCTTTTCTGAACTTTTTCCAAAGCTATAGTATCCTTTTTGAGGTGTGGTGACCAGAACTGTGCAAAGTACTCAAAATGAGGTCCCACCATCGATTTATACAGGGGCATTATGATACTGGCTGATTTGTTTTCAGTTGCCTTCCTAATAATCCCCAGCATAGCATTGGCCTTTTTTATTGCAGTTGCACACTGTCGCAACATTTTCAGTGAGTTATCTACTATGACTCTCTCTCTTGGCCAGTCTCTGCCAGTTCGGACCCCATCAACATGTATTTATAGTTAGGATTTTTGGCTCCAATGTGCATCACTTTGCACTTGGCCACATTGAACCCCATTTGTCACCCATCCTCGACAGATCCCTTTGGAGTGCCTCACAATCCTCCCTGGTTTTCAGCACACTGAACAACTTCGTGTCATCTGCAAATTTAGCCATTCCACTGCTTACTCCCAACTCCAAATCATTAATAAACAAATTAAAAAGCATCAGACTCAGTACTGATCCCTGCGGTACCCCACTGCTTACCACCCTCCACTGAGAAAATTGCCCATTTATACTCACTCTGTTTCCTATTAGCCAGTTTTTGATCCACAAGAGGACTTGTCCTTTTATCCCGTGACTATTAAGGTTACTTAAGAGCCTTTGATGAGGAACTTTATCAAAAGCTTTCTGGAAGTCAAGGTAAACAACATTGATTGGGTCCCTCTTGTCCACATGTTTGTTCACTCCCTCAAAGAACACTAACAGGTTAGTGAGACAAGTTCTTCCCTTACAGAACCCATGCTTCCCTTACAGAACCCATGTGTTCATCAATTTGCCTACTAATTCTTTCCTTAATAATGGCTTCCACCAACTTACCTGGTATTGAAGTCAGACTGACTGGCCTGTAATTTCCTGGATCTCCTCTGGAAACCTTTTTAAATATGGGAGTGACATTAGCTACCTTCCAGTCCTCAGGAATGGAACCAGATTTTAATGAAAGATTACATGTTTTTGCCAGGAGATCCACAAGTTCACATTTGAGTTCTTTTAGAACTCTCAGATGTATGCCATCCAGGCCTGGTGATTTCTCAGTTTTTAAATTGTCTATCAGTCATAGGACCTCCTCTCTCATCACCTCAATCTGACTCAGGTCTTTCAACACCCTTCCCAAAATCAGCGGTTCTGCAGTGGGCAAGCACTTCTCATCTTCACTGTCATCAGTGAAGACAGAGGTTTAAAAATGCATTCAGCTTCTGAGCCATTTCCCTATCATCCTTCAGTACTCCTTTTACGCCTTGGTCATCCAAGGGCCCCACGGCCTCCCTGGCTGGTTTTCTGCTTCTAAGGTATTTGAAGAAAGTTTTATTGTTGGTCTTTATGTTTTTTTGCTATATGCTCCTGATATTCCCTTTTTGCCTGCCTGATCACAGACTTGCATTTTATTTGCCACAGCCTGTGTTCCCTTTTATTAACCTCACTGAGACAAGCTTTCCACTGCTTAAAGGAATCCTTCTTACCTTTTACAACTTCTATTACTTTGTTTGTTAACCATGCAGGCTTTTTTCTATACCTGTTTGTGTCTTTCCTAACCTGCAATATATATGTTTTTTCTGAGCTTCTGGGATTGTAGTTTTAAATAGTCTCCGAGCTTCCCCAATGGTTTTGACCCTTTCTACTTTTCCTTTCAGTTTCCTCCTCACATGTCCCCGCATGTCAGAGAAGTTACCCCTTTTAAAGTTAAAAATGGTCATGTCAGTCTTTTTGGGCAACTCCCTATTTATACAAATGTTAAACTCAATAACATTACGGTCACTGTTCCCAAGCAGTGCAATCACCAGTTTGGTGTACTGGTTAAGTGCGCAGACTCTAATCTGAGAGAACCGGGTTTGATTCCCCACTCCTCCACTTGCACCTGCTGGATGACCTTGGGCAAGTCATAGTTCTGGCACAGCTATTCTTGAAAAAAGAGCAGTTTCTGTCAGAGCTCTCTCAGCCCTACCTACCTCACAGGGTGTCTTTTGTGGGGAGGGGAAGGGAAAGGAGTTTGTAAGCTGCTCTGAGACTCCTTTGGTTGAGAAGGGCAGGGTATAAATCTTCTCTTCTTCTTTTACATCTCTCACCAGGTATTGGGCGTTACTTAGGACCAAATTCAGGATCGCCTCTCCCCTGGTAGGTTCTGTGACTTCTCTGGTTATTACCTGCCTCACTTCTGAAGGTACAGAGAGCAAGGGTTTGTGAGGCAGATCTTAACTGGCAAACTAGGCAATATCAGCTGTTACAGCCTGTGGGTGTGTAGCAGACATGCAGGCAGAAGACCATTGCTTGGCAAAGGAGGCAATAATGAATATTTGCCTATGCCACGTTTACCCTTCGGTCACCCTTTTTCACACTGTGGCAGGTCCATGGCCTATCAAGGCTACCAAGCTAGCTGTGCCTAGTATTTTAGTGCAGAGCAGAACACGAACAAGGAGTGATGTAAACAAGCAGACTGCCGGGGAGAAGACATCTCCCTTAGACAGCTGTCTGATCTCCTTGCTCATTTCGTTCTCAGAGCATAGCTCACGCTGTAGCAGTGGGGTAATAGGTTCAGAAATCTAGGGAGGTGTTAATTTAATATTGTTACAAAATACAAATGGAGATTTGATGTGATTAAGAACCTGAGAAAAGCCAAATGTATTCATTCTGAACTTCATTTGGAACATGTTCAAGAAGAAGAAAAAGAAGAGAGAGAGAGAGAGAGAGAGAGAGAGAGAGAGAGAGAGAGAGAGAGAGAGAGAGAGAGAGAGAGATTGGATTTATACCCTGCCCTTCACTACCTGAAAGAGTCTCAGAGAGGCTTACAATCTCCTTTCCCTTCCCCTCCCCACAACAGACACCCTGTGAGGTAGGTGGGGCTGAGAGAGCTCTTTCAAGAACTGCTTGTGAGTGAACAGCTCTGAAACAACTTGAACTGACCCAAGATCATACCCGCAGCAGCATGTGAAGGAGTGGGGAATCAAACCCGATTCTTCCAGATTAGAGATTCTTCTTCTAACCACTACACCAACCTGGATCAAGGGATGAGGGGCACTCTTGGGGCTTCAAAGAACCTATTCCAAAAAACAAAAAAGCAGAGAACCTTTTCCTATCTCAGCTTAATGCAAATTGATGGAATAATAAATGCACAGGATTGGGGTCTGTGGCTGTGGTGGAAATGAGGGAGCTGAGTAAACGTGGTTAATGCTCAGACTCTACTGCAATGCCTCCATAAGGGTCACAGGGCGGAATTTAAAAAGACAGACTTTCTGGTAGCGCTAGATAAGCAGAAGGTTCAGAACGGTTGCTGTAGCAGATGTTTTCACAAAGATCCACTTACTTTCAAGTTAATTCCCCCTATTGTTTGTGACCTTTCATTTGCTAGAACTCATGGTTTACCCTTGTAAAAGAGGCAATGTAATATCTCACGGCACTGGCAAAGGTGCTTTGACGTTCCAGTGCTCTCCGTGGTGTGTCACAGCTGTGTGGCATTGTGTTGCCCATACTTTTTTTTAAAAAAAAAAAATTGGGTAATTAAATTCCAAAAGTGATGCAGTGTTTCCCCCCCAGCCTTTGTGTATAAATTATACATTTTCTTAACTATCTGCATTTTCTATTTCAAGTCGGAATTGATAACCTGTGTTTTGCACGGCAAGCAAGACCACATGCTGTCACATGCCAGAGCAATGATAACCTCACATTTCAGCTTCCCTTTCTTCCAAGAAGCTCTGCAATAGCACACCATTTAAAGGTAATGCAGCGCTTGGCCTTGAAGCATGTGCGCACAACAGTGAGGCATGTCAAAACTCCCTACCTTTGAAATGTAGTCACACCACGTAGCCCACCAGGCTATGCTAGCTCTAGCTAACAGGGGTCATTAATTTCCATAGAGGACAAAAGACAAGCATCAGCATTAGTTCTAGCTATATTGAGGAGACAATATGGTTATCTTCTGGAAAGATGAAAATTAACACGAGTCAGCAGGACATAAACTCCTCAAGCCATTAAAATTCATTATCACTATTTTCCTGTAGCAGCAGCCACCGAGTTTATGAACAGATCAGGGTGAACTGGGGAAGGGAAGGCAAAGCTCACATGCCTGTTTTTACTCCTTTCTTTCACCCTAGATTGAGGGTTGGTTAAGACAGGCATGTGATTCACTTGAATCCTTGTTGCTTTATCATTCAGCCTTTACTTACTGGCAGCTGAATGGGGGGGGGCACTCTGATTCAGCAAACAAGGGCCATGCACCTGTCCTAGAGATGTTACCGAATTTCATGACACATCTTGTTTGGTTCAAAAGTTCAGGTTCCTTCTTTTTTCCTCTATACTGCTGGAAAATTTGGTAGAATAGTTAGATATTCAGAGGTTGCAATGGATCTTTGTTCACTGGAGAGGAGGCATTTTCTTTCTATGTAAAAATCTTTATTTCTAAAGGGAAGGGTACACGCTTGCAACAACAGACAGACCAGTTGGTAATGGAGATTATTCTTTCTTCTTGACCCCTAGAAGGAAATCACCTGAATACATTAGCCAATGATTGTGAGTAAATAGACTCCAGTTTCCCGGGCTTTCTCCCCATTGGCTTTGTGCCAGGTTCCAACACATTCTTGGGATGAAATGGCAATCATCCTTTTTCTTGACTATATTAAGGAAGTTTGATGGAAATTTTGTCATGTACATTGAGGCCTGATTAATTTTACTGGTAATATGTCTATGAAATTTTCTTAATATGGCTAGGAAAAAGAATAGTGGCCATTTGCATATTGGCAGCAGAAAAATTGTGTATTGCAGCTCACTGAAGAAAGGCAATGCCACCTTCAATAATGAACTGGTATCAGAAAGTGTAGGAAATAGTTCTCATGAGAAAACTGACTTATTATGCTGTATCTACTGTATCTACTACATGTGTACCCATCCTACTAATAAATTAATAGCGGTCTGTGTTCATTATGTTCATTATGTTTTAGAATACTAAATTCCAATACACAGTTTATCTGTATGTGTTTATATTGGATTTTGTAAATGTCTGTTTCTTTTTATTTTAAAAAACTACATTTAAAAAAAATGACACCTAGTTTTACATCAAATAAATGCCATTCGTTTCGTTTAAGGATAGGCTATGTAATTGCAATTGTGGGGAACCTGATTCCATCACCCATATTCTTCTGCGCTGCCCTAAATATTCTGCTATGCGCAATATTTTGATTCGGCCCCTTCTCCCCTTGCAGAGAGACTTTCTGGACGAGGATTTAAATTTTTTTCTAGCAGACAAGCGTCCAACAATAACACTATCTGTTGCTGAATTTCTGACCTACGTATGGAAGTCAAGAGTAGTGCTTTGCAGTTCTTGCAAACTATGTTAGGACCGATTTGTACTCCAAGTCATCGAGAATACCAGTCAATGTTGTTCTTTGTGTTATGTGTTATTCCTTAAACTTCTCCTTTGCTTCGGCTTTGCCAGGTTATGCCAATAAAGGTTTCTACTCTCTCTATATATATATGTAAACTAGGAGTAAGGCCCATTGTGGAAATAAATACAATGGGCTCTAGAAAGAGGTTCTGGGAGAGTGCCCTGGCTTTGGGCACACAGTGTGAATTTGCTGTGGTGACCTCAGCAGGGTATAATGACAGAGAACACCATTTTCTCCAGAGGAACTGATCTCTGCTACCTGAAGAGCAGTTGTAGTTTTGAGTGATCTCCAGCCCTCATCTGGAGATTGGCAACAATTGTTACCCAGGAGGAAATGGCTGGTTTGGAGGGTGGAGTCTATGGCATTCTATCTGCCTGAGATCCAACCCCTCCTCAAACCCCACCCTCTCCAGGTTCTACCCCTCAAATCCCCAGGAATTTGCCAACCTGGAGTTGGCAACCCCATCTCCTTCCCAGCTAACCATCAACCTACTGTTATCTTCCCCTATGACTTCAGCTGACTTCTGCCCTCTCTCCTGCAGAGCAGTTGTAATTCTGAGTGGTCTCCAGCCCTCACCTGGAGATTGGCAACAATGGTTCCCCATGAGGTACTGGTTGGTTTGGATGGTGGAGTCTATGGCATTGTACCTGTCTGAGACCCCACCCCTCCTCAAACCTCACCATCTCCAGGCTCTACCCCTCAAATCTCCAGAAATTTCCCAACCTGGAGTTGGCAACCCTATCTCCCTCCCAGCCAATTGTCAACCTACCGTTATCTGCCCCCTGACTTCAGCTTTCCATCTCCTCCCCCTCCCTCCTGGAGAGCAGTTGTAATTCTGATTGACCTCCAGCCCCCACCTGGAGATTGGCAACAATGGTCCCCCAGGATGGAATGGCTAGTTTGATGGGTGGAATCTATGGCATTGTACCTGTCTGAGGTCCCAGCCCTCCTGAAACCTCACCCGCTTCAGGCTCCATCCCTCAAATCTCCAGGAATTTCCCATCTGGAGTTGGCAGCCCTATCAGGACTGGCCCCAATGAGTTTTCTCCCAAAGGCCAAAACAGGTGACAGGACCAAGCTTGGTTGCCTACCAACAGGCACTGAGGGGAAAGCAGGGTTGCCAGCTCTAAGTAGGGAAATACCTGGAGATTTGGGGGGTGGACCCTGTGGAGGGCAGCATTGGGGGGGGGGCAGAACCTCCAAAGCAGCCATTTTCTCCAGGGGAACTGATCTTGGTCATCTGGAGATAAATTGTGACAGCAGGAGATCTCCAGGTCCCACCTGGAGATTGGCAACCCTAGGGGAAAGACAGCTGCACAGCAGGAGGTGGAAGAGAATGGTTTGATGGCCACTGGGCCAAGATTGGCAACAATAGTCCCCAGGAGAAAATGGCTGGTTTGGAGGGTGGAGTCTACCGCATTGTACCTGTCTGAGGTCCCACCCCTCCTCAAACCTCACCCTCTCTGGGCTTCACCCCTCAAATCTCCAGGAAGTTCCATACCTATAGTTGGCAATTTTATCTCATCCCCTCTCAGCAGCCTCTTCCTAGGCAAAATTTTGTCTTTCTCATTAGCGGGGAGCAAAGCAGTTTACTTCATTCTTTTCGGCTTTGTGATCTGTACATCAACCCTATAAGGCAAGTTAGGCAGAAAGTCTCCGGCTGGTCTAAAATCACCCAGGCAGTTTCCATAGGGATGCTCCTGCTGAACAGGAGCAAGCAGCCAGGCCTAGGGTTGCCATTGCCAACAAAGACAAATTGATGCAAAGCAGGATGGAAAAGTCTCCATATCTCTATTTTGCCTTCAATTGGTTTTGATGCCAGCAGAGTGAGAAAATGCCAGAGGCTCTGGGTGGGTGCCCCATGGTAAATGCACCAAACAATTCCTAAAGATTTTCCACTGTGTCGATAAATCATTTTCTACACTCACAGTGTCCCCTGCCAGAATTAGTACCAGAGCTTTTTTTTGCCTTGTGGTATTCTGCTTGTGGTATGACCTGTCTTTTTTGTGCTGTGGCATGGTTGTGTTATTGGGTTTGTTTCTTTTGAAGGGGAATTGTTGTGAGTGAGGACATATTTCACCTCAGAATACAACAGGTTGCATAAACAACTGACAATTCCAACTGTCTTGCGGTGGGGGGGAGTTTGAGGTGCGAAATGGAGTGAAGTCCAATCAGCTTCCGTATGCAAATGAGCTTGAAATGCTGGCCCAGTCAGAGAAGAGTGGCCTAGGCTGCAGTGGGTGGGAGGGAACTCAGGCAACGAAGCTAGTGGATAGGGACAGATTCTGAGCGACATGCCAGGGAGTGAATTGATTTTGCCAAGCATAGAATCTTGCCAGACCACTACCCTTTTATTTAATAGGACCGGATGCCATAAATGTGGCATAAAAATGCCAGGAAAATACACATGCATGCATGCATGCACACACAACCTCCCAAAAATAAGCAGGGCAGAAGTACTTTCCCTGGCCATGCCTGAAAATTCAAAGAAGCAAAAAATATAAGATCAGCAGACTTTAACGGGCATTGCCATGGCAGACACACAATGGGAAGCACATTCCTGGGATGCTGTTTGAACCCAACTCAACTGACTAAAAGAGACTTTTGACTTCAGCGGTATGCACATTTGCTGTAGGCCCACCAGCTGTTACTTGCTGTGACTAGTTTCCTCCACAAATACAGCTGTATTGATGTTATACAGTGACACTGGGCAAAGGTCCTGTCTGTAGTACTGGATCTGTGATCGATCATTCATAGCTGCAAGTCATGATTTGATACCACTGTCAACAATGATAAACATACATGTGTGAAGGCTCTGTTAGTGTAGCAAAAACTTTTTTTATTAGCTTTCCAAACTGCAAAGGACACCCAAGGCGACATGCGTGGATATAATAAAAATAGCAATATCTACTGGTGCAATTTAAAACATGGTAAATACACAACAAAAAAGGAATTAACCTTAAAAAAAGAACAGCAGAAGAAAAAAAACAAAGTGTTCAGTTTTTAAAAAAGCAAAACACAAGCCAGCAAAAGTATTAAGAAAACAGAAATGTTTTACATTGCCAGTGGAAGTTGGATAATTTGGTAAAAGTAGTTAGCTGTTCAGAGCTTGCAATGGATCTTTGTTCACTGGAGAGGAGGCATATCCTTTCTATGTGAAGATCTTCATTTCTAACTAGTCTGATACCCGTGCTTTGCTATGGAATTTAAGTTCCGTAAATCCAGTTATAATACTGATGATGTGAAATTTGAAATGTTACATTTGTTTTAGGAATTCTAATGGATAAGATTGTAGTGTAAGAAATGAAGTGAGACTTGCATACTTTTTTTCTCTACTGAAGGACCACATTGGTGGTTCTGCCCTCAGGTGCTAGGATCACCAGGCTGCTTGATGAGCTCACTCTTCAGCAGGCCACATAGAACTATCCATTTAAGAAGCAGTCGTCTGTTAAGTCAACTCCTGCTACCTTCCATGAAAGTGATGGCCTCTCTACTTGTGTTCCTGGATTGTTTTGCTCATATGGAGACGGTGTTGTTCTGAGCACTTCAGGGTGATCTTGCTGGTACTTGGCCTGTGCAGCTCAGTGCACTGCAGGAGTAGTATAAGCAGATGTCTTTGCTGCATTCTTAAGTTCCCTCCTGCTTGTAGCATTGGTGTATCTGGCTCAATGTTTGCCAGGAGCTTTCTTGGAGGCAGTAAGAGGTGAGAGATGTAAGGGGGAGTTGGTGTCAGGGAGTGGTGATGTGGTGGACATTTCTTCAGGTTCATGAGGGAGGCACACATTGAAATGGCTCCTAGAAATGTGCTTTACTATCTCCCCATAAACATTCATACCCTGTCCCTGCTCCTACACCTGTTACCAGCCTGTCTGGTGTTGGGAGGGATTATATTTAAAGGCATCGGGAAGGCTGGGCTAGTAGCAGTGCTAAGGCAATCCTGCTGAGCAAACCTCTTTAGCTGCTATAAACATCCTACCTCCTCTCCTACACCTGACAGGCAGCTGCCTGTCCAGTGTAGGATGGGGAGGGGGGAGGAGTATTAGAAGCCACTGTGGAGGCAGGGCTGGCAGAATCACTAAGGCATTACTGCTGGGGCAGGCTCCCTCATGGCTTTAAGCACCCTGCAACCTCCTGTTAGGTATAGGAGGTGGGGGAGTGTGTTGGAAGCCATCAGAGAGGCTGGGCCAGCAGCATCGCTAAGGTGATCCTGCTGGGGCAGCGTCCCTGTTGGATTAAAGTACCCTAGTCCTGGCTCCTACATCTGACAGACACTGGACTGTCTGGTGTTTGGGGAGATTGTATTTAAAGGCATCAGGGAAGCTGGGCCAGCAGCAGTGCTAAGGCAATCCTGCTGAGCAAACCTCCCCAGTGACTGTAAGTGTCCCACCTCCTCTCCTACACCTGACAGACAGCTGCCTGTCCAGTGTAGGAAGGGGAGGGGGAGGAATATTAGAAGCCACGGTGGAGGCAGGGTTGGCAGGATCACTAAGGCATTACGGCTGGGGCGGGCTCCCTCGTTGCTTTAAGCACCCTGCAACCGCTGCTGCACCTGACAGACAACTGCCTGTTAGGTGTAGGAGGTGGGGGGAGTGTGTTGGAAGCCATCCCACCTCCTCTCCTACATCTTGCAGGCAGCTGCCTGTCCAGTGTAGGAGGGGGAGGAGTATTAGAAGCCACTGTGGAGGTGGGGCTGCACCTGACCGACAACCACCTGTTATGTGTAGGAGGTGGGGGGAGTGTGTTGGAAGCCATCTCACCTCCTCTTCTACACCTTGCAGGCAGCTGCCTGTCCAGTGTAGGAGGGGGAGGAGTATTAGAAGCCACTGTGGAGGTGGGGCTGCACCTGACAGACAACCACCTGTTAGGTGTAGGAGGTGGGGTGGAGTGTGTTGGAAGCAATCAGAGGGGCTAGGCCAGCAGCTTTGCTTCACCTCACATGTGGTTGTTGGCCACTCCTGATTTCCTCAACTGTCATTGGCTCTCTGCAGTCCCCTGTAACTGGGTTTTTTTTTACCTCAGAACACTGAGCTCTGCAGCTGAGATTGGGGGGTGCAGGGAGGCAGCTGCATAGGAATCAATGGGGGAGCACATTTTACCCCTTTTTACCCACTTAGGGATTGAATTTCTAAAGATCCCTTCTTAGCGAGCACCTACGCCACAGTAGGAACACTCCCCCCGAATTTGGTGTCTCTAGGTCCAGCGGTTTGGCCTGGGCGTTGATTTTACAGTGAGGGGACTTTCTTTTTTATATATATAGAAGGGAAAGGTACACAGGAAATCTACAAAACAACAAACACTTAAGACTACATCCTTACTGTTTCAAGTACAACAACAGTCTGACTGACCACACAGTTGGTAATGGAGATTCTTCTTTCTTCTTGACCCTAGAAGGAAATCACCTGAATACATTAACCAATGATTGTTAGTAAATAGGCTCCAGTTTCCCGGGCTTTCTCCCTGTTGTCTTCAAGCCTGGTTACCTTCCAGGACAGTCTAAACAACAGCACACAAAGTAAACACATTAACCCTATAATGACTGAATTTAGACCTTGCAACACACGTATTTCCAACAGAAGGCACACAGTCCTAACCCTATTTTCCCTGGTACACAGTCCCCTGGTACACAGTTCTAGATGGATGGCATCTCCACTGAAAAAGCTCTGCTTCACTGCTTTACTAACCTGAAAAGACGGAACACACAGCAAGGCTTTACCAACTGAGCATAATGCGTGGAGCATGCCTACGGAAAAAGGAACTCTGATAGGCCTACAGGACCCAGATTTTAAAGGATTGTTGAGGTATGACCACCATCAACAAAAAAATAACAACTTACATCTGTTAGAATATGGGAGTACAGGATACCTCAATTGACACACAAGGAGCACTGTCAAGTCCAGTCAAGTTTATGGTATGTGGCCATTGGCCGTTTCAAATTAAAACATACTAAAATTTTAAAATACAACATCTGTCTTTAAATATTCACTTTCACACTCAGAAACGCCAATTATTGAATTTTTAAAATACAAACATCCATTTCCAGGGATTCACAGGCAGGTTCAAGAAATACAAATGACATATCAAGACATTACATTTCATTTAGCTGCTTTTATGAGAACCACCTTTGCTCTGACTTTCCTAGCTGCTGATGCAAAAAGTGCCACCTTGTTAGAAACAACAGGGTCTACATCTGACAGCAAAAAATATTGATTTGTCTAGGTCACAATGGGTACTGGCTAAATAGGTCACCCCCTTTCCTGCGAACAAAGCCTATAAATGCCTCAGATTTCAAGCTGAGAGAAGAGGGTTTCTCTTTATGGAGACAAATGGGCAGGTAAAGATAACCATTTGCCAACCTGCAAGGAAGATTTTGCATATCCTGAGTTGGGGCAACAAAAGTTGGGGATGTGCACCTATGACTGGAGAAAGGTGCAGGGAAGCATATGTGGGAACTCAAAACCAATTTCAGGATAGGTCAGGGAGAGACCCTCCCAGATGGGAAGGTAAGAGTTAAGAAGCTTAACGCTCCGTGGTTTTCGGTTTCGGTGCTGCGAATGGCGGCCGCTTCTCGGGACGTTCCCGGAGGCGGTTAGCCCACACGCGGAATGGGGGGGTCTTCGCGTTTGCGAAAGACCCTAGTGAGCCTTAGTCAAAGGCTCCGAACCGGGGGCGCATGGGGAGTAGCCTCTTTGCCGGCAAACTGCCGGGAAATTGAGGCTTTCTCCCCGCCCCAATCGGCCCCGCCGCGTAGTGCGTCCCGAATGGGACTTAGCAGCCCTGCCGACTTCCAGGAGTGAGGAAAAGCGGATGAATTACCATGAAAAGAAGATATGGCATCTAATCGTGAGTTGAAGATCTATTTTGAAGCGAAAATTAAAACCCCCCACAAGCGGATAAGCGTATGGGAGGAGGGAGGAGCTTCCACCCTCTTCGAAGAAGCGAATTTTTAAAGGAAACGCGAAGGGGGGTAACAAGAAAAAATGTTGGTGAAAGTACCGTTGGGGTTCTACAGAAGATTGCGGCTTTAGTTGCTTTCTGGGGGATGTGGCACGAACTTTGAAAAAGTAAATAAAAAACAAAATGTCGATGCTGGGGAAAATCCTGCTTAGAACGGAAGAGAAGAGAGGAGGGACTTCCGCTCCAGTCAACCCCCCCCAGAACTAGCTGTCAATCAACAAGAGACTGAGATACTGCGCCACCTGCTGGAGTAAATTTAAAATATCAATGAAACGCTTTTAAAATGGAAATTGTTCTCATCAGACTACAAAAACAAATATTTAGAATTAACAAGGTTGATGGCAGAAAATGTATAGAAAATTAATTTGATGCTAAAGTTCCAAGCTATGGATGAAGAAGGGAAAGAAGATCTCAGATTTATTTTGACGAAAGTCTTGACACCTCTATCTGGCAGTGGAGCGAATAAATAAAAAGAAGAGGCGGACAAGGCTCCCAAAGCCTACTCCGCCTTTTAAAAAAGGATATACTCTGCCAGTAGAAAGGGGTGTTGAGCTTAGCAAGTAATGGAGATCTAATTTCAACTCGAGTGTTAATGGAGCCAACGAGCAATGACTGCCAGAAACAACAAGAAAAAAGAAGCGAAAGAAGATGGATTAAAAAATTTCTGAAGAGACATGCCAGCACAGAGGAGGAAGCAGTACTCAAAATTTGGATTTTTGAAGAAGACGGCGGCCCGGGGGAAGGAAGTGACGGAACGGGAGGCATTAAAGTTCAAAGGACTTAATGATAATTTGGAGAGACTTAAAAAAGAATTTGTTCGTGTAACATCTGAAAGGATTTGATTTAACCCCAGTGGACTTTACTAACTTTACTAACAGAATTGAATTGGACTTTGTAAAGCTGAAAAGAAGATCTTTCAACCGTGATGGATGCCGACAACTGGAAGAAATAAAACTAACCTTTACTAACAGAAAAAAACTCACTCCGCTCTTTTTTCTCTTCCCATCTGTCTACCTTACCCTTTTCTTATAAAAAATAAAATTCTCTCCTTTTTAGGAGAGTTATTTCAAAAAAAAAAAGAAGAAGCTTAACGCTCCGTGGAAGTCCACAAGACAAGAGCCAGGGGACAGGACAAATGGAGTGAAGTCTGCCTAGACCAGCCTATATTTTAAAGTTCCAGCTTTGCTCATGCCCATTTCTCAGAAGAGAAAGCCAAGGTAAAACCAGTGCCTTGTACAACTTACTTACCGTCATGTTTTGTTTTGTATTCTGAGTTCTGTAATGCCTTTTGTAACTTTTTGATATAGTTGTCCAGTGATCCTGTGCTCTAGTGAAATGGGATATATGTTAGTCAGTAAAGACCTGTTTTTTTCCTTCTGAAGATCTCAGACTGTGTTCAAAGATCTCACCCAGTGCACCTGGCTGCTTGTCCAGGCACAGATCAAAAACTCCTGACTGGGCTCTGATCATTTAGCAGGGAGAAGCGGGGGTACATAGCAGCTCTCACGCACACACAAAATCTCTGCCCACACCTCAAGCCAAATTGTGAAAGAAAAGGCAGAGTTTGAGTGAGGGTAGCAAAATGAATAAGAACAGAGGGCAAGGGGGCTGCCTAAAACTTCTCTCATACACCAGATTCCCCACCACCTTTCAGGTACTCTCTGGCAAGGAGACTGAGCGAGGGGAAAGGATCTACCTACAAGTAAATACAGGATTTTTAGTTTATCTGTCTTTGCTCATAGACATGGCCTGGCATGGTATAAGCTTTGAGGGCAGAGCAGAGGAGAAAGACCCAGAAGTGATGTCACCACATTGAGTGCCACTCTAGGAATTTCTCCAATCTCTATGGTCTTTACCACAGAGATTGGGAGAATTCCTAGAGTATCACCCAATGCGATGACATCATGTCTGGGTAAAGGCTTGCTATTGTGCAACCTTTTCCAGTCCAGTTTTCCCCCTTCCATTCCACTGAGCATGGGTGGTGATTCACTGTCTAGACCTATGGAACTATGAACTCATTCCAAGGGACAAGGCTGGGAAAAGGAAGACCTCTGCATGAGATCATGGAGAACTACTTCATCAGAGGAATAGGCTGTACTGCAATCAGATGAACAATGGCACAAGTACTCACTTTGAATCAGTGTCCTTCCTTTTTAATTTATTACAACTGCTGGACATCCCCTGGATCCTGTAAACCAATCACGTTCCCGTACAGCAGCTTCATTCTTCCCTATTTTTGTGCTCCCATTTGTCTAAGGCATATCCTGGAGGAGCAGCATTTTGGGGAGACATTCTGGGCTGCAGTGAGAGAGGGAGGCAAGAAAGTCACACTCTGCAGGCAGACATTCTTCTGTCACAGAAACATGGCTCTGAATCCAACCCATGATAATATGCAATAGAAAATGTTTCCTTTTATTGATTTAGATCTTTATACCTGGCATTTCTTCCCAATGTATCAAATTCCATGCCCCGCCCCCAACATACATGCAACTTGATCATAACTGCTGTCATTAAAGGTACTGGTTTATAATGCAGGCATTTTTAACTAGTCTTCTGCTTTATATGCACAGACAGTACTCTTACATGAGAGCAGTTTTGGATGAAGACAGAGAGCTGCACATCTCTCAAAGCGTTTTCCTCAGCAGAGATTTTTAAAATCCTGCAAGAATTCAGCCAATGAGTTTTCTACGCCATGGCCATCAGTAACCATGACCATTCAATTCCCCCTGAGGTGACCATACTATTGGTTTCAATTGTGTTGGGGCTATGATGCAATTAATGCCAATATGCACACCACTGTTGACTCTCTCCTTAAGTACAAAACATAAGCACTAATGAGCAGCAGTCCGTAATGAGGTGGAGGGATTATATATTGTATATGTACAGAACTTAATTGAATATATCACTCTACATTTTAATAAAACATTTCCCACCGTAGCTGTTGTTGAAATTATAAGACACGTGTTTCTTTAACAAATCCCACACAGAACTATCTCAACTGTTTTATATTCTGTCGCTTATTGTAGCTGCCCCTATGCGTAGGAAGCAGTAATTAACCCAAAGAGGGTTATATTTCATTACCAAATGCTAAAATGCCAGCATTATAAATATCTTACTACAAACAACAAGCTTAGAAACAATAGAGAAGATACAGATGGAATGTCGTTGGAGGAGGAGAAGGAGGAGGAGGAGAACGCTTTCTTATTATTAAGAAAATAACTGGCTTATGCTGACGCAAAAAGAAAATATATGTCCTACTAAGCCTGTCAGTAGTTTTCAACTAGGCTGCCATTTCAAATGCATAGGGGACTCCAACAGAGTGTTTTCTGGAGCCCGGGGCCCTTGACTGACTTCCATTTTGCACAGTGCTAGGCCTCTGTTTTGGAATGGAGTAATTCCAGTTCACAAAAGCTCCAGAATGGATAGCAGAAGCTGGAATTGCTTCCGCAAAACCAATCCATCTCTGGGCATGTCCAGTGGCACACTGGTACAGCAAAGGACTGATAAATACATCATTCCCACAAATGTGTTAAAGAGCCACTTGAAAGTGTGGGGGATCTAATACAGCCCATGGATGTGCCTGGGACATGTTTGCACTGGAGAATTCTGAACTGGAACACAGAGTCCGACAAAACCAAAAGGATGTCTCTGGATTGTGCTTTGATTCTGCATTCTGCAGCCCAATGTAGGAAGGTGGTGAGTTTTTTTAAAAAAATAATAATAATGCATAGCTTCAGGAAAGAGTTTTTGCATTTGGATGCAGAGCTTAACAGTCCCAAAGATGGGAGCAGTCTTGGATTCTACAGTCCAGTGCAAAGTTCTCCAGTGCAGCAAGGCCAACAATGAACACTCTGCCATTTTACTTCATCAGAGAGCCATTGCAATGCAAAGTGATGCCTACTTACAGAGGCATCAGCATCCTGAGATCCACCACCTCAAATTTCTAAAGATTTTTAGGACAGAGATGGGTTGCCAGTCTCGAGGTGTCACCTGAGATCTCCCACTATTACAACTGATCTCCAGATGACCAAGAGCGGTTCCCCTGGTGGGGGGAAAATGGCTGCTTTGGAGGGTGGACTCTATGGCATGATACCCTGCTGAGGTCCCTCCCCTCCCTGCTCTCCCCAACCTCCACCCCCAAAATCTCCAGGTATTTCCCATTCCAGAGCTGTCACTATTATCCTCCTTCCATGTTTAACATCCATTTATTTCTAGAATGAGCCAGAACATGCTGAAAAGCATGGTCCTTCTGCCTGCTATGAAAATTCTTAGGTTGGCACTAGAAATTATGGGTTGGATCCAGCACAACATTTCTGTGGGAGCCAAGGACTTCCTGACTCTACCCTCCTACTGTAGCCCAAAATGCACCCTGAAGTCCTGTTCCCGGAGTAGGGGGGGGGTCCCCTTTCCCCCAGGAACAGGATTTCAGGGCGAAATCTTTGCACCTACAGAAACACTATGCTAAATCCAATCCTATGGGTTTTTTGGTCCAGATTACAGTGGGAGCAGATCTTCATCTCACCTTTAGGAACCCTATTTGGGTGGAAAGATAGTATACAAATGTTTCAAATGAATAAATAAAATGCCCCACTTTTTGTTTGCAGTTTATATTTTTAAATATAATTAAGGGCAGACCATTAAACTTTGTTGAGAACAATTATCCATTCTTCCTAACCAAGTTGAAATTTAAATTTAGTTAGCCTACGCCCACAGAACAATTAGGTATTTTATTTAGCATCAGAAACACGGAGCCAAGGTCAACAGCTAAAATCTGTTTGTAAATTAGTGAAGGTTCCTATTGTAAACCCCTTGCTGTCATGAAGCTAGCTGCAGAGGGTCGCTCTGTTGGTCTGCAGTAGAACAGTGAAGGTATCTGTTACTATGAAGTGTTGCTATGAAGTGCAAATTAACACAGCACATAATACAAGTATTTGTTCACTGGTTAGAATGGGGTGTTGTTTTTTTTCCTAAAGAGGAAATGCAACAGTGTGTGGTAACTGCTTAGTGAAATGCCGGCAACTCTTGATTTCATTAGCACTGCTGAAATTGTTGACATTAAAAAACGATGCATTCACAGGGTACTTTAATTGCAAAATAAAATAATATCAAATAATGAACTGGCCTTTTATAAACTTACGAGTGTAGTAGTTGTGAATAAATCACTTAAAACATTGACTCATATATTTAAGTAAAACAAATAGTTCCAGGCTTAATTGAAGCCCTCCCCAGCCAGTTAATATATTCTGGCCTGACTGAAATCCCCTCCCCCCCACCATAAATAATGTTTGTGTATGCTCTTAAGCATTCTAACTGGACTCTCAACAAGATAGGAAACATTGCCTTTTCAACACAGTTCCAACGTTAAGTAGATTCATTTTGTAGATGCTAATTTATCCCATAGACAACAACATTACTGCAGCATATCCATTTATATCAATCCATTCTTGAGAGGTTCATAACAACATACAGCAGTAAAGTTTCAGCTTCTCTGTACCCATGACATAGCTCATATGGGACTCTTGTTGTTCAGCCACACAGTCAAGTCCGACTCTTCACGACCCCATGGACCAGATCACGCCAGGCCTCATGTCTTCCGCTGTCCACTGAAGTTTGCTCAATTTCATGTTCGTTGCATCGATGACACTGTCTAACCATCTCATCCTCTGCCATCCCCTTCTTCTTTGACCTTCAATCTTTCCCAGCATCAGGGTCTTCTCCAGTGAATGCTCCCTTCTCATTTGGTGGCCAAAGTATTTGAGCTTCAGCTTCAGGATCTGGCCTTCCAGGGAACAATCAGGGTTGATTTCTTTTAGGACTGACTGATTTGATCTCCTTGCAGTCCAAGGGACTCTCAAGAATCTTCTCCAGCACCATAGTTCATATGGGACTCACTGGGCTGCAATTATATGACAGAAAGCTACCCGAGATCACAGTCATGTGACAGGAAGATGAGAAGCCGCATTATGGCCACAGCAGTGCCAAGGCCAGGACCAAGAGAGCTAGGGACAGGAGACACAAGCCAAACACGAGACAGAACAAGTCAAGGTTCAAAGCCTGGAACAGGCCCATAGCCAGGATTTTTTTAAGTCAGGGGGCATTTAAATTTCTTAGGGGGCAGTGGCTAATCAATTTAAACCAGGGGAGAAGGCCGTGACACCCTGGGCTAGATGGGAAGTCAGGGGACCTTGCCAGCAAGTTGGGGGGGCTAGCCCCGATATGCCCCTCTGTAGCTACAGGCCTGGCCTGGAATCAACTCTATTAATCTCTTTCTTGTTGTGGTGCTGCTCTCAGAATGCATGCAAAAGGAAGCATGCTCACACTTCCCTTCCAAAATGCACAGTTCATACAGGCTCATAATCCATATGCCTGACCAGTGAGCTGAAGGCCATTGTCATACATTGAATGGTAGGAATTTTAAAAATTTTAAACTTCTGTTGAGGGGGAAATGGTAGGAAGAATAAATGGTTGGTACACAGAAAGTTGTGTTAAATCAGAGAGATTTTCTAACTCTGAAATTAATAAAAATAGGGGACAGAACAATTTTCTCTGTAACACACTTCAATTGTTGCAAAATATTGCTGTGTTACTGATGTGCATGGACACAGTGAGAAAACACTGTAAAAAGACGGTCTTAAAGGGATGATATACAGGATTGCATCAAGATTCTTTTAGATGTGATGTTTTATTGATGTTCTCATTCATTCCTATCCTTTGGTCGAACAACACATGAACAAGATCGTGGTACAGCCCTGCATACAAACACATTAGGATGGTGTAGGGATCCAGTGCTTTATCAATGGATCCAATTGCACATGAACAACAAACAAAAGAATCGTATGCATGATCATATCAAAATTGCTTATTTGCAGTGTTTTACTACATATATGCAGCTGTAACACAGGGTAGGAAGCTTAACAAATGAACCAAGGAAACTTGAAAGCTGTGCTAAAGAGTGTGTGCATTGTACTCAATGCAAGCTTGGAATTTTATTTCTTTTTTTAAAAAAAAATGCACCATGGAAGCTTTCTAATGAAACCTTTCCACCTCATAAACAAGAAGTCCAAACTCTGGGGGAAAATTCAGATGAGGTTAATTTGGGGAGCACCTCTTCTCACTTTGTAATCTAATATTTGGGGAAAGTTAGTCACTTAATTTCCATTAAAATTATTGAAATAATATTTCCCTTAAATTGCAAGCCTAGCTCTGCCTTTATGCTTTATTATAAAATGATACAGGCAGCCCCTTGTTTGTGGCAAAGTATGAACAGCTACAGCCCTTGCTGTTGCTCTGCAGGCATCTTCTCCAAAGGATACACTGTGCTTTTCGATTCACACATATGATCAAAAATATTAAAAACTGCTGCTCTGGGAAATGAGTTGAAGGAGAAATAGATCGAACTCCCCGCTGTTTTCAGAACAGGCCTGGATATTGTATCTTTACCCACTTTCATTAGCATTGCAAACATGAAAAGAACTATACATTTCCATAAAGTCCAACCGGATGCACCTGGGAATTATACAATGTCATGAGTTTTGTTTAAGGGGAGAATGTTGGTAGCATTTTCAATGCACATATCATGTAGAGCAGCAAAGAGATTCAAGGGAAGTTTTCTTTTAGACAGTCAAAGGGAAACTACAAAATTAAAGTCAATCATGACATAGAATATTTTTACCCCCTTTACTGTTCTTCTTTTCTCTGTTGCCTTCTTAACAGTGGTTTGACAATACCAGTTATAGAAATAAATCAAAGAGACAAAATATTTGATTCAAGGGATGGAGCTATTATGCTAGTTCTACCAAAAAGTTCATTAGGAATCTCTGTAAGTGCATACACCATGTTATTAATACACATGGTACGGGTGGGGCAATACAAATAAATAATAGTTCTGCCTAACAATACAATCCTGAGGCTGCGATCATATGCACCTTCAGATCCGACATAGCCGCAAATGCCTGATAGGTCTAAAGGGCACAATCAAACAGCAACATCTGGGGAATGTCCCACAGTCATCAGCAACCTGTGCTGCTGTGCCATAGAAGTGGGGAAAGTCTGGCTCTAACTGGTTACGATGGGCCATGGACGGATTTTCCCGTCTGATCACTCAAGCACACTCTCATGCCATCGGGATGGTCTGATCATTCCATCCTGACTCAGTGCCTCCCTCCCCCCTTTGCATACTCCATGGGGAGCCCTCAGTGCAGAGGTGCAATTCCTCATTTATGCACATGGGAAACAAATGGCAAAAAAGTGACTCACCTGTGGTGGCGTTTGATCACACAGTGACGGGCTGAGCCTGCAGCACAACGTATGTATGATCGCAGCCTGAGAATGTTTACTCAGAAGTAAGTCACACTGAACTCAATGTGATTTTCTGCCTTGTGAGTGTTCTTGGGATTTTATACTGTACCGCTAAGCAGAGTTACATCCCACTAAGCCTATCGAAGCTAAATTTCTCCTCGGATTTTAGGGTTCAGCATAACTTGCAGTTCTTCTGGGTTTGAGTCTAGCATTTGTACCATAAGTAATGATGAATGGATTCAGACAGAAAAGGTGGAAGTCTTTATGTTAAGCAAAAAGGCTTGGAATCATCTGAACATGGAAGGGTACTGGTTGAGAAGGACTGAAAGCCTGGCTTGATCCAACCCAGGGGGGTTAACCGTACAAACATTGCCTTGTGTGCAGATGTGCACTATGATACACGTAAATATCAACTTCATTATACACACCAGTCCTTGTTGAACTGGGTACGTCCATCTTTTCATATAGACGGGGATGGCCACCCCCTACACACACACCCATGAGTTGTCACATATAATCAGTTAGGCATAACAAGAACTGGATTAATGTTTCCTGTAGCATTCTTATGGGGAATGGTATTTCTTTTTCTGAAATCCACTTCATTCAGATATAGCCACTGACGCCTTTTTCCTCTTTCAGAAGGAGAATTTCTCTTTCTCTTTTTAGTTTTCTGTTATACCTCTATGCACCCTTTTGTAACTTCAGCTCTTGCAGGGATTTTTTTTTAATGTTACACACCACAGGGAGGTGCTGTAGCAAGGGGGTAGAAAGATTTGGGAAGACATTGCCTGCCTCTGAGCCTCTGAAATTCTGAAGTTCTGTAGAGCCTCCTTTCCCACCCCTCCTCTTTTCTAATTTCTCTTTTGATTCAAATGGAATTGTTACGTATTAGGACTGGAACATTCCAGGACTGTGTCTACCAGAGACTGGCTGAGCTTGGAGCTCTAGAACAATAGCCCACCAGGACTCTGGAAGTGACCACTGAGAAACTAATGTTATGTCAATAGCCTATGGTTGGGAGTTGGGCGTGGTTGGGTGTGGTTTTTGCATGCTATTTAAACAGGGCGGTTGCCCTGGTTTCGTAGTCTTCGTCTTGTTCCTGAAATCACTTAATAAAGTAGAGCTGTTCACTGCAATGTGTCTTGAACCCAGTATTTAATAGGAATAAATGTGAAACAGATTCCAAATCCTTGAAAAGAGGAAAAGAAATGGATGGCTGAATTTCCTTTTAACAGTCCCAAAAATCATATTTTGTGCACTGACTTCAGGCAAGATTGGAATGTATGCATTCTTAATGACCATCGTCTTTTGCGTTCGTTTTGGACTTATGTAAGACTGACTGCTGCCATTACATTCTGACTGCTGGGAGTTCGGTAATGGTATCTTTATTATCTCCTGGTTGAAGAATCAGCCGGCAAAGGTGTAATGAAGAAACCGGATGGAGTTTTGATGAACTATAATATCCAGAATTATTCTAGAAACAATTACACTGTCAGATCTAAATTATTTGTTGAAGAGGAATATAATATAAGCAGCAAGCCAACAGTGTGCGTGCCCAAAAATAAATTGGATTTTAAATTATGCTGATGTATAGCTTGTCTCCTATAAGATGATGTTACAGTTAATTCAAAACACAGGTAAAGAATGATAATCTTGCCTCTATTATACATAATGACACTTTGGCTAATGGAGCCATAATTTTAAAGGTGTCCCAATCCAGAAAAGACAATCTACATATGGGAACAAACTTTTGTACATGTTACAAGAGGCACAAAATATAACTTTCATTTGTTACTCTGACCTGAATATTGCCTACCAGCTGGAGATTTGGAAGTAGGAGGAAATATTGCCATGCCTACTTGGCTGATGAGTGGCTTGCTATGTTTTCGTGACTGATTTCTTGACCGTCATCTATAAACAGAGTTCAATGAGATTTATATGTTTGACTTACTAACTAGCACATTCTGTACTCCAGGAAAATAACATCCTAGGCCACTTATTCCTGTACAGTGCCATGCATGTCACTCCAAGTATGCAACAATTCTCCACCAGCATCACAGACAGACATCAATTAGTGCCACTGTTTAAGATGGGGATGCCTAAAACTGCTTTGGTTGCTTTGCAACTGACAAACATGTCATTACCTGCTGTAGCAGAATGTGCCTGCTCCGGCCTGCAGGCTCCATTTCCGCCCTGCCATCCTAGGGGTTCCCAGCTTCCTGGTGGGGCTTTTCTTTCCCTCAGATAACAGGCCACCACCACCTGTCCTTTTTAAGGAATTTCCCACTGGGAAGGGCAGGACTCCAGCTCCCCTTCTCTGTTCTGAGGCCTTGCCTCTGTGTCTCCTGCTGCCCAGTGCCTAGCTACCACATTTAATGCCTTGGGCACCCTTGGAGGAATAGCTGCTTGCCAACCCCCCAGAGCCCCTTTTAAAATAGCATGCCCAAAATGGTGGAGGTCTCTGTGGTACAGAGAACCACTCCCAGCACCAACAATTTAAAGCATTTATTAAAATGTTTACAAGCATACTTTTATTTATTTATTTACGTATTCATTGAGTTTATGCCCCCCCCCCCAAGTAGGACTGGGTTCAAGGCAGTGTACAACATAATCAGATAAAACATTGCATAAAACAATTTAAAATCCAGCTAAAACAGTAAAACATCCAGATCAATCCAATAATCTAATTAGCTATAGATTGCATTAAAGTCCTAACCACACCACTGTCTTATGGAGTAAGGGGCAGGGGGGGAGTGCCAAGATGGGACCATCACTGTCCTCAGCTAAATGCCTGGCAGAATATCTCTGCCTTGCACAAACTGTGGAATTGTAGTATATCCTGCAGGGCACAGATGTTATTCAGCAGAGAGTTCTACCAGGTTGGTCAAGGACAGCTAGACGTCTCTCAGCTTGAAGACCACAAATAAATTCTGATCTCCTGAGCATAACATTCTCCTGGGGTTATATCAGGAGAGGCGGTCCCAAAGGTACATAGGTCCCTGGCTGTTAAGGGCCTTAAAGGTCAATGCCATAACCTTGAATCTGTTCTGGTACTCCACTGGAAGCCAGTGCAGCTCATGCAGTATCAGATGGATGTGTGCTGTGCATGGCATCCCTGTAAGGGCCCAGGCTGCTACATCTTGTACCAGTTGGAGTTTCCAGGTCAACCTCAAGGGTAGGCCCATGTAGAATGAGTTACAGTAATTCAGTCTGGAGGTGGCCATTGCATGGCTAGGTCAGGGTGAGACAGGTAGGGGGCTAGTTGCCTAGTCTGGCGTAGATGAAAGAATGCCAGTTTGGCAACATTTGTGACCTGGGCCTCCGTTATTAAGGAGGTGTCCAGGGTCACACCCAGACTCCTGATGGCAGGTGCCGGTCTCAGGGGCACAGCACCAGATTTGAGCAAGGAAAGCAAAATAAATTGAAAAAAACAAATATTCTGTCCCTCTCACTATACATGCCCTATCTGATGGTGAAATAGGACAGCCTCTTTCAGCTTAGCTGTTCTGTTTATCTACAGAGTTACATTACCTTGAAGCTTGCTCCCAATCTCCCAGGTAAGCACATGGTCAACATGGCTGCCTCAGGAGTTAAGGGTCCTGTGTCCTCTCATTGCCTTAACATCCCAAAGAAAGAAACCTATTTCCTGTTGCATGAAGATTTTATCATCTCTGGTTCCCCTCCCACTTGACCCCAGCCAGCCCAGGTCAAGGTAGCTTTTCCTATTGTCTCCAGGAATCTACTTCCTCAGTCTCTCTACAGTTTGGCACCCCCAACTTTCTGCTCCCTGCTTGAAGAAGGGGGAAGAAGGAGGAAGCTTGACCAGCCTAGCGTCTTTCCTGCTAGATCTATTAGCATTTGCAAGAAGGTGGGCCGAGGCACAATGGAACTGGCTTCCCCCTCCCCTTCCAGCATGTTCTCTGTCCAGAGAGAAGAATAAATACTTTTAAAATGCCAAGTGGAGATTTCTGGCTTGCCAGCCTCCCAGGAGAAAATGCGTTGTGTCACACCTGTATAATTGATCCTCCCCCATCTCTTCTGTTTATCGTTTAGATATATTGCCTTTAATTATGAGATACAAAGTACAGAGACATATATTCTTTCCCGTAGGATTACTATTCGCGGCTTTACAGGGAAGTCTTAAGCAGAGTGACCCCCTTCTAAATCTATTGACACCCATGGGTTTAGCCAACATAGACATGGAAAATGGATCCTCCCAACAAAAAATGAAAGCAATTGCTTTAAAGTATAGACACTATGGGCCCTCATGGCTGAAACAAGCAGATGGAGGGGTGCTGATGCCTTCCCCCCAAAACACTACTATGCCTTTAATTGATATACATACCTGTCCCAAATCCCAAACTTTTTAAGTAGCCTTAGCCCTATTTTTGTGCATTCACAACTTAGAAATTGCCAGGGGCATATTTCCTTTCCATTTTGTATTTTCTGCAAACTGTGCAGTTTAACAAGGCCAGACAACTTTGATAGCTTGCAATTGCAACTCTGCTTTCCTGATCCAATTTTGCCAGGATACTCCTCCGGTAGATCATAGCACAAAAACACCTAGCAATTGGTATACAGGTTCAGCATAATCCCCATATCTAGAATGCTTACAAGACACAGTGAAAGTGCCAGAAGAAGAGAAAAAGTCTCTCCTTAAAGACATATTAGCTTATCAAGTCTGAAAACATGGCTCACACACTTCTGTTAGCATCCCTTCACTGCACACGTAATAAACAGACAAACAAATAAATAAATGACCATATACCACAGCATGAAAATTAAAAGTAAACTTGGTATAAGTAGTCTATTTCTTGGATTTAAATTAAGTATCCTTAATAACATCTCACCTAATCAGAAGCATCCTCTTATTTAGAAGAAATCAGATGCATCTTATAAGCATGCCACCACAATTCCTCACATAGGCTCACTTAAGCCATATCAATTTCATGATAAATGTGCCCAACTCTACAGTGGTTTATAGTGTAAACAAGCAGGGTGCTACAAATATGCCGCTTCCATGCCAGTCGCTGTGCCCTGGCTGACAGGGACCCATTGGAGGCCAGTGTGGACTGTCCAATCTGCAGAGCGGGCTTCCCAGCCTTCCTCGGATGTTTCCTCCACTTCTAAGCATTTGCTAAGGGAAAACATCATCTGATACATCCTTGAGTTAGAATCTCAAGTATATCATTTGGCCCTAAATAGCAACCAGGACCTAATTTGGTACTCTGGTGCCATGGAAGGTGGGGTTGACTCTTCCTCAGAACTGGTTGCTTGAAGGAACCTTGGTTGCTTGAAGGTTCAGTGAGGGAATAGAGGCACGAAGTGTGGTTCTGTGGATTCCCCCTACCTTTTCGGTCTGGATACATCCCATCGAGATGAGTTAACCCTCCCTTCCCCCAGTGCTAGATCACTTTGGTGTAGTGATTAGGAGCATGGACTCTAATCTGGGAGAACCAGGTTTGATTCCCCACTCCTCCACATGCAGCTGTTGGCATGACCTTGGGTCAACCACAGTCCTCTCAGAGCTGTTCTGGAAAGAGCAGTTCTCGAAAGAGCTCTCTCAGCCTCACCTACCTCACAGGGTGTCTGTTGTGGGGGGGGGGAAGGGAAGGAGATTGTAAGCCACTCTGAGACTCCTTCAGGTAGTGAAGGGCAAGGTATAAATCCAATCTCTTCTCTTCTTCTTCTACATGAACCGCTTTATACTGAGTCAGGCAATCAGACTATTGACATTAGCTCTGGGCACTCTCACACTACTAATTTACCACTCTTTTTCTCCATTGATACCTAATCGTTCCCTGAAAGCAAGGGGAAAATGGAGATTCCTGGTGCATTTAAAAGGAGGAGGAAAAGAGGGGGTCTGCCTTAAAAGGAAAGCACCTCAAAACTCCCAGCAGCCCCTATAGCTAGCTTGTTGCTGGAGAAGAGGTCTGTACAGAGAGTGCAGAAAGGGAGCAGGTTCAGGTTGGAGGTGGAGCCTGAGGAAGGCGGGGTTTGGGGCATAATGCCATGGAGGCCACTTTCTCTGGCTGAACTGACCACTGTCACCTGGCAATCTGGCGAACTGATCTCTGTAGCCTGGCAACCCTAGGCAGGGACTTTTAAAGTAAAATGTTTCAAATGACAGACATCACTGGCATTGCATTGCCTCAGGGGAGAACTCTGGAACCGCAGATAAAGCCCTCAGGAAACAATTCAGAATGAAACGTGTGTGAGATGCCTTAAATAACTCTCAGCTGTGAAGAGGCCAAAGCACTTAACCAAATGGGTCATCTGAAAGCAGCTATTATCTACTTTGGCTAGCAGTGGGTCTCCAGGGTCTCTGGAGGAGGTCTTTCCTATCTAGGCTTGCCAACCTCCAGGTGGTTCTCCTGCTATTACAATTGATCTCCAGGAGACAGAGATCAGTTCACCTGGAGAACATGGGTGCTTTGGAAGGTGGACTCTATACCTCATTGAAGTCCCTCCCCTCTCCAAACTCCACCTTCCTCAGGAACCACCCCCAAATCTCCAGGTATTTCCCAACCTGGAGCTGGCAACCCTATTCATATCACCTAATATCTAATAATTTCAACTGGAATTGCCAAGGATTTAACCTGTGACTTCCGGCATGCAAAGCAGATGGTTTCCCACCAAGTCATAGCCCCTCCCCATTCGTCCACTGTGGTACTTTTAAGGATACTTCACAAGTCATGGAACTCCAGTATCACACATTGTTTGGCCCTAAGTTATCAAATTTGGAATGCAAAAAGCTACTGTATGAACATGCCCATAGACCAAGAAGCTAAATACAGAATTTTGGTCATATTTGAAAGGGACAGAGACAGCCAGATGACATCTACCCTTGGCTTCTGCTCTCCAAGATCAGATTCCAGAGGACATACCATGTAATTTCTCATAAAGCAACCCTACCTGAACTTTGATCTTGCTTGTCTCCCTTTGGTATTGTGTTCACTTTTTAAAAAAGTGATACTCTAGTTTAAATAGTTTTCCATACATATATATTTTACATTGTATTTAAAGTAAATGAAACTCTTGGATTTATAGTACCGAAGTAAGATCAAGTCCAACAGAGGACACTAGTCGAGCCAGCTTTATCATCCTGCCCTGTCAACTGTCAACCGCAGATTTAGAGAGTAGTTCAAGACAGTAAATCCTTGATACTCTGTGCTGAGAGTTAGAAATTGCTACTATACTGTCATTTCTCCACTAAGTACCCAATGAGAAGACCATGTTGCTTTTACACAGGTCCCATCAGCACATCGAAAGGATTGAACTAGATCTCCATTCTGATTGGCAATTTCACATTTGCAAAACAAGGCTTCAAGCCTGAGCACGAATACATGCATATCAATGCCTCTGACACAGCAGTGAGAATTAAGTGCATGAAACTGAGCTTCACAGGATTGCAGCTGAAATGGGTACACCTTAGTAGGAAGCAGGAGAATTTGGGGAGCTGTCCTTGAAAACTGTGGGTGCGTATGGGTTCTTTTAACCCCACGGGTCAAACTCACAGCTTCCAAATGTGCTCAATTTAAATATGGGCTTTTGACAATAAAAGTAACATCAATATCAGTGCCTGTTTAGGGTTTGGATGAATGAGCGGTTAGAGTGTCAGACTGGAATATGACCAACCCCAGTTCAATATTTCAGCCTGCCAAGTAGGGTTGCCAAACCCCCTGGTTTGGCAGGGGTCCCCCGCTTTGGGGGGGGGGGTTCTATCCGCTGCTGGCCAAATGGCCGGCGGGGGAAGTCCCGCCCCCAAGCTCCAACACCCACAGCCACCCCTCTCCCTTCTCTCTCGAAGGGTTCCCTTTAAATGCACAGAGCTGGCGTTCCCCGCTCACCTGAACGGGGTGCCTGGAAACTGCTCTTAAAGGGGAAGTGCAGGAAGCTGGCGTTTCCCCGCAAGCCCAATCTCCGCTCAAGATCGAGCGCGCAGGGAAGGCTGCCTGTGTTTAAACGGAGCTGGCATTCGGGTGAGCGGGGAAATGCCAGCTCTCTGCACAGCATTTCCCCGCGTGCAAGGGGCGCACGGCTGGGGGGGGCGGACGTCCCCAACGTGACATCATCACGTCAGGGATGCCCCGCCCCCTCCAGGAACGGCCCCCAAAGTCCCCCGCTGTGAGCGAAGATGGACTTGGCAACCCTACTGCCAAGAAGGTTATTGGGTAACCTTGGACAAGTTACTCTGTCTCTCTCACATATTGCTCTGAGGATCAAACAGGAGGGAAGAATAATGTATGCTGCACTAAGCTCCTTGGAACAGAGTCTGAGTCCAGTAGCACCTTTAAGACCAACAAAGTTTAAGTCTGGGCATAAGCTTTCATGTGCATGCACACAAAAGGTTATACCCAGAATCAAACCTTGTTGGTCTTAAAGGTGCCACTGGACTCAAACTTTGTCCTACTGCTTCAGACCAAAACAGCTACCCACCTGATTCAAGCTCCTTGAAGGAAGGGTTACATTTAGAAAGTGCTAAATAAAATTTGAAAATAGCTTCCTTTTTCTAAAGCTGCAGCTCTGCTGGCTGGTAGACCATTCATTATGATGACTTGGAATCAGCCTGATGTTTCCTCAAAAGGTGTTAATTGTTTGGAGATAATGACCAATTGTTGAGAAGTAAGACAAGATTTTGGGGGGAAGTGTTCAGGAATTTAACAAGGGAAGGAATGTCATACTTTGAAAACACGTTGATGTCAGTTTGGGATTTTCTATCCCACAATATAATTTACTACCATCTGCCAACTTTGCTGTTTTGTTATTTCTCCTCGCTCTGGACCGTTTACAAAAAAATTAGCTAGCAATGCACACACATTCTTTTTTTAAGAAGCTATAATCGTTAATTATGCAGTATTTGATACAGTTTACACTACATAATAAAAATGATGGCAAGATGACAACCATAAAAAGGCATTTAAAAACTATAAATTAATTAACCACATTTGGACTCGAAAGAATTTAGATGGAGTTCCTCTAATATATGAAAACTAAACAAATGAAACTTTTCCAGGTTCAAAAAATCCTTGGACTTTAGTTTGTTTTTCTGGGCTGAACTGGCTGAAGAGTCCCTCCTCCCCTTTATTAATCATCTACCTTCTAGCCAGTCAATTCATCTTTATTAGATTAAATAAATTTGCCTATAACCAAAACTGTAAAACAGATGCCGAGGTGCAATTCTAGCTTGCCTCCTCATGGCATACCCTGGATAATGCCAAAGAGCTAGAACTTCTGGCTGCCAGACAATTGTAGGATCTCCTGGCTATACTACATACACAGGGAACAAATTGTACAGATGCCTTTCAGAAATAATGGTTTTGATCCGGTGATGTGTAAACAGAAACGTAAATGGACTTAGCACAGTTCAGCTTGCTAAGACCTTGTGCAACACCTTGTTCCTCCTAACATAGTATCAGGGGATGCAGTAGCTTTGACTTATTGTGGTCAGATGCTGAGGTCTTTTTCTTGAGTTTCCCCTTGTGGAAAAAACCTTACAAGTTACTGTTTGAAGGAAAGGCCATCTATAACATTTTCATTTACTCTTAAGCAACATTATTAGCAAGTCAGAATGAAACTGACAGATAGGATTTACTCTCACCAGTTTTTTAAAAAGGGGTCATTCAGATCAACTAGGGTCTCAGTCCAATAACCATGGATAGAGAGAGAGACCATGCATGGAAGAATTCCCACTACAGATCATCAGCATTCAAGACACAATGTTCTTACAGGCAATGGGAGGGCTCTGTGCACGCCTCCTAAATTATAACATAAGCAAAGCCCTCCTGGATTAGACCAGGGTCCATCTAGTCTAGCACCCAGTTTCTTACAGTGGACAGGCATAGGCCTCTAAAAAACCATTATGAGGTAATGAAGTAAACAGTCTCCCTCAGTTGTTGCCCTCCCCCAGCAAAGGGGTTCAGAATCACAACTCTGAAAATGGAAGCTCCATGCTGTCATCATGGCTAATATTTGCAAAGTCTCTTAAACACCATAGTTTAGGATATTTGTACACTGAGGTATGTTTTTAAATAAGCATACTTTTGTATTTGCTAAATTAAATATTTGTAAATCTTAACCTAGGGGTGCCAATCCCCAGTTGGGGGCAGGGGATCCCCCAGTTCGGCACCCTTCCCCCCATTTCAGGGCTATCAGAAAGGGGGGGAATAGCTGCTACATGCTCCGTTATACCTTATGGAGACCAGTATATAGGGTATAATGGAGGATCGATCCATGGGTATCTGGGGCTCTAGGGGGGCTGTTTTTTGAGTTAGCAGTGTCAGATTTTCTGCGTAGCTGTTGGTGCCTCTCCTCAAGAAAAACCCCAGGTTTCAAAAAGATTGGACTAGGGGGTTCAATTCTATACGGCCCAAAAGAAGGTGCCTCCATCCTCCTTTATTTCTAAAGGAGGAAACACATTTTAAAGGATCACGGTCCCTTTAAATGCAATGTCAGCTCATCTGGAACTCACTTCAGAGTTCCCTCTCCTGGACCCTTCTGGTAAGTCCCCTGCCCACTTGTCGGCCTCACATGGCAACCCTATTTTAATCTTGTTATCGCTCTCTAATACACACACACACAAATACAATTGTGGTAATGGAGGGTGCTGTCAAGTCACAGCCAACTCCTGGTGACCCCCGTGGGGTTTTCAAGGCAAGGGACATTCAAAGGTGGCTTGCCATTGCCTGCCTCCGTGCAGCAACCCTGAACTTCCTTGGTGGTCTCCCATCCAAATGCTAACAAGGGCCAACCCTGCTTAGCTTCCATGATTTGACAAGACTGAGCTAGCCTGGGCCATCCAGGTCAGGGCCTGAATACAGTTGTCCACAGGAAAACTAAAACATATGTCATCTTTGGGTTCAATTATTATTGTTATTGGTTGTGAGGAATCTACATCTTATAACTTCTCCATGAAAACTGAGAAGGGCAGCAGCAAATCTTATTAAAATCCCTTATACCTTACCTAGGTGGCTCAGTGGTTAAGATGCTGAACTGCAGATTGGAAGGTCGATAGTTCAACGGTTCGAGACCCGTGTGCCGCATGACAGAGTGGGCTCCTGTCTCTGGCCCCAGCTCCTGCCAACAGTTCTAAAGCCAGAAATTGCAAGTAGATAAAAAATAGGTACCACTTCAGTGGGAAGGTAACAGCTTTCTGTGCACCTTGACGTCTAGTCATGCCGGCCACATGCCCACGGAAATGTTTTCAGACAGCACTGGCTCTTCGGCTTGGAAATGGAGATGAGCACAGCGCCCTAGAGTCAGATTTGACTGTCTTTTGAGGAAGGGAAACCTTTACCTTATACCTTACCTGGCTGACCAGTTAAGATCTGCCTCTCAAGATGTGCTCCCTGTGCCCCTCCCTTCAGAGGCGAGGGTGGTGGTGACTAGAGAGAGGTTATTGTCTCTGGAATGCCATCCCACTTAAGGCTTACCCAGCACCTACTTTACTTCCTTTTAGGTGCCAGGACAAAACACATCCTTTTACCCAGACTTTTAATTTGGGGGGTTATCTTATCAGCTTTTTAAAGGTCTGCTTCTATGGATAGTTCTTATGCTTCTTGACTAATGGCTTTTTAAAATTGCCTGGCTTATTGATACTGTGGTTTTTAAATCATAAGCCACTGCAGGTCTCTGGAGGAGCAGTGTAAAAAGAAACAATAGGGGGAAAAGTGAAGAAAAGAAATAGCACAACCGAGCTTGACATTGCAGATGATATTAGGGATACCTAGAAAACTCTCAAATAGTATGCAATGCTGCATCGCTACTCATGAGTGAATGGCCCTTCCACATTACTATAAATACTAATTCATCCCGTACAGCATTGCAGAGAAAGGCGGCGCATTGTCTGTCACAGAAGGAAACCTCAGCTAAGCAAGGAACTGGACGTGAGGCTTGATCTAAAATTGCAGCCTCATGTTCATGTCTTTCTTTTCTCCCATGGTATTTCCACACCGATCCCATCTCATGGTCATTACTGTAAAAATGGACCCATCAAAGTGGACCCCAGTGGAGAAACTGAATATGCTGGAGAGGCTAGACTGACTATTATACCTCCTCTCCTGGAACCTCATGGGTTGAGGGAAATAAACTCTATGATTCAAACTTTCTCTCATTTCTCTAAAAAATTGACATCTTCTGTTTGTAGGAAGTCCCAGGCATCTCATTTTCAAGCATTTACTGTCTCTGCTGTTAAAACCCACAGTAAAAGTTGTGCCAGTGGAGGTCTGGTAATCTTTGTCTCAGTTGATCTCAGGGCTGACATCCAGGTCCTGAACAGTAGTGCCCAGAATGATATCCAGATGCTGGAGATTAGAGACAAACACATTGGATACATACATTCCACCTAAAGATTCTAAGCTCTTGTGTGTAGATGCTATCTGGGCTAACCTGTTCACTGCACTGTCCTAAGTGGTGATTTCAATGCAAGGACTGATGCTGATTCTTTTGGTGCCTTGAGGTGCGTAAATAACCAGGTTGCTCTATAACAGGGGTGTCCAAAGTTTTTTTGGTGAGGGCCAAATACAGAAAAATAAGCAAAGGCCCGGGCCACACACAAGAGGTGACATATTGACACATGATTACTGTGTGTATTTCTAACTCACCTATAATGTGAAGAACATTGCTCTCAGTGGGAGCAGTGATGCTGTTCTTTGGATTGAAGGATGGCTGGGATGTCAGGAGAAAGTTTGGTGGTTGAGACACGAAGGACTTCACAGAGATGGCTATCAGTCATTCTGGATCTCAGTCTGCTTTTGTTCTGATTTAACAGAGAAAATGTTTGTTCACATATGTATGTTGAGCCGATCGGGAGCTGCCAGGGAAAGCTCAGCCACCCTCCTCAATTGGCAGAGGAAGTGAGAGGCCAGGCTGTGGCTGCGAACTATAAGAGCAGTGAAGGACCCCACCGAAGGCTTCTTCGGGGGCAAACAAGGAACTGTCTCTCTAAGCACCAGGCGGCAGAAGTTGCCCTAAAAGTCCTGGCAATGGTGGGGAGGGAGGTGGCTCACCTCGCTGAGCTCCTCTTCTTCTGTTTCCTTTTCTTCATCGTCATCGTCACCGTCGTCTTCATCCTCCTCTTCCTCCGACTCAGAGTCCTCCCCATCAGCGCCTTCCTCCCGGCAATCCGGCGGCCCATCCTCTCTCCTCCGCTTAGCTTGAGAGGCCATGCTGCCGCGTCCCTGCTCTTCCGCGCATGCACCCCGAACCCGGAAAGGAAGGCTGCGGCGGGGAAGGGGAAAGTGCGAGCTGGATGCGGGCGGGGGTTCCCTGCCGCTGACCTGGCTCCCTGGGGAGGTGAGCGAAACGCCGGCCCCCAGTGCATTCTGAAGCCGCTACTCTGCTCACACGACCCAGCCGCTTCCCTTCCTCCCCTCCCCTCTCCCCTCCCCGGCCGCCTGATAGGGTTCCCGCAAGTTAGATGGGTGTTCTATAGGCTGTGTCAGTAAGACGATGGCTTAGACACCGCCGAAGTGATTAGAGTCTGCGGGCCAATAAAAACTGACCCGCGGGCCGTAGTTTGGACACCCCTGCTCTATAAGCTTGATATTTTGCTAGGTTATCTCAGGACAAGCTACTGAATAAGTCTTGTTTGAGGTTTCTTGAAATGCTATCCTGTGATTGCCTCCACGAAACCATGTATGACTCCTCTCATACATACTTGTCCATCTAGGGCAGAGGTGTCAAACTCATTTGTTATGGGGGCCAGATCTGACATAAATGTCACTTTGTTGGGCCAGGCCATTTGTGCCATAAAACATAATGCCAAGTACCGGAGATAGAAACTGTATAAAGGACAGCAGCTGGTAAGCTTCAAGTTGGTGTGTCCTCATTGCAAGGCCTCATGGGCTGGGTGGGGGGTGCAGGGGAAAACCCACATAGGCGTACTGGAGAGGTAGCAGTGCAGTGCTGGGCAAATGCTCCCATGATGATCGACTGCTGCAGATGAGGTTGTTCTGCCGTGCTGAAGCCACACTGGAGTGACTCTGTCCACTCCCCCCAGTACTCTCTCCCTTGCACCAGTTGCTCGTGGCCCACATAAGAGCCCAGGGCGGGCCTGTTCCAGCCCCTGAGCCTTATGTTTGACACTCTTGATCTAGGATGTAAACACAATAGGTTACATCTTGGTCTCATTACTGCTACTAAAATATATGCACCATTTTGAGGTAGGCAATAGGGCTGAGAGTGATCACTGCCCCCTAAGTGTGTCATTTGGCTTCTCAGATGCGATTTTCCTCAACAGTTGCAGGACTTCTGTGGCATCCTGCTTATTGGGGAGTGTTTCTCCTTTAAACCACACTCTGTGTACATGAATTTAGTAGATTTCTGCCACCACCAGGAATTAAAAATTCCAAATCTCTCTCTTTTGGTAGAATGACCCAGTGTCTGGGTGCTTCAGAGGACTATCTGGCCCTGAGGAAGGACTGTTCTAATTGCTGGTATAAGTTTAAACAAATATTGATTTATTTATAAAAGAACAAAATAGGTTTCTGTGTATTTTCAAACTGTTTTTGAAGAAAGAAAGTATAACTGACAAAGCTTGGCATCACACACAATCTCTCATACACCAAAACTGAACTCTGACAGGCTTATCTCTCTCTCATTTATATAGCCACACAGGCTGAACTCTCTTACTCATATAGCCACACAGGCTGACCTTTCTCATAGCCACACAGGCTAAACTAAACTCCAACTGTTCTTCTGTCATACAGACTCTCACACAAACTCTCCACACTCGTCTCTTCATGAACACTGAATCACCTCAGAGACATCTCTCCTCCCACACTCTCAGTCATCAGCCAATCACATCACACTTATCTCCCTCTATCACTCTACTTACATTACTGCAGTCACCCTAAACATTTAAAGAAACACACACCAAAACAAGAAATCATTACAACCTCCCTGACGGTGTCCAACAGGGAGCAGGAAGAATCAGGCGGTCTGTTCACCCGCATTCTAACATTGCACATATTCTGGAAGATGGTGCTTTTCAGTCTGTGTGCCAAGAAACATTGAGGGATAGTTCAGATACCCTGGAAGTCTTTGATGAGATGATTCACCAATTTAGACCATTTCTTTCTAGTGATAGACCCCCACACACACACATCTAAAACACAGTCATCTGCAGGCTGGGTTGATCAGGAGTGTAGAGCAGCTAGGAGGGACATTGTGGATGGCAGGTGTGTCACCATGAAAATGGAGCTTTCCCTATTGTCCCAGGGTAAAGTCATTGCCCTACTCCTGTATGGGGTTGAGATCTGGGGTTGGGATGACAGCACGGTAGCAAACCTGGAGATAACACAAAACTCTTTTCTAAGGAGAGTCTTGACCTTGCCTCAGGGCACTCCAGCTGCCCTGTCACAAGCTGAAACTGGCTTGCCTTCCATAAGGGCTCATGGTCATACTGCCTTAATTAATTACTGGGGAAAGCTGAAGAATTCTCCCTCAAGCCATCTTTCTAGGCAGTGCTTTATCCAGCTCCAGAAAGACTTTTTTTGGGTTATCCGTTATCACAGGCTTTTCTGCTGTTATCCAATATCTGTTGACCCCCAGGGCCTCCTGGATGGGCTCAAAACCAAGGATCAGATATTTAAAATAGATGCTGCCTTAGATAGAGGTACCATTATTACCTCCAGTTTCTCCCCATGGTCTAAACTGCTCAAACAGGACCACACTGGAGGTTCCTATTTGTTCAGCATCACCTTCCACAAACTTAAAGAAGCCTTTACAGACCCTAGATTTCAAACAAAGGCAGCTGCCATGTTAGCTTGCTGTTATCAGCATAAACCAGTTGCTCAGCAAGTATGAGTCCAGGAGCACTTAAAAGTCAAACAAAATTTGTGGCAGGGTATGAGCTTTGGTGAGTCACTGCTCACTACTTCAGATACTTCTTCAGCAAGTATGTATTTGTGGAGCCCTGGAATTAGAGGATCTTCCTCATTATGTCCTATCCTGTGACCTTTACTCGGTTCCCAGGTCCCATTTGCTTGCAGCCATCTTAACTAGGCTTGCTCTGTATTCAGTGGCAGACAAAACCATCTGTCTTTTATCTGATGAGCATCATTATGTCACCTATATAATGTCACTATACGCATTGGCTGCCAAGAAAATTTGTGCAAAGCATTCATCTTGATGTTTAACGTGCTGCAATCTATGTTATGTCCTGGCCCTGACAATTTTAAAACTGTTTTTAACCTTGCTGTGTTTTCTGTTGATATATTGATTATTGCTTGGGCAGTTGCTTTGTTATATTGTTCTGGCCCTTGGCCACATACACTAAATTTTTCCTACTGGTCCGTATTGTCCTACATCCATTCAGTATCACTGATTGCCACTTCACAGTTTACTTGTCTTCCAATCTCTCTAGCAACAGCTATTTCATGGTGGGAACCAACTACCAGCCAAAAGTCCCGCCACCCAAGGGTCTTGCACACTTTCCAAGAACATGGCACAGGTGTCACATTGGGAAATAGTGCTCTGGAGAGCCCTAACGGGCATGCCAAAAAGGCAGGGTTGTCAACCTGCAGGTGGGGGCCTGGAGGTCTCCCAGAATTCCAATTGATCTCCAGACTACATAGATTGGTTCCCTGTAGGAAATGGCAGCTTGGGAAGGTGAGCTCTGTGGTATACCACAGAGTTGGGGAGAAACATTAGTCCTAGAGTGCCATCACATCATCACTGAACTTCCTCCCATCCCCAAATGCTGCCCTTCCCAGGAATTACTCCTAAATCTCCAGGAATTTTCCAAGCTGAAGCTGGCAACCCTGTAGGGAGCCCCCTTATAGCTGCTGAGCCACTCATTATCACTGTATTCAACATATTTATAAGGATGCTGTGGGGAAGGAAAGTAGTTCCAGCTTTTCCTTCCCAGTGCCACTTTTACTCCGTCTTACTTAAACACACATACATACACACACACCAGATTTACTAAGTTTAACATCCTCACCCAGGTGTCAGGCTATCCTTTTTAATGCCAGCCAGGTATCATCCAACCCTTGACTGAGTCAGGGTCCTTTAAACTCAATATCCCTAACTGTTGAGTTTACTATATATTGTCCTTGTGCATAGTACTGGAATCACGACTGCTACCACATATGATAAAGGATAGAGCTTTACTACTGCAAGCCCAGGGCAAAATTTATCCTTTGGATGAATACAAGTATAATTCAGCGCAGAGCTCTGTATAGAAGAAAATGGAATATTTACACAGAAGTTTAATGAGCTGCAGCTAAATCTCAGATTACTTAAAAAAAGGACATTGAATTGTAAAGAGAAATTCAGTAAGCAGCGCCTGCTATTTTAAGAGCTGTTTCCAGATTTATTGCGTGCCCAGAGGATTTGCCCTATAATCTTTATAACCAAAGCATCTCAGGATGTTCTTTTTCGGACCTCATGGAAAAAGCCTCCCAGCCATTTACAGAACACTTTGCCCTTGTTGTTTTCATTTTCTTCAAAGTACAAGAAGAGAGAATAAATTCCAAAGCATGAGGTTGTATTTTTCCCCTTCTCTCTAGTGGAAAGGACTGTTTCTCTCATCGATTTTAGTTTCAGGAAGGCCTACGGGGCTTCTCTGGGCTATTGCAATATGTCAACCTGGCCCACCTGGCTCATCCAGAAAAAGCCACATAGTAGGGCTTCCAGTAGGCTTACTCAAGGGCACATTCTGATCCCAATAACAGAACGACTGGAGAGGTAGGAAAAGTTCTCTCCGTATCACACTTTTGTAGTAGTTCTTATAATGCTAAAAGAAATCATTGTGCTGAAAATATATGCTAGCTAACATCTCTAAGGAGGCCTCCCCCCAATCGGTGCCATTACCCACTGATATTTGGAGAAGTGGAAGGAGAAAAAAATGCTATCAGCCTCTGACAGTACATCATGTCCAGGTACAACCCAGAAGTGGCAGCAGATAGCTCTAGGAATTGCCTGAAACTCTGTAGTTTTACCATAGAGTTTCTGGATCTACCCATTGTCACTTCCAGTTTGTACCCAGAAGTGATACAGTAGGTTTGCCAGGCCCCCTCCCCCCAGTTTGGCAGAGGTTACCCACTTTAGGGGGTTTCAACCCACCGCTGGCCAGCTGGCTGGTGGGGAAGCCCCGTCCCCAAGCCCCAACATCCACAGCCACCCGTCTCCCTTCTCTCTTGAGAAATAGGAGGGAGAGGGGTGGCCGTGGCCCCACGCCTGATCTCCAAGCAACATTACTCAGAGATCTGGCATGCGTACACCTAAAGGGAACTTTTTAAGTGCAGGTACCCAGTGGGAAGGGGCCCTGAGCACATGATCCCTGAGCGCCTGGGGTCCTCTGGCTGCATGCATTTAAAGGGAACCCTTTAAGTGCAGGCAGCTGGCGGGAAAGGGGCCCATGTGCCCAATCTCCAAGTGGCAATGCTGCTCAGAGATTGGGCATGTGGGGCCTTCCAGCGGCATGCACGTAAAGGGAACCCTTTAAATGCAGACAGTCAGTGGGAAAGGGCCCTCTGCACCCAATCTCTGAGTAGCAATGCCACTCGGAGATCAGGCATGTGGGACCCTCTGGCTGTGGCTCGCAGCCAGTGGGACTGCCCCTGTGGGGGTGGGGCTTGGAACCGGGATGTCCCCAACATGATGACATCACGTTGAGGAACACCCCACCCCCTCTGGGAATGCCCCCAAAGTTCTACTGGGAACGAAGATGGACCTGGCAACCCTAAGGTACAGTGACATCAGCAATGCCACATGCTCTCCCATGTCCCCACCCGACAACCCTCCCTGGTAACACTAATCATCTTCCTAGTATGGACCAGTTGCGTATTCCTTCCTAATGTAGAGAGCCCCATACAGTCTATCATGACTGGATCCTGCTCAGATGAGAATCTTTTCTCCAAGGAGTGTTTTCTGCTCTATCTCAATGTTCATTTGTATGGATCTTGGATAGCTTAAAGCTATCCAAGCTTGAAGTCTTTGAAAAGTGAGGTTGCCAATAATGTAACAGAGAATAAATTATAATACAAGTCCTAACAATTAAAACTGCCCCAGTTCCCGTGGGCAGGGTTGACCAATATGTCCTTCATATTGCAGTGTTTTAGGGGCAAACTGCTTTTTATATAAAAGCTACGTGAGGGAGACCTGCGATGCATCTAAAATTTTATTTTATTTTTTATTAATTCAATTTATACCCCGCCCTCCCCACGAGTGGGCTCAGGGCGGCTTACAGTAGTGGCACCAGTTGCCAATAAAACTAAACAAATAAAACCATAAAATCATAAGGTGCTATTAGTTAACCTTACAGTGGCGTGCTACAGATGTCTCCAACAGCTGAGTTCAAGCTCAGTGTCGTCCCGAGTCACTCGATGGAATGAGCCAGATGTTAGAGCTGAGGGCCAGGCTCCTTGATGGTAATAGTGGGGGTGGCTCCTAGTTAAAGGCCTGGTGGAAGAGCTCCATCTTGCAGGCCTTGTGGAACTGTAAGATCCCACAGGGCCTTGATCTCTTCTGGGAGCTCATTCTACCAGTAAGGAGCCACCCCTGAAAAGGCCCTGGCCCTCGTCGCAGCGAGCCTGGCATCCTTGGGGCCCTGGAGGGTCAACCGATTCTGTGACGCTGACCGCAGTGTTCTCTGGGGCATATGTGGGAAAAGGCAGTCCCTCAGGTATGTTGGACCCTGGCCATATAGGGCTTTAAAGGTAAGCACCGGCACCTTGAAGCAGATTCGGTATGCTATTGCCAGCCAGTGCAGGGCCTTCAGCACAGGCTGGATGTGTTCCCATCTAGGTACACCCATCAGCAGCCTGGCTGCAGCATTCTGCACTAGCTGAAGCAACAAGGGCAGCCCCATGTAGAGAGCATTACAGTAGTCCAGTCTCGAGGTGACTGTCGCATGGATCACTGTGGCCATGTCATTGCGGTCGAGGAAGGGAACCAACTGCCTAATCAGCTGAAGATGGTAAAAGGCCAACTTAGCAGTGGCTGCTACCTGGGCTTCCATTGTTGAGGAAGAATCCAGGAGCATTTCCAAACTCCTAACCCCTGGCACTGGCACCAATGGTGCCCCACCGAAGGTCGGGAGTGGGGTCCTCACCCACACACCACCCCGGCCCACACACAGGACCTCCATCTTTGCCGGATTCAATTTCAGCTGACTAAGCCTGAGCCAACCAGCCATGGCCTGTAACACCCGGTCCAGATCTTCCGGACTGGAATTTGACCGGCTGCCCAGCATCAGATAGAGCTGGGTGTCATCAGCATACTGGTGACACCCCAGCCCATGACTCCAGGCTATCTAGGCAAGGGGGCACATATAGATATTAAATAACATCAGGGAGAGCACTGCCCCTTGAGGCACTCCACACTCCAGCAGGTGTCTCCTGGACTGCCGCTCCCCAAGTGCCACCCTTTGTCCCCGACCTTGGAGAAAGGAAGCAAGTCATTGCAAGGCAAGCCCCTGAAGTCTTGTGTCAGCAAGGCGGTGAAGCAGCAACTGATGACTGACTGTGTTGAATGTGGCCGACAGGTCCAACAGCAGTACTGCCGAACGGCCCCGATCCAGATGCCTCCGGAGATCACCTGTCAGGGCGACCAGTGCCGTCTCCATCCCATGTCCCAGGCAAAAGCCAGACTGGAAGGGATCTAACGTGGAAGTGTCACCCTATAACTGTATCGCCACCACCCTCTCAATTAGTTTGCCCAAATAGGGCAAATTGGAAACCAGCCAGTAATTGGCCAATTCAGCTGGGTCCAGAGATGGGGTTTTTTTTAGGAGTGGATGGACCATTGCCTCCTTGAGTGCCCCTGGGAACAGCCCCTCCAAGAGGAACTTGTTGATAATTTCCCTTAGGGCGCCTTGAAACCCCTTGTGGCCTGCTTTAATGAGCCAGGAAGGGCACGGATCAAGACTGCATGTGGTTGGACGTACAGTCAAGAGCAATCTGTCAACTTCCTCCAGGCTGAGTGGGCCGAAATGGTCCAGAGCTGAAACGGAGGACGTGCTGGGGACCTTGAGCTCACTCACTGTTTAACCTGTGGCAGGGAGGTCATGGTGGAGCGACAAGACTTTATCCGCGAAATAGCTCACAAATGCCTCACAGCCAATTCCCAATTCCCTAGTGTTTGGTCTGCCCTGTGGCAGAACTGTCATAGACCGAATTGTTCTAAACAATTGGGTTGGGCATGAGCTCACAGTCACAATCGTGGCCACGTAGTAATCATGCTTCACAGCCTTGACTGCCATCTCATAGGGTCTCATAAATGTCCTATAAGATGCTCTTGTAGCTTCGTCACGAGCTTAGGATATGCGAAGAAAGCATCTTGGAGACGGTTGAGTGGGACACTGCCAACACAGGTAAACACTCTACTGTGGCTCTTCTGGGTAAAACTGCATGCTCCCCAAACTGCTCTTAATTTGAAAAAAAAAATACCTACTGGGAATTCCTTACACACAGTAAGGGAATAATATTTAGTGTGCCCCTGTGAATTACCTATTGCCACATTTCATTTTCCTTCATGCAGAGTAGACTTGGGTCAGCTGTTAAAAATAATGCAGCCACCCACTCAGAGAGCGGTGTGTGAACAGAGGCTTTCAGTATTCAGCTAGAGCAGAGGTTTCTTTGCATGGGGTCGGCAGCACTTTTTAAATGCACTATTATATATTATCGCAGTCAGCATTTTACAGATTGATCTGTCTGTTTGATGGTCAGGACAATCAATCAGCATTCTGCAATCTTACTTGGAAAAAAAACCCCAAGAAATCTATATGATCTACGCTTGTGAGGCCAGTTGCTACACACCCAAAATCCACCCACACCACCACACAGACCCCCAAACAGTCCTATTTATAATCACGTTACTGTTGATCATATTCATTTGGGGGGTGGTTTTTTGAAACTGTAACCAAAATATTCAAGCATATTGCCTTCCCACCCCTCGAATGAAACACACAACACAAAGGACTTTATTTACACATAAGCTGTTCTGTACCATCTCATTGACAATTTTAAGCATGGGTTGTACTGTGCTTGCAAAGCAAGCCTCCTAACAGGTCAAACCCACCCCAGCTCAGAGCCAGGTCTGGGATCCTTCTATACTTTACTTGTCATGGCCCACATGCCAGTGCATAGAGGGAACGGAGAGCATGTTCCCGCCCATGACTGCACAGCCTAAAACATCATCACATGCTCCCCCAACCCTGAAGAGCCCCCAACTGAGTCGTCCTGACTGCCAAGCCCATAGGTACCCAGTCTGAGGGGGGAAAAACCATTGCCAATATCTCGGAGTGCTTGCCAACTCAAAATCCCCCCAACCCATGCTTTTCCTGCCACAGAGCGGGTTAGCCATGGCTTATCTCCCCTCCCATCAATGATGAACCAACTGGTCACACAGACCATCTTGCAGATTAGCTAAATTGTCCAATCCAGTAAACCTATTGTGCCTGAACAGATGCGGCAACAAGGCCTTGATCCCAGGGTGGAGACTGCCAACCTAGTGCCCAGATCATCATTACCTAAATGCACAACCATGGCCTGGGGAGGTGCTCCTGCCAATTGACGATCATAAAGGAGGGGAAACAGCTCGCTCCAACACACTCCACCCTTCTCCAGCCATGCCACAGAGGCTCAGTCTCTGATATCCAGCTGGGTGCCTATGCTGAAGCCACCTACCATTATACTGGTGACCTCCGTCTTTGTACCATATCCTGTAAAGAATATACCATCAGCCAACAGTATTGATCTCCATCAGCAATACACCTGGGGTCTCCCTTGGGCCAGCATTGAACCCCAGAGGGGCTAATCTCCTGCCTGTGGCTATTGAAGCTGCTCCAGTGCAAACAGAGTAGGTACCACAGTGTCAAACATCTCTCTGATAGCCAGACTGACTGGATGAATGACCAGTCTGATAACAAAACCTCCTCTGATAATGAAATCTCCTCTGAAGAGGAGGAGGAACTCCCAGCTGAGATAGAGCCCATCAATTTTCAAGGGCAGGAGATGCAAATCTTTGATGACACAACAGCTGTAGCCCATCTACCCTCTCCTCCAGCTGCAAGCAGTTTACCAGCATCCAATCCAGACCTGGAGAAGAGGGAGGATGCTGGGCCTAGTGTTTCTCCAATACCCCTTGAGCGCTTTCACCATCACTGGAGATCAGACCTGAGAGCCTGTCACATTGAGCATCTGATGGATTGCAGACACCTGTTGCTAGATGAGTACTTGCAGGGATGTGTGCCACAATTAGCAGCAGCTAAATAGCCCATGGAGAGACAGCTATAAATCCAGGCAGGGAGGAAGCTGCTTATTGAGGACACAACTTATACCATGGCTGCATAACTTGTCTTCTGACTGAATCCTCTGAATCTGGACTAGTCCCTGGACCACTTGACTTCTGGAGCCCTGAAATGTGGACTACCTAATGATGCCCCTTCCTGGATACCTGAACCTTGGACTGTCTCTTGACTACTCTCCTGCCTGAACCCTTGCTGTGAGTGACTACCTGGTACTTTCTGCCTGGTTGTTCTGTGGAACTTCTGCCTGCTCCTGCACCAGACTCACTGGGGTGAGTACAGATTGTGTCCACCCATGCAGTAGCATGGATCCTGCTGCCCTGGCTGACCCTAACCCTAAGTATTGTGGGACCAGGGTGTGATTCCAGAGAGCTCTGCTGTTTGCTCTGCAATTTTCCTAAAAATCATCAATTTGCACCAAAATTTTTGGATGGAAGCCAGCTGAATCCAGTGCAGGAACTCCTCAGGCGCCAGGAGGTACAGTTTATACTGTGGGGGCTCCCCCCCACACACAGACAGAAGAATGGCTGGAAAATGCCCAAGCGACAAAAAAAAATCCTTCAAAAATGGCTACTGTGCAAATGACTCCAGAGGAGGTGCACAGACTAACACAGGTGAATGTAGCTGCAACTATAGAAACTGCAGGGGAAATGCCCTGGGGAACAGAGGATGCAAGTCCTGTGGGAGCAGTCCTTCCCCTTGCAAGCCAGCAAGTTCCAGCCCCTGGGGAAACTGCCTTTTTTAGCCCTGTGCACTACTGTGCCTGTCTTAAATTTTGGGACCCTAACCTTGTGGATGTCCAACAATACCCTGAAGTGTGTGTGGGAGCCTGTGTTGGCCACCTTAGAGAAGGAAAGGGCAGCCTTGGCTGACAGAATGAGGATGGAGGCAGACACTCTTGATGCTCTGCACAAACAGCAATTGTGGTGGCAGTGTGATAGCCAAGATAACCAGCAAGCTTAGGAGGCGTGTGCCCTTCAGTAGGCAATTCAGGAGAAGTGTTAACTGTGTGTTAATTAACTCTCTACAAGCTCTGGAATGTTGCATCGATGGCATCATTGTGCAGCGACATGGGCTTGTTGTCCACTTAAAGTCACAAACACCAATTTCCTGAAGTCTATTGGCAGAGCCACTTTGGGGCCCCAAAACCAGAGAAGACCAAGTAAGGGGGGATGGAGCAACACCCCCCAGAAAGGGGACACCCTGCTGTCACGATCATCCAAAGGGGGGGCTGGGGGCCCTCAAGGGACCCACAGCATTGAAAAGCCTCAGGCAACCAATGTGGTGTTTTGGAATCCAACACCCAGAAACATCAGGATCCCACCATAGGAACACCATGAGCCAGTTTGGTGTAGTGGTTAACTGTGTGGACTCTAATCAGGGAGAGCCAGGTTTGATTCCCCACTCCTCCACTTGAAACTGCTGGCGTGGCCTTGGGTCAGTCACAGTCTTGGAAAGAGCAGTTCTCAAAAGAGCTCTCTCAGCCCCACTTACCTCACAGGGTGTCTGTTGTGGTGAGGGGAAGGGAAAGGAGATTGTAAGCTGCTCTGAGACTCCAAGTGAAGGGTGGGGTATATATCCAATCTCCTCCTCCTCCTTCTCTGATTCATCAGACCCTGGGAGCTGAAGGGGAAAGCTGCCACAGCCACAGAGCTGGGATGCTGATGGAGGAGCAGAAGAGCCCTGCCAAACCCCCAATTTTCAGATGCCAATTCCTCCTGGCACCACTGGGAGACGCTTGGAAACTGTGGGATATTGGGAAGCCCCCCAGGTGAAGGGGAGGCACAGGGTGGCATTCTGCAGAGCAGGGTGAGGCAGGCAAGCCTTCCATTGCTGCAGCTGCAGCTTCACCACCGGTGCTGCTTTCTTCCACCGAATGACACCCACCCAAGGAGACTGGTGGCATCTTACCTCTGATGCAGAGTACAGTGGCAATGAGGGCAGCCCCCCCGCACAGGCCCTGGAACAGGGATGGCGGGGAACAGTGGCCGTGGCTGAGCCAGGCTGCCAGCTCCAATGGCCCTCTAGCCACCACAGGACAACGGCAGGAGACAGTGATGAAAATGTCCAGCTGTGCTGCATCTCGCACTCAGCATAACAGGAATCTAGTAGCAGGCCTCCATGTGTCTTCAATGGGCATCGGGAGTACTCCCCATTGTGCAGCCAGCTCACACCAATGACCAGCAACGAGGAGCACCATGAGGGCATGGCAGCAGACGGTATGCCTGCAGAGACCTCGCATTGTGCAGGAGTGGAGACATTGGTGGAAGTGACAGCGGGAGCAGCTGCCTTGCCCGGCACAGAGACAACACAGAATACCACCTTGGGAGCCATGCCGGTGACCGAAGACCTCAGTGGTGCTAACAGCATTGAGGAGGTGGCAGTAGTCACCAGCGGTGATGAGTCACCCAACCTGTCGCACCTGATGAGGCTTATGCCACAACCCCAAATGCAAGAGGGTGAGGCCCGGGGGCCAGCCCCGACTAGTGGAAGTTGACACCAGGGGCAGTGGCGACGAGCCCAAGCAGCACGATGGTGGCAGCAACTGGGGGGGGGGACTACGGCACTCCTGCACCCATCCACAACACAGCAGGAGGCAGCAGCGGGAAGCCAGCAGGCAGAAGTTATGGCGGTGCACCAGCAGGCAGTGGTGATGGAAGGAAGGATGGCGACAACAGGGAGGACGGCAGAGCGCACCCCAGCAATGCAGACAATGATGAGGATGATGCGGGCCAGGAGGACAAGGAGAAGCTCCATATCGCTCCCAGTGACTGGGAGTCCCTGGCGGAGCCCGATCCTGATGTGGAAGCAGACACAGCTGGGGTAGCGATGGAGGAACCACGGTGGCCATCACATGAGGCCACCATCCATGACCACTGGTGCACCCTCATCGCCCAGCCTGACCTCCAGACTGTCGTCACAATCCTGCACCCAGAGCACTACCGGACTTGGGGCACCTTCCTCAAATCATGCATCGCCATGCTGCCCATCATCATGTGTGTCCTGAAGCCCCTGCAGCAGGAGTGCCTCTGGGCATACTTGGAAGACTGCTGCTCATAACTCCTATACACCTGGGTCATGCGCTAGCCCATCAAGTGTACCACGGCCTGCTCCCTTATGATAGCCATCATTGAGTGCCTCCCGGTGGCCCGTGCCACCTGATGGCACCACATCACTTTCCCAGAGTGGCAACTCATCCATGATTTCCAAAATATTGACCATGAGCTACAACAGCCAACAGCGGCCTACTTCATGGCCATGGTGCTGGTGGGTGTACAGGTGGCAGGCGGCATGGAAGGAGACACCACACGGCTCACATAGCAGGATTGGGAGCAGTGCCTATGGGAAGTCATTGCTTGCCTGAAGCTATGACGGGACTGCCTCCAGGAAATGGAGAAAGCAGTGGCAGCAGTGGGAATGGTGTTCCAGCACAGCCCAATGCCCTTGGAACCATGATGATGACTACCACTGTGATGAGAGTGATGCAGCCCTCCATGAGCAATGCAGCCCAAGCAGACCTTGAGCGCCTGCAGCAGCAGTGAGAGAAAGCAGGTGGTGAGGCTGGTGGTGAGATTTCACACCACCAAGGGGAGCCATGAGTGACAAGAGGGATCAGTCTACAGGTCAGTGGGAGGACACATCCCTTCCTGGATACCTGAACCTTGAACTGTCTCTTGACCATTCTCCTGCCTGAACCTTTGCCATGAGTGACTACCTGGTACTTTCTGTCTGGTTGTTCTCTGGAACTTCTGCCTGCTCCAGACTCACCAGAGCCAGTACACACAGTCACCCTCCATTAGCTAACCACGCCCAAATCCTTTGTGTGCTCCCCCCGCACCCGGCTGAAAGGCTGTTGCTGCCAGGTACAATTTAAAGGTCCTGACCGCCATGCTGCTCCTCCCCAGGGGCATCCTTGCCACAGGAGGACATGTAGCATGAGTCCCCTTACATGGCTTCCTTGAGCATTTCCTCAAGGCGTTGAAGCCCCAGCAGACAAGGTGAGGTTGATCCCCTTGCTTGTTGCCAGCTCCCCACCTGGTTCCCTCACGGGAACGTGCTACCAGGTTCCCACTGTCTGCATACCTGCCTGAAATGGCTACCACAGGGCCCATGCATTGAGACCAGAGTTGTTGGAGCTCCCGGACCTAAGGCAATGAGGGGTCAAGGGTCATCCACAAGCAGAACATCTCATAACAACACAGCCAAGTGAACCCTGAGTATTCCTTATATGCCCTGTGAATGGGATCTGGATACTTTACCAAAACTGGCCCCCGGCCTGGCTAGACCTGCATCACCACACCCATGTAAATAGTGTAAGTCAATAGCCAATTGTAGAAATTCTTGTCAATCTGCATGCACTTTTTTTTTTTTTAAGCTCCCTGGGGTCATCCCTCATGCTCGCTTTCACACCCACATCCCGAAAGAGGAGCATAAACATATCCACATACTTGCCTCTCCAAATCCTAGTCTTAGTGGCTGGGAGGTGATCACCTAGGGAGAGTGACTTCTCCAGATAAGCATGGAGGAGATCTGTAAACTGGGTTATGCAGCGTTCTGCCCTACCAAGGGACCGTCTGCCAGCCCTTAAGGGTGCCTCCGGCCCTGACGTGGCCCTAGGCTCCTGATACTTGACCCACTGTGCCATGCCCCCATGCCGCAGGTTTTATTTATTTATTTATTTTTCAGATTTTTATCCTGGCCTATCGGCTGAAGCGGGCTCAGGGTGGCTCACATAAAAAACAAATAATTGCATTAAAACATAGCTGCAGTTAAAACAGTTACAAAACCGTAATAAGGTGCTAATAATTATTGGTATTCATATGATGGTAGCAGCCAGTAGACAAAGTTCTCTGCTCACAGTCAGCTCTCTGTGTTTATTTTAAGTGTCCTTGTAGGGCTTGCTGTTCTTTTAGGCTGTTGATGGCAATCTCCAGAGTCCAGGGCCCTCTCCCTTTTAACCAACCGATGTTCTTCATTGGTGGTGGAAGTTCCCAAACGCCTGGTGGGTCCACTGCCACTGCCCCCCCATGAACCCCATTGAGTGGGCCTCGCTTGGCCATCGCCAACCAGCAGTGGCCATTCCCCCATCACTTGAGGACTCAGCTGGCCCCGATCCTGTGCCGCCTACGGATCGAACATCCACTTCATCCTCAGACTCCCCTCACTGAGCTGGCCTAGCATAAAGGGCACACACTGCTCATGCACCGCTGATCTAGTACGCTTGGCTGGGATGGATGCACCCAATGTCCCAGTGTCAGCATGCTTCCGCTTCTCCACCTTGGCTTTCTCTATGGGCTCAGTTTTTGCTGCCAAATCCCAAGTGGAGGGGCCATCCTCAGAAGATGAGATGGCCGGTGGCACCCGCTTGTGTGCCTTCTTGGCCAGGCTGCCTTTCCTCTGTGGAGCTGTCTTCACTGGCATACTGCACCCAGCAGAAAAGAAGAAGAAACAACATAGTGTTACACTCGCACCCCTGCCCACCCTTTCCCCAACCTGCACCATGCAGGTGGTGGAACCAAGCTGGTAGGCTAACCTCCAGGACTTGCCCAAACCAGAGCTGGCAACCGTAACTGAACCCTTAAATGCCCAAGTAGTAAATGGTTCAAAGGAAGTTGTTCAGTATTCTAGCACCTAGGAGATTCCTTCGAAGGTGATGAGGAGTTCTCTCAGCTCCAGCCTATCTCTGGGGAGCCTACCTGAGGAGACTGGTATTCAGGGCCTAAGAATGATTGTCTTCCTGGAAAAGGGCTGCACCATAAACAGATGAAGCTGCCCTATACTGAATCAGACCATTGGTACCTCAAAGCCGGTATTGCACCCTCAGACCGGCAGTGTCTGCCCAGAGGTCTTTCACATCACCTCCTGCCTGGGCTTGGCAACCGGAGGTCCAAGGGATTGAACTTGGGACCCTCAGCCTGCAAACTCAAACAATGCTCACCGCTCTTCTTCATGGAGCTGCCTCACACTGAATCAGACCATTGATCCCCCACATCAGTATTGTCTGCTCAGACTGGCAGCATCTCCCCCCCCTCCCGACGGGCCTCAGACAGAGATCTTGCAGCTAGGTTTGTTGAACTGGAAGCACCAGGGATGGAACCAGGGGCTTCCTGCTTCCACAGCAGATGCCATACTGCTGAGCCAAGGCCCCTCCCTTTGCTGACCTTCCTGATCCTGGCTCAAGGCATGGTCCAACAAGACAGTATTGTCTATGAAACAGGCTGCGCTTCTCGGGGTTCCCAGCCCAACTGAGGACGGGGCAAGAGGAGGTCGCACCACCCACCCAAGGGCAAAAGCCCCAAGCTGGCTCCTGGGCCAAAAAATGCCTCCGGACCAGGTCAGCCACCATTCCCAACCCCCACAACAGATGCAGCCTCTGGACAACACATGGCCACCTGCAGTGCAAGAACAGCCAGAGGCAAAGATCCCACTGGCAGGCTCCTTAGGAGGAACAGGCTGGTGTTGGTGGGGGAGGGGGGCAGGTGGGTGCCAGCCACCATGAGTCAGCCTCCCGACATTCTGCCACTCGCCCGGTGGATGGCTACCATGATCAAGATGCAGGCGCAGCAGCTGCTGGCCTAAGAGGAGCTTGCCCCATTAGCAGGTGGGCAGAGGAGAACTGCAGACGGGTGCCAGGCTGCTGGCCCCCACGGCCCACACCCCAGCAGCTAAGGACAGATGGAAGCCCCTGTCAGACCCCGCCACTGCTGCCACCCAAAGCTACTGCCCCCCACCCACCCCGGACCTCAAACCCAGTCTGCTAGAGCAGGCTTGTCACTGCGGCTGCCACAGGAGCTCCCAGATGATCAGTGCTCCACATGGCACCTGTCGATTCCCCAGATGTGCAGGTCCCACCTTCTCCAAGTTCATGCTGAGCCACATGGAGGAGGGAGCATGGCTGCCACCCGACCTGGCTGGCAAGCCAGTCCTTTATTGGCCAGTGCTCCCGCGCTGAGCCCCAATTGGCTCTCTGCACCTTGTGCTTCCTCTGAGGAGGTGGGGCGGGCAAATGCCAGTGCCTGCTCCACTAACAGGCACCAGTCTTTTAGCCTAGAATTATTTGGGAATGTAGCAAAAATCTTTTCTTAGGGCCAAACTAGACATGAGAGCGCCCATGGGTCTGACCTGTGGACACTGCCACCATTTTAAGGGGACTAAAAATGCCACAAAGACCCATCGAGCCCACATCAGTGAGGGCTGAGACACTCTTCTTTCCCCTCCCCCTCCATCTTTTCAAGTGCCAAAAAGCACCCCCACAGCTATTTTCTGCATTTGAAAAGGTTCAAGAAGGGAAACAAGAGCGCCTCAGCCCACTACACTGCAGACCTAATCACAGCATCTTAGAATTGCTTTAAAACGGCTGTGGTGCCACAGATCAGAACCATGAGTGCCATTATGTCCAGTTTGGACCTGAGTGACATGCCAATAGCAGCAGCTCCCCCCCCACCCCGAATTCTCCTCTGCAAATTTTGATAACCCATAGTCATTAGCAATTCATATAGGGCCTTTTCACATGGTTCTTTTAAACCAATTGTTATTCGTTGCTGGCACAATTCCTTGTAAAGTGACATGGGGACAGGGACAGCATATTTAGATCCATTTATGAGCCGTGTCTGAAGTCCTCTGCCCATTTCAAACCACACCACTTTCATCCCCCAACACCATTTTTAGCTCTTTTAAAAAAGTTTTAACTTTTGTGCTATAGAACAATATAGCAATTCCATGGTACATTCAGGCAGTCAGCCATGTCGGTCTGAAGCAGTAAGACAAATTGAGAGTCCAATGGCACCTTTAAGACCAACAAAGGTTTATTCACGTTATGAGCTTCCGTGTGTACACACACTCATACCTTGAATAAAACTTTGTTGGTCTTAAAGGTGCCACTGGACTCTAAATTTGTTTCGTGCTACAGTGACAGCATTCAGATGCATGCAGCAGCCAAGTGGCATAAATTGATGACTGAACCATCAAGCCATTTGCTACAAACACATTTGTTTAGCAACTGCTGTGACACCGATCAGTGCATATAATGACCACCCACAGCCCAATGGGCTACTTTTCACCTCTTGTTTCTGTGTAGCTGGACAGCTGCAAGCATCTGAATGCTGTCAATATAGCATTGAATTACTGTATAGGGCTATAGTGCAAAGGTTAGAATGTACGGGGTGGGGGGTGAAGCAGAATGCACTGCGAAAAAGTCAGGGGAAATGGCAGCACTTTCAGAAGTGCTGCTGACGTTTTGAACATCACACTACAGCAATTCCAGTTTGGTGCAGTAGTTAAGTGCACAGACCCTAATCTGGGAGAACAGAGTTTGATTCCCCGCTCCTCCACTTGCAGCTGCTGAATGACCTTGGGCAAGCTATAGTTCTGTCAGAGCTATCCTTGAAAGGGTAGTTCTTAAAAGAGCTCTCTCAGCCCCACCTACCTCACAGGGTGTCTGTTGTGGGGAGGGGAAGGGAAAAAAGTTTGTAAGCCGCTCTGAGACTCCGAGTGAAGGGCCGGGGTATAAATCCAATCTCTTCTTCTTCTCCTTCTTCAGAAGTGCAAAGAAATGAAAGAAATGAGTTTTTTAAAAAGGCTCAGCCCCACTTCACAAATAAGACACAAGCAGCTTTGTTCGAAAAAGTTTAAAAAAAAGTCCATTAGCAGCCGGGAGCCCAAACAGTTGTGTCTGAAATGACCCCAAAAATCTGTTAGCAACCAGCAGCTAAAACAGATTACAAAGGCTGTTTGAAAGGGGTCATAGTTAGTAAATGCCTGGATGGTTCCGAATTTTGCAGCCTCACACTAAGAAATATCGCTCTTCATTTCTCCCTCAAGTTCATTGAACCCATGAGTCTATTTTCACCCCCATGTCTTGTTTCCTTGTGCCGAATTTTCCCAGCTAATTTTAACTCATTTTTTTACTTTATTTTTGCCTTTACCAGCATGTATCTGGAGTTCATCTCCACGGGGTGTTTCATTAATGCAAGGATCATTGTGCAAACAGCAGTGCTAGATGTGGCTGATTCTCATGCAATCGTGGATGCTTACCATCTTCCACCCACTCGTCATTATACCACTAATACCCTCCAAGTATTGGAGTAGACAAATATTCATTTAGACTAACATTTTAGTAGAAGGGGTCCCACTCTTATTGAGTCTATGAACGTTTTTGGAATCTTGATAATAGAAAATGGGCGCCATCACAAAATGTCTGCCGTAGGGTATTGGGGGGAGAGCCAGTTTGGTATAGTGGTTAAGTGTGCGGACTCTAATCTGGAAGATCTGGGTTTGATTCCCCACTCCTCCACTTGTACCTGCTGATGTGACCTTGGGTCAGTCACAAGCTCTGGCACAGCTGTTCCTGAAAGAGCAGTTTGTGTTAAGAATTCTCTCAGCCCCACCTACCTCAAAGGGCATCTGTTGTAGGGAGGGGAAGGGAAAGGAGTTTGTAAACCGCTCTGAGACTCCAAGTGAAGGGCAGGGTATAAATCCAATCTCCTCCTCCTCCTCCTCTTCCTCTTCTTCTTCTTCTCTTGATACATTTAAGGAGGCAGTTGAAGGGGTCCTATTCCAGAGACCGTTTGATGGAGGGTGAATTTTTCTAGCAGGTCTGACAGAGTTTTCTGATTTGCATGTTTTGATTCTTGTGCCTTTTGAGTCTGCATGCTTTTCAAATGATAAACTTGTGTGTTTTAATCCATTTTAATTTTCTCAATTGGATTATTATTGATGTCTTTGCAACTGGGTTGCTAAATTGTTTGCCACCTTGAGTCCAAGGAGACAAGGCAGGATAGAAATCTTTTAAACTAGTTAATTGAATCAGAAAACACTGGGAGGTTGCAAACCAAGCGTCCCTCGATTAAGGCTGCAGTCACACACATTAAATAATCCACTTTCTGGGAGGGAGACTCTGGATTGGGGAAAAGAGGGGTTCCTTCTTTTCCTTTTGCACTGTTCCCCTGTTCACAAATGGCACCTTCCCTCTGGCTGATTTAAGCATCAGTTGGGGAAAAGACAGGCATAATATGGCTGCAGTCACACACACTAAATAATCCACTTTCAGTATACTTTCAGTACACTTTCCAACTGGATTTTACTGTGTGAACTGGCAAAATCCATTTGGAAAGTACACTGAAAGTGGATTGAAAATGGATTCTTTGGTGTGTGTGGCTGCAGCCTAAAACTGGGCAAACACAAAGCTATGTCTTATGATGGGTTTTGAAGCACCTCCTGCTCCAGTGACGTACAGGAAACTCAGGGCTGGCTATTTCCTTTAGAGAAGAAACTTTGGGGGGAAAGAAAAAAAAATAACCACCATGAAACTCACTGGTAGGCCCCACAGTATTCTACCCAGAAGTGATGTAGTCATGTCTAAGCTGTGGAGTCTGGTGCGCAAAAATTCTACTTTGTGAGCTACTGGCATTAAAGTTGTGAGCGAGCAATTTGGCTACTGCCTAAATTAGTTTGCTCTGGAGCCATCCTTCCTGAGCTAAGACAAAAATGTGTGAGCTGGAAGCTAAAAAATGGTGAGCTAGCTCACACTAACTCAGCTTAGAGGGAACACTGGTCATGTCCATAACGTTGCCATTCAGAGTAGCAATGGACAGTGGGGATTGCCAGCGGGAAGCCTGGCAAAACACAGGGTATAAATGGGGTAAAACAGCATTAAAAGGGGGGAAAACAACCAAATGTCAAAAACAGCAATAAAAAGCTAACTATGACAGCATGCAAAAACAAAAAGAAATGACTCGTGCATATTTGCACTTTTCCTGTCAGATACTGATTTGACTTACAATAACATTTGACACTTGGTTTAAATATTTGCTGTTTGTCATCCGTATTTTATTTCAGCCTTTGATATGGCAGTTGATAATTGACATGTGATAATTTTATGTGTTAAGTGCTGTCAAGTCCCTTCTGATTTATGGAGACCTTATGAATTAATGACCTCCAGAACATCTTATTATTTTAGATATGCATAAAATTATAGACATGTGAGAACTGTTGGACAGTTTGGTGATCTCTCTTTGCCAGTCAGTTGACAAGATGCCTGATGATCAGTCCTCTACAACTCTGTTGGCCTGACCCAGTGAATCACATTGAAATGAGGGATGTTCAATAGGTACATAAACTCCTCTGTGCGCAACTGCTTCCGCATTCCCCCCAATAGGAAGATACCCCCATACATACCTTCTGTTGTGGCTCTACTTGGAATTGAAACAAACCGCTCACACAAGAATCTCCATAGAGCTCCAGGCTGGAGGCTGAGATTCAAGAGCACGAGCATGTTCAACAGTGAACTTTTGGAAGTTATACTGTCATACCGGACTCAAAAACATCAATCTATAAAGTCACAAGGAAAGCAAGCTTTATACACTCAGAATACAACCATCAACACTTTTACCTTGTGCGAAAAAACATGCATCCCCTTGAATGAATCGCCGCCAGGAATTCTCCGCTTTACCTCTATAAGCACAGATAGACTTCTTCACACCTATACATTCACACATTTTGAGTGCAGGCACTGAAGTATGATACCGAATCATACAAATTAGAAGGGCAGGAACAAGTATTCTATCAGGTTTTGTTCAGGCAAGAATTTATCTTTGCTGAATCTATTTTGCAGCTTCCTCCTCAGAGTTTCTGCGTTCTCAGTAACTACTGAAGCTCACATAGATGGAACAAATCCTATCTTAACAGACAGTACCATAACCAGCACAGCCCGGTGGCACTACCCCACCATTGATAGTGCCAGAGCACCCACAGAGCCATTCTGTAGTATGAAAATGAGCAGAGGGAGTCACAGCAGAGACTGGATTGGAGAATTCTCCTGCACTGTCTTAAAACATTTTTCAGCTGCCACAAAACCAGCCATGGTAGCACAACACATTCAAATTGAATAGACGTGGGCAGTTCCTAGGGTTTAAGCACGGGGATAGGGTCTCATTTGAACAGCTACTCAGCCGAGTGTCCCATTTTACTGTTAATGTAGGATCCCGCCATCACTGTATGGTACTGTGGCAGTTACACATCTGAACAAATGGAACATTAATTAAATGGCAGCACAAAAATATAATCATGCCAGCACATCAAGATTCCAAGCTTGTGCACAGCAGCTAATTTGCCCGGGCGGGGGGGGGGGCGGCAAACAACAACAAGAAATCCGGAAGTCATATAGGAAAAATGTTTAAATAGTTGTGTGTTACTGCATTTGTCAGCACAGGTCCGTACAAGCATGCCACATTCAACCATTTTTGCCTCCGTCTTTCAGCATTTGAATACAGATTATACTCGTAACTGATTTCAGGCAACAGTTAGAATCACCTTCATTATCTTACTAAGTCAGGCTAGGCATGAAAGACAAGCTGGAAGATAGTTGAAGAGAAGTGTTCTTGCACAACCTTTCCAAAAGCCAGCACAGCATGTTGCCGAATACAGATTCTACAAGAAGAGGGACACGTGATATTCGCGGGGAAGGCTCCGGTGATGTCCTCTCCCCCCCGGCAATCACCGCCTCCCCCCCGGCACCAGCAGCAGTACCCGAGCAACTTCGAGTCATCGGGCCCGCCAATCTCATCTCTCCCCCCTCATCTCCCCCCCCCGGCTCCAGCAATCTCCTCTGCCACCACCGCTGATCTCCTTCTTCCCCCACCTGGCTCCAGCCATGTCCCCCTCCTCCTCCACCGCCGATCTCCTCCCCCACCCGGCTCCTGTTACCCTCCTCCACCGCCGCCAATCTCCTCCTCCCCCACCCGGCTCCTGTCACCCTCCTTCGCCGCCGCCAATCTCCTCCTTCCCCACCCGGCTCCTGTCACCCTCCTCTGCCACTGCCGATCTCCTCCTCCCCCACCCGGCTCCGGCGATGTCCCCCTCCTCCACCACCACTGATCTCCTCCTCCCCCCACCCCCTGGCTCCGGAGGCGAGGCCCGAGTGACTTCCAGCTGCCGGGCTCGCCGATCTCCTCCCCCCCTCGGCTCCGGTGATCCTCCTCCTCTGCTGATCTCCTCTCCCCCCCCCCCGGCTCCAGTGGCGAGGACTGAGCAGCTTTCAGCCGCCAGCTGCCACAGAGTTCCCAGAGCGCATGTGCAGGGAACGCTCTTACTTTTTTGGGGATTTAGATCTCCCCCCTACACTTTTTAAAACTTTTTAGATTTTTCTGCACATGGGGACTGCCATGTGCGCAGGAAAATCTCCCTGCCCCCAGGTGCCCCCGATGTGCAGATTTAGATATCCGCACGCAGGGGGCCACTTTGGAATTAGATGTATAGATAATGGAAACTGCCCAACTCCAACCAACTGAGGCACTGGGAAAAGAAATCCTCCAGAAGAACTGAGCGCATGAAGAATGATCCATATAATTACAAGTGCTCCTTTAAGATTTAGGGTTACCAACCTCCGGGTGGGACATGGAGATCTCCCAGAATGACAACTGAACTCCAGGTGACAGAGATCTCTCCACCTGGAGAAAATGACTGCTTCAGAGGGTGGACTGTATAGCATTATATTCGGCTGAGGCCTCTCCCCTCCCCAGACCCTGCCCTCCTCAGACTATCACAACATTTCCATGAATTTCTCAATCTGGAGCTGGCAACCCAAGGAGTCCTCTCTCAAAGGCCAAAATAGGCCTGGAAAGGACCCTGTCCTCTTCCCCTGCCCTTTTCTCTGAGAAAGCCAGCCCGGAACACGGTAGTTGCCTAGCAACAGCCACTGAGGGAATCCGTTGCTTAAAGCTACAATTATTCCTTTTATAATTTTCAGGATTTTTAAACTCCCCAATATTTTTTTTAGACTTCACATTTTCCTGCAAGCCTGGGGCCCTTTATGGGTTTGTAAAAAGATCTGTCTTGCCCATTCCCAGCTTCAATAACAGGATTTAAGTATTCTCAGATCTGACCAACTTCACTATTAGTATATAGATTATGTAGTGAGAGGGGATAAATATTTTGAAATATAACACACACTCTGAAGTCTCCTTCCATTATAACTTAAGCTCCCTGGGATTGCACAGGCCAAGTTCCCCATCATCCTTTTCAGTTTCTTTCTCCCCCATTAACTAAATCAACACCACTTACTTCTTGGAGAAAACTCAGTTCTCACTAGGCTGATTTTGATTAATGTATAAAGTTTATATATCTCATGACACTCCTAGATATGTATAAATCCCTATCTCAGGACACCTTGACAGCTATGCAGAACCTCAGTTGTGTTTCTGGCTCTTGTCTTTACATATAAAACTTGGATGTGGCTAGAGGCTCGCTTCTTTTAATAATAATTAAGGGCCATCAAGTCACAACTGACTTGCAGAGACCCCCACGAGATTTTTAAGACAAGAGATAAACAGGGGTGGTTTGCCCTTGCCTGCCTCTGCATAGCAACCCTGATCTTCCTTCATGGTTTCCCACCCAAGTACTAACCATGGCTGAGCCTGCTTAGTTTCCAAGCTCTGCCAAACTCAGGCTAGTCTGGCAAAACTCAAGCATTCTTGGCCCATGCCTTGCAACCTGTGGTCATAAACTCTGGTCACACACCCTAAATAATCCACTTTCAATCCACTTCCAATGCATTTTCCAACTGGATTTTGCCAGTTCACACCATAAAAATCCAGTTGGAGAGTGCACTGAAAGTGGATTGAAAGTGGGTTATTTAGAATGTGTGACCGCAGCCCTAGAATGAGCCAGTTGCTGGCTTTAGGGTCTCTCCATGAAGCTATTTTTAGTAGCTTTGTTTTCTTTATTTATTGTACTTTGCTTCATCAAGGTGCTGTTTAAAGTAGGTACCGTTGTAAACTGCTTTGAATCCTTTTCAGAGGGAAAACTGGAGTAAAGAATTACTTAAATACCTGGTCTTTGGGTGGCCTGCTTCTGCTGCTTTTGAGATTGGCACAAGCCACCTACTTTACGAGTAGAAGCAAAAATAAATTATCATTTGTACTGAACTTTGCTATGATGTGAAGAAACTGTGTGTAATTATGATGCAGGAATGGCGAATACTGCATCAATGTGATCATTGCATATCTAAGTCTGCAGTTAAGCTTCCCTAATATGTAAAGTCAGTATGACAAAAGCACGAAATGTATAACAAAGATAAAGGCTTGTATGCCATGAAATCTGCAGCAGTCACAAAGCAAAACTTTCTGGCAGCCAAAAAATTCTGGGGGCCCTGAAATTTGATCCTGGGGGTCAGCAGACCTTCGTGGACAGCACTGGGGTCATAGTCGGGGACTACACTAGGGGAGGGCAAACCGGGATCAAACCCAAATCATCTAGTCTTAAAAGCAGGTACAACACCTCCTTATGAGCATACTTATGAGCATAGTCTATATAGGACTTCAAGGAAGGCAGCATGATATAGCCTGATCTTGTCTGATCTCAGTAGCTAAGCAGGATCAGTACTTGGAAGGGAGACCATTGAGGAAGACTCTGAAGAGGAAGGCAATGACAAACCGCCTCTGCTTCTCACTTGCCTTGAAAGCCCTTTGCTGGGGTCACTGTAAGTCAGCTGTGACTTGACAGCACTTTACACACAAACACAGGACTTTGTTTTAGCAATCTTTAAAACACGTCCAAAAATACATTTAAGCCCTTTAATGCTTTTTCTTTCAGCTGTAATGGATGATTCACTTTTTACTGTGGTTTATGATACCGTATCAGAGAATATCCCGGAGGCTTGTTTTATTGTTTTTATCTTTCTATCTTTCACATTAGGCATGTGTCTTACCATACACATTTCCTCTAAATTACCAGCTTCTAAAGATGGCTACTATATGTATTTCTCTAATCCAACGGTGAAAAACCAAGCACTGCCCAAAATCAACAAATGGCTGCCAAGTACGAGATCAGGCTGGTTGGAAACATTCATTAGAATTCAAAAGACCAGCATGGTTAGAGGGCCATATGAAACTAAATAAGGATCCAAGCGTTCCAGTATTAAAAGCAACTCAAGCGAAGTACATGAATATGTAGCACAATCTTTAAAAACCACTTATATGATTTGACTACATTACTTGGGGAAATGCATAGGAAATGCAGCTACATCCCTTTCCTGGAATGTGTTGTTATTGTATTTGATTCATCTCGTCTAGACTACACAATAGACCCAAGGGATTAAGCGGTATTCATTCTTTCATCAATACAGATTTATTACAATGAAGAGCACTGAAACATGATTTCCGCATCTATTCTGTCTTGAAATTTGCAGCAGAACAATGCGTATCTGTATTTTAAACATTACTAGAAGGCAATCATATATCAATATGAAAATGTTAATTTTTTTAAGAAGCAAGGTCAGCAAGATAGCCTATTATACTTCACTTGATGTTGTATTGCTTAAAGGCATATCAGCTGTTATTTCCCAGGCAACATGGCCAAGAAGAAACCTCGGCGAACACTGCATACTAACAAAACAGACTCTATCCTGCACAGAACCTACAGTTCTAGCGCAATCCAACAAAATAGTTATCCCTGCCCAAGGATACTGCCCAAGGCTAATGACCCTCGATGGCAACCCCATCTTTTAAAACTAGTTTCATATGCTTTCATCCCAGTCATTATACATTACTTTATAATCAATTTGACTGTTGCTGAGCTGAGTGCTATGTACTTATAAGGGTTCAGATGCACTGAAATGCAACTGGTCTATTTTGACCCTTGCTCAGATTGGAATGTTCCTTTGCTTATGCGACTAATTGAATTTGTCCTGCAACAAAACGCCTTCTAGCATCCTCAGCTGTATATAGAATGCATATCTCATTTTTTTATCCCACCCTTCCTCTGAGGACCTTAGCCTGGTACACACTGCTCCTCTCTTTCTGTCTTCACAACCCTGTGAGTAGGGTTGCCAGCTCTGGATTGGGAAATACCTGGAGATTTGGGGGGTAGAACCTGAGGAAGGTGGAGTTTGGGGAAGCGAGGGACTTCAATGGGATATAATGAGATAGAGCCCGCCTTCCAAAGTGGCCATTTCCTCCAGGTGAATTGATCTCTGTTGCCTGGAGATCACTTGTAATCCCAGGAGATCTCCAGCCACCACCAGGAGGTTGGCAACCCTACCCATGAGGTAGGTTGGGATGAGAGAAGCCGTTATAGAAATGACTTATCACGCGGCACCTCCTAGACACCACAGCCAGCCATGGCAGCTGCCCAGGGTTACTGACCCCATCTTTTTAAACTAATTTCATGTACTTTCATCCCAGTCTCACTATGATGAATTCAAAATTATGGCAGCTTTGATTTAAAGAATGCATTTCTTTAAAAACCGATAAAGCACCTGTCTTCGCAAATCAAAGCAAGGCAAACAACTGGCATCTTGCCTGAGGTTGGTCAGATGGAAGTGCCTGCCTGCCTGCCTGCCTGCCTGCCTGCCTGGGGAGAGACTGCTGTCATGAAGGGGCGATTCTGCATCTAGCATTCGCTCCACATTTTCTCAGCGGGGAGAAAAAAGTGCAGCTCAAAACCACATTCAGATACCTTGGGGCAATGCTGTACTGACTGCAAGGTCACCCCTGAATGGACATAAAACAGCCATAAATCTATGCAGAAGGTACCATAAAATCCGATGATCAACTAAAGGGAAAGCCTCATAGAGTGTGGAGGGTACCATAAAATCCGATGATCAAAGGAAGCAAAAGCAGCATGCAGTGTCGGGGGTACCATAAAATCCAATGGTCAAAGGAAGTGAAAGCAGTGTGCAATGCAGACGGGAATTTCTATTCCAATCTGGGTTTTGTAGAACAACGGAGGGAAAAGCCAATGCAGAATCAGCCGGGAGCAATGTTGCTAGCTGGTCTTGCCCCGCCCCTCCCCTCCCCTCCCTCATGCATTAGTTTGTTCAGAGCAGGTAGATTTGTTAACTTGGTTTTAAACATTCGTGGTTCTTCTGTTGGCTGAAGGTGACAATAAGCGTAAGCTGATGTGAGTCCACATTCAGCAGAGAAAAGCAGGTTACAGAAGAAAGTGCTACTGAGTTGCAACTAACGAACGGTGATCCCAGCAAGAGGCTTTGAAGGCAAGCGAGAAGTAGGGGTGTTCTGCCATGGCCTGCCTCTGCAAAGTCTTCCATGGTGATCTCCTTTCCAAGTAGCAACCCTGCTTGGCTTCTGAGATCTCAGCGAGATCAGCCTGTCTTCCCTCTGAAAAGCAGATTAAAAGGGCCCATAGAGATGCCAGCCTCCAGGTAGGACCTGGGGATCCCCCCAGAATTACAGCTCTCCTCCAGACTACAGAGATCAGTTTCCCTGGGTAAAATGAATGGTTTGGAGGGTGGACTCTATGGCATCATACCCCACTGAGGTCCCCTTCTTTCCTGGATCTCACCCTCTATTCTCCAAGAATTCCCCAAACTCTGCTGGTAACCCTAACCCCCCTACCCCTGCCAGTGGCCAGGGAGACCTGGCAGCCCTACCAAATGAACAGCCCTACAAACGATCCTACCAAATGAACAGACACATGAACAATACCCACTCCCCTTCTCTCCGAGGTGCCAGGCTCTTTCTTTTCTTTTCTTTTCTTTTCTTTTTTAACTGTCCCAAAGGACAGAATCTTATTGATTTTTTTACAGACAACACTACACTACAAAACAAACATAACAATACACATATAACACAAACGGGGGTAGTACATACTCTTACATTTCAACTAATCTGTGCCGTACAAATACATTAATAATAACCTCATCAAATGTAAGCTTATCTCTTGTCCTTTCCCCTCCCTCTTGTTGGGTACATAGTTTCACCTTATACTTGCCCCTATCAGTATCAACCTATCCCTGATTACTATACTGGTTATAAAATCGTGCCCAAGTGTTCTGGAATGTGGAGTCAGAAAGTCCTTTCATCAACAATGTCAGCTTGTCCATCTCTGCTGCTTCTAAAACCATGTGTATATATTCTTGCTTCGTTGGGGTCTGAGTGGTCTTCCAGTATTTTGCATATAAAATTCTTGCCACTGTAGTTAAATATACAATAAGGTAACGATCGTCCCTGTTAAAGTCCTTTGGTAAAATGCTCGATAACATCACCTCCGGCGTAAACGGTATCGTAGTACTTAATACCTTTTGGATCACCCGATGGATCTATATCCTATATTTTTTACTTATCTCACACCCCCACCACGTATGGTAAAATGAACCCACCTTATTTGCACATTTCCAACACTTATTTGAACATTTACTATGACATTTCGCCACCCGTTCCGGTGTTATATACCATCTGTAAAACATTTTATACAAATTTTCTTTATAGGGTACAGCCTTTGTAATCTTTATATTTTTCTTCCACATTTGCTCCCATTGTTCCAAGTCTATGTTATGTCCCACATTTTGGGCCCATTGAATCATGTTTCCTTTAACTGTCTCCTCTAACATCATCGCATTAAGTAACAATGTATAAGCTCTGGCTCTTTCTTTTCTTATCAGTACCTAGGGACTGAGTACTTTGGATCATCATAAAACCAATGCTCCCTTTAAGCTGTGGAGTCTTGTGAGCAAAAATTCAACATTGTGACCTACTGGCAAGCGATTTGGCTACTGCATAAATTAGTTTGCTCTGGAGCCATCCTTCCTGAGCTAAGACAAAAAATGTGTGAGCCAGAGGCTAAATAACTGTGAGCTGGCTTGCACTAACTCAGCTTAGAGGGAACACTGCTTACAGTGAACAGCTAACCCCCCCTCCCCAGCTGAAGTTCCCAATGGATTCTCCACTGTGGTTGGGATTCTATACTGTCTGGCTGATTTCGCACTAGAGCTGCTCAAAAAACAGGATCACGAAACTGCGGGGAAAATTGGGTGAAGCCGTGGGTCAAAATGCAGCCCCACAGCTTCGGGTGTGAAATTGACCAATAGTATCGGGGCAAACGGTGGCGCAACATCGAGGCAGCTCTACTGCGAAATCAGCCTCTGACTTTCCTTTCTTTTTCCATGATACTTTATGCAAGGAAGGTCAGATAGTAGGCAAGGAATCCCATCAACAGTAGAAGGAAACCAGTTATCCCATTGTGTATGAGGACAGGAGCATCTTCCCTGCCCTTCCTTAACAACAGAAGCACTGGGAACCACACCCAACAATTCATGTAGTACATATCTGCCATTCTGCATAAAATATGGCCCTAAACTGCCATCTAGTGCTACATGAAACCAAACTCTTCCTAACTGCAATTTCCTGACAAGTTTGTTTGTTCCTTATTTATATCGCTACCCCCACCTTTCTTCTAGGGAACTGCGGCAGTGAGGCTCGGGGTCCTCCCAGGAGGTTTGCCGTCCAGACACTGGTCAGCACAGCTTCAGCAAGGTTGCTGCATTGTGTGCCTTTCCGACCACACACTTTGCCACTGCAGTAAGTTTCCAAAGCAGATTTGCTCTTACCCAAAAAAGACTGTAAGATTCTAAGAGAACACAGTGTAGTGTCAATAATGCTCAGTTGTGTGTTAGTCTGCCAACTGTACAGCATGTATCACCACTTTTGACCAGCCCCACCCACGGTATGATGCCATCTCTCTCTTTTTGTGCTGGGAACAGAGCAGCAAGCAGAATCCCCCATAGTTAATCTGGAAGCTGGTCGCTCTGGTATTTCTATCGCTGTGCTCATTCCCGCACACCTCAAAGCTGCACCCCTATGGTGGTGGCCATGTCAGTAGGCACGGACACCGACTCTGCATTCCACTTGCTTTGTTTGTGAGCGCCAATGCAGCAGAAGGCTTTCCTCCTCCAAACAAACTCAGGCGGCTGCCCTAAATTCCCCCGCACGGACATTCTAAATGCACAAAATCCTCACAACAGAAAGCCTGAGGATTATTATTATTTTCAACATGAAAGTGACTAAACAGAGATTTCAACACAAACAGAGGTGGGAGATGCATCCAGGGGTGGGAACTGAAGTAACACTTCATCATTAGGAAGAGAGCTTCCTGGAAATGACAGGGAGAGCTCGTAAACAAGGCTTTCCTGAAGGGGCAGGCAGGGAAACACCATTTCCACCAGCAATCTCTCTGCTGGGCTGCGCAAGGGGCATAATTTTCCTTGTAAACAAACCTTTCCTGTGCCAGCATCTTGATGTCAGTTTCAGCAGCGCATCTCCCTTCCAGCCCAATTTTCCTCAGCAGCAGAAAGAGAAGCCCTGCCATTAGCAGTGGCAAAGCGGTGATTCTGTGGAGCCTGGGATCTCAGTACTTGAACAAGATGAAGAAGGAGCTAATGGCAGTGCTAAAGAAGACATCTTGGCCAGAGGAGGGTATGTGCAGCTTTTGAACATACAGGGGCACTAGCAGGGCTATTTTGGGGCAGGAACGCACAGGAATGGAGTTCCGTCTGGCTCCTGGGTTGGACACGCCCAGCAGAAACTCATTAGCATAATAGGCCACACCCAGCAACAGAAACTCATTAGGATTGGCCACATTAGGGGTGTATGGACTAACATGCAAAGGAGTTCCTGCTACAAAAAAAGCCCTGGGTTTTGACAACAAACAAGGTAAACAGAATAAGAAGCAAAAGGTGGGTATGGCTGGATGACCACACTTCTGGTAACATGGGGGTGTGGCCTAATATGCCAATGAGCTGTGCTGTCAGGGGTGTGGTCTAATATGCTAATGAGTTTCTGCTTGGCTTTTTCTACAAAAAGAAAGCCCTGGGCATTAGACTTTCGTATTCAGAAGGTGGGGGAAGCTGTGATACTTAAGCGTCCAAATATATGCGTGGGTGAAAAGTGCCATCAAGTTGCAGCCAATTTATGGCAACCCCCGTAGGTTTTTCAAGGCAAGAGACTAACAGAGGAGGTTTGCCATTCTCCACCTCCACATTGCAATCCTGGTATTCCTCCCATCCAGATACTAGCCGGGGGTGACCCTACTTCGCTTCCGAGATCTGATGAGATCAGGCTAGCTGAGGCCATCCAGGTCAGGGCAAACATGCCCCAAACCAGACAAATGGAATTAAGGATTCATTTTTATGGTAAGCCTTCTGACAGGATACGTTAGGGCTACCAGTGCTCAGTAAGCACAAATTGATGGGGATCGGGGTGTACTCTGGTGTGCAGTCTTGCCCTGAGATGGGGCCATCCACTGTCTATTTGCAGAAATGCTGGGGGGGGGGGAAGGGAGCTGTAGAGACAAGGCAGCAAGGAGGGACGAAGGCTCTGTGAACCACGCCCATCATCCAAACTTATTTCCCTGATGATCAGACCAGCTCCGGTTACTTTTGGTGAGTTTTGTCAGGACCCACTGCACGCACCCCCAAGTGACCCACCAAGCCATTCCGATTATGAAGGAAACAAGAAACAAATAGCTGACCTTCCCCCTGTTCCTTCCAGTATAAGGAAAACCCTTATCTAACAAATAACCAGAAGGCAGAAAAACTGGCAACACCAATAGAAAACCAGCCACTGGCAACCATAGAATTCATATTATGAGACACTGCACATGTATTGTCACTTTACATCCTAAATGAGAGGCTAGGGTACACATTTTAAAAATAAAGCATGATCTTGATTCTCGTGTCTAAGTAGGCAACATCTCCAAATGTGCAATTATTGCCATCCGCCTTCCATAACATCACCTGAGAGCCAGTCTGTTGTGGTGGTTAAGAGTGGTGGGCTCTGATCTGGAGAACCAGGTTTCATTCCCCCACTCTTCCACATGCAGCCAGGTGGGTGACCTTGGGCCAGTCACAGTTCTCTCAGAGCTGTTCTCTCAAAAGCAGTTCTCTCAGAGCTCTCTCAGCCCCCACCTACCTCACAGGGTATCTGTTGTGGGGAGAGGAAGGGAAGGAGATTGTGAGCTGCTCTGAGGCTCCTTTGGGTAGCAAACGGCGGGGTATAAAAAATCAACTCTTCTTCTTCTTGAGTTTCTCCTTGGCTTCTGAATTGACAAAACCCAAGTACATGTGCACGCTGAAGCATAAAGTACACTCGGTGGTGAGATCATAATGTGTCAGTTCCAGGTATTCATTTATAATGCAACCAACTGGGGAGCAACATTTCTAAGTAACAGTGTGGTGGACAGTCCACAGTTCTGTTGGATGCAACCTTGTGCAAAGCAACCTACGTTCATGTTATGTATTGGAATGTGAATCTGGGCTATACATTCCTATGTTAAGCTTGATTTCAAATGTGGCTCTTCAGCTGTGGCATTACTATTGGCTGGTTTCTAAGAAACCTCTATACAGAACCAATCATCTTGTAAATATGTTGCAAAGAGGGAACGGTCCTGATTGGCCTTTATCCCTGTGTTATGAATGGCCTTTATCTCTGTGTTGCTATTGGTCCTTAACTTATTATGGGTGTGGCTTTGACTGCCCGGGAGAGTTTAAAAAGGAGCTGTGCTCCACTGTTTCTTGTTGTGTGTTCCTGACTTACAGTTTGCTGTTCAAATAAAGCTGAAATCACTTTGAAGCTGAAATCGTCGTTGAGTCTTATACTTAACAGTTCAAGCTCAGTTCAATGTGGATCTTATGTTTCTACAACCAGATGTTTCAAAGCGGACCAGGCATTTCAATGACCAGATATTTCAATTTGGACCAAAAAATTGAGGTGCAGCTGACAAAGAGATATTTTGCAGAAATATATATATATATGCACTGTATCTTGGCAAGAACACTGGAAATAAGAATGGAATCATTTATGAATGAGCCGCTCATAGGTCTAATACTGAAATGTGAAACAATCCATAGGAAAAAAGCAATGCTGATTAACATCTAACCTTTTATGACACCTGCAGAACTGGAGGGACAGCTTTTAGAGCAAAGGTGGGATGTGCTTCAGAATGAGCACAGGGCTCACATATTGTATGGCTGGGCTCTGACCTTTCATGGCTCACCTGCGATCCCCAGCCTTGCAAATTTCTTGCAGGGGTGGTAATACACAAAGGTGTCCTGACTTGACCTTAAGAGAGGTAAGCAGTGTGGTCTTGAAAAAAGGTTCCACCTTCTCCAGCTCTCTTTACATCACCTGGTTATTCTTATTTATTGTTTGTTGAGCTTGTAAAGCCTTCTGCCAAGGCTCAGTAAAAGCACGGGCTTTTACAAGCCTGGGAGACAAAACGTCCTGTTTTATCTGGTGTATTGTAGTCTTAAATAAGGCTATTAAAGCTGTGCTTGAGGGAGGCCTCCCTCCCTCCTGTCCCCCATTAAGTTTTACAGGAACAGTTTGGGAACACAGGAAGAGCTCCCAGTTGCCCTTTTTCTCTCAGTGACTGGCCATGATCTTAAAAGTGCATGGATTATCCTGCGGAAAGTGTTGTTGTTGTTTTTAAGTCCACATTTTTTAAAAAAAATGAATGTCTTACAAAAGCAAACACAACAGAAATTCTAGTCAGTTTTGTTTGTCACCAACAAGACTTGCATTAAAATTGTTGACATTCCACAGCTGACAAGACTGTGGGTGATTTCCCACTAAAGCTGCCGCGGGGTTGCGCCGCTGTTTGCCCCAAGATTTTTAGTCAATTTCACACCCGAAGCCGCGGGGCTGCATTTTGACCCGCGGCTTCACCCGATTTCCCCGCAGTTTCGTAATCCTGTTTTTTGAGGATTACGAAACTGCGGGGAAATCGGGCGAAGCCGCGGGTCAAAATGCAGCCCCGCGGCTCGGTGTGAAATTGACTAAAAATCTCGGGGCAAACGGCAGCGCAACCCCGCGGCAGCTTTAGTGGGAAATCACCCTGTGTCACGGTTTTACCTATTCAGTGATTCCAAACGTGTGCATGCATTCTTATGCTTCATAAAATACTGTGAGGAGGTGAGCCAGTGCTAGCCGCACAAATGGAAGGGAAGGCCATCCAACAATCTGTGGTCGGTGGGTGGTTGAGCGAAGGTGTTGCACGTCCACCTCTCCGGAGATGAGGCAACCAGAGGACTTACTGAGTCAACCCTCCACACCTGCAGTGGCCTCAGACTGGGAAGGGAGAGGGTTGAATCTTCACCCAGATTCATCTCATCCAGTCCTTCTTCGCCATTCTCTCTGAGCTAGATCTGTGGAGAGGGAAGTAGCCCCAACCTTGCCCTCCTTGGCTCTGGGCTGGAGGTGCTTAAATTGCCCCCACATTAAGTCCCTCCTTCCTCTGGTTCATGGGGAACCAGTCAGTCCTGGGTGTTGTCTCCTATTTCTCAAAAAGGCTTGGGAATACTCTGTGTCCCTTGCGGCTCACCATGTTATGGCCTCCTCTTTGGCCTAGCCCCATCTAGACTATGGAAGCATGGCTTTGGTTCCTGGTCTGACAGGCTTTAAAGTCACAGTATTGCCAGCTTGCTAACTGCTTCTGTGACCCCGAGGAAGGCCAGCCCTGCAGCTACACCAACTAGTTCTGGAGTTGTAGGTAAGCCCTGCATCCCACTCTCACCCCCACTGTGGGACTGCAGGCCTACCTTCCTGCCCCACCTTTGAGGTGGTTGCTGGAGCAGCATCAGAGCCCCCATCTGGTTCTGGACAAATGCCACACAAAAAGAATCATCTTTCTCATGCATGAGTTGTCAGGGGTACTCAGAGAAGTGTACAAGGATTTTGCTTTCTCATTTGAGGTTCGTAACAACCCTCTGAGGTACATGAGGCTGAGACAGCATCACCAGCACTAGGTCATCCAGTAAACTTCATGACACAGTGAGGATTTGAACCTGGGTCCAACACTCTAGCAATCACACAGATGAGTACATCCAAACTATCCCATCCCATTGAAACCAATGGAAACAGCTGAGAAACAGCAGGAAAAACTGATGAAAACACCACCTGTGCTCCCAGGCCCTTCACCTTTTTACCCACATAGTTTCTTTTAATACCTTCTGAGCTGTGCCGGGCAGTATTATTTATTCCTGAGCTATTGTAGCCTGACAGCTAATCTGCACATTTCTAGCTATTATATCAATGCACATAAGTATTGGGAATGCAGAGGGAGAATTACATGAATAAACTAAAGGAAGCGCAAACTGTTGCAAACCATATGTGCACAATGTTCTACAACAAAAAAAAGACACTTGGGCACAAAAATGAAACACAATGGGAATTTCAGACAGATGATATAATCTGGAAGAGGAACGGTTCCCAAACGGTTTCTGGTCTGGCATTTCAGACAGAACCGTTTTAGAACCGGTTCCCTACCAGAATATATTTGTAATTTCACACAGAATCACTTCTGTCCCATTCAGGAAACGGGGCTGAAGCGTTTTACCTGTCAACCGCTTCCAAGTAGTTGTCAGTTTCTTCTCCCTGATCCGATACGCTTTTTTCCCCGCCTTTTTTCGCCCACAAGGGTGATCTTTGGCATTTTTTAAAAAAATGTTCGCTTTAGAGTGCTATAACGCTATAACGCTATAGCGCAATCACATTATAGCAACCTTTGCTGGGGTTTGGAATGCCTGAGTGTTGTTTTATAGCACTATAGCGCTCTAAAGCGAACATTTTTTTTTTAAAGGCACGGTGGGAAACGGCGGGAAAACAAAGCGGTGCAGTCTGAATTGCCAAACTGCTTCTGATTCGGCTCTTTTCCGGTCAGGGAAAGCCATGTGTGAAATGGCAGCCCTGTACCTGTTTACTTGAAGACAAATCAGAAACGGCTTCAATCCAGCAGAATCTCGGTAATGTGAAATTCCCTAACATCTCTATATCAGGAACAAGACTAGATAATGCAGAAGTTGAACATTCTAGAAGAAATTCGCATGAGGAGAGTTTCATCCCAAATTGTTTTAAGGCTCAACGGTAGAACATCTGAATTTGATAGGCCAATCTTCTGATGCAGTAGAAGGAAGCTTCGTGTGGCTTCATAATGGCTTCTGTCACATTACATAGCCCAATTCTATGCATGTTTCTTCAGATACTAAGTCTCGCTGAGTTCAGTGGGACATACTCCTGGGTAAGTGTGCATCACTTTTCAGCCTTAGCTCTATATTCTTTCCTGGTGAGATTCACTCAACAAATTGCTGCATCTTATAAAAATGTGCATGCAGGAGGTCAGCCTATAGAGCCAAGCAGCTCTGCCTTCTGTACAGGAAACTCCATTCAATTGTCAAACATCAAACTTTGAAAAATGCAGATTTTCAATTTAAAAATCTGCATTTGGGCATTTGGATGTCCCCAGTTTGAAAAAATCTCATTGCAAGAAAAAGGAAACCATCCTTGAAGATGGCTTTGCCTCTGAAAGCCCAGACAATTGTCCAAAGTCCTATGACCCAATTCTACCAGTCCTAAAACACAATTCCGGTCCTGTACTGATCTTGTACGCTGCCTGAATAGAACGGTATATAAGCTGCTTGGAGAAACAGAACAGGGTAAAAATGTGATTAAATGAAGCTATGTAGAATTCAGATAACACACCTCTCGTTCATCCATTGATCTCAGTATACAGGCAGATTCAACACAGTTATTAAAAACGCAGTTCCATGAAGAAGCTTTGTTTCTTCAGTAAAAATGGGAAACAGAAGATTGCTACCATTTTTTTTTTTTTGGCCATCTGCTGAGTTGCCACTGTCAGTGTTGATTCTCTCCCCCCCCCCATTCCCCCTCCAAGAGGAAACTAGATCATCCGCTGCACCTTCACCTTCTCTCTTTTCCTTGCGGGTGTCAGCCTTGTCAATCACCGTGCAATGATCCAGCTCATGAAAATGTGTCACAGCAAGCAGTGCTCTGACCTTCAGCTCTCCCCTCTGCTGTGACAAACGGGTTTCATTTGCCACTTGAAGAAATGAGCCCCCCTTTCCTTCCAAGCCAAAATAGCTTGAAGGGGAGAGAGACTGTATTTTGTGTGTGCCTGGGAAAGCAGCCATGCTTTTCTGGTTATGTGGTACAAGGAAGCTTTGGAAACTCAGCAGCAGAGAGAACTTCCCTCTGAGACAAGTAAAGCCCTACACGGGTTTCATTAAAGTTTGAACAAAGATCATTCTGTCTCTCTTCTTCTTTCAGTGTTAACTATCCTTTCTGATGAGCCAGCTTTGTATTCTAAGAACAAAAAGGGACAGAAAACTTGTAAGGAAGAGGATTTCTGGGACAAGGGAGAGAATAAACTTCCTTCTGAAATGATGTTATTGGTCATGCATGCCTGTGCACACAATTGGGTAGCCTTTCGTGACTTTCCGGGCCTCCAAAATGGTTTCATTGTAGGAATGTTTCTTTGATTTGGAACTTGCCATTGAAATGTCAATGCTTTGTTTGGCTGTGGGCAGTGCTTCCTCGCGGATAAAGCTTCAGCCACCCTAATCGGGCCAAAAACAATACCACATAATTTATGACACTCACTGCCCAGCGTTGTCAGCAAACTGCTGGAAGAAAAGAAGCAGCGGAAAGCTACCTGCTCACAGAGTCTATTCATCCCGCCTTGCCCTGTAATCTTGAAGAACACTTGCTCACGTTTGAGTCTCTGAACGTCAGGCTTTCTTGCATGCCATTGTTGGCAGACAGGAGGGGAAGCTCCCTTCGAACACCTGCCTGTCCATAAAACTCTCCTTTTCCATAATTTCTAAAAGCTCCTTGCCCCTCCAAAAAAAAGGCCTGGAGAAGCCAGCTTTTGTTACGCTGTGGCCCAGGTTTACACATGCTCCAGGTTCTGCTTCTCCTCATCTACTCTTCTCGAGTTTATCATCTAACAGTCTGAAGTTTAGGGCACAAACATTATACAGGCATGGGAGCCGCCTTTGTATGCTCTCCTCTTCCAAATAACTAAGGGCGATTCTGCCTTGGCTTTTCCCTCTGCATTGCATACTGCTTTCACTTTCTTTGATCATTGGATTCCTGCCAACCTAGCAGTTCGAAAGCAAGAACTTGCAAGTAGATAAATAGGTACCACTTTGGTGGGAAGGTAACAGCATTCTGTGCGCCTTGGTGTTTAGTCATGCCGGCCACATGACCACGGAAATGTCTTTGGACAGCGCTGGCTCTTCGGCTTGGAAACGGAGATGAGCACTGCAACCCTAGAGTCAGATTCGACTGGCTTTCGAGCAAGGGAACCTTTACCACACTGCTTGCCACTTTCATTTTCTTTTATCATTGGGTTTTATGGTACCTTCCATATAGATTTATGTGGTTTTCAGTTGCACTTTTCCCTCCCAGTTGAGAAAATGTGGAGTGAATACTAGATGCAGAATTGCTCTAAGATGCAGACAAAGAGGGCTGGGCAATGCCAGGAGCCTCTTCTTCCAACCAATCAGAGGCACACTTAGAAATGTGTGCTCAACACCATGCACAGCACTTGCCATTTGGAGCTGTGATCCTGGGTATGCCCTTGGCAGCCCAGGAGATCAGTTAACCAATACCAAGTAGGATTTAAAAGGTGCAGATTAACCCTTGAAAACCAGTTTGATCCAAATCAGTTATGTGGCATCTTCATTTGGGGACGGCAAATCTCAAAAGAAAAAAAAAGATCAACAGAAATGACAGGTGTCTTATTTGTTGATTTCAGCAACCATTTTATTACTCTAGGAAAGAGTGTATTCTGTTGCTCTTGGCAGGAAATTATTCTGATGCGTTTTTCTTTTTTTAAAAAAAGTTTGATTGCATAGCAGGGATTTCAGTGGTGAGAGATTGGCTGCCATAGCTGCTCAATTGACAACCCTATGGTTTACAGATGTAATCCTAGGCCAAAGCCTATGGAGGGTGCAATGGAGTGGGGATCTAGGATTTTGCCAATATCTGTAGAGTGTCAGTGATGTCACTTCCAGTTTTTAGCTTGAAGTCAGGGCTATTTGGGGGCAGGAATGCACAGGAACAGAGTTCCGGCTCCCGAGTTGGCCACACCCAGCAGGAACTCATTACCATAATAGGCCACACCCAACAGCAGAAACTCATTAGGATTAGCTACATGAGGGGTGTGTGGCCTAACATGCAAAGGAGTTCCTGCTACAAAAAAAGCCCTGGGTTATGACAACAAGCGAGGTAAACAGAATAAGAATCAAAAGGTGGTGTGGCTGGATGACCACACTTCTGATAACATGGAGGTGTGGCCTAATATGCTAATGAGTTTCTGCTGTTGGGTGTGGCCTACTATGCTAATAAGTTCCTGCTGGGCTTTTTCTACAAAAAAAGCCCTGCTTGAAGTGATGTTGATGATGTCTTCCCCCCCCCAGCACCTCTCCCCCCAAATATCCTGGGTGTTCCAGGCACATGTCTAGCTGGCAACCCTAGTTAATCTACCTTGGTCCAAACAGGGAAGGCAGGATAGATTTTCAATAAATAAGTTACATCCAGCCATTCTATGACTACTGTTCCAACTAGTAATAGTGGGAGCACAATCCTGCCAGTTTATGTGGGAAGATGAGCCAGCTCAGCCCTAGTCTTTCCAATAATGGTGTTTCATGAAAAAGAGAGGTTTCATCATGATTTTCATTCAAGGTTGCTTTTGGTTAACCTCTGAAAGTGAAGAGAAGAAGAAGAGTTTTGGATTTATACCCCGCCCTTCACTGCCCAAAGGCGTCTCAGAGCGGCTTACAAACTCCTTCCCCTTCCCCTCCCCACAACAGACACCCTGTGAGGTAGGTGGGGCTGAGAGAACTTCTGACAGAAAATGTCCTTGAGAGAACAGCTGTGCCAGAGTTTGTGACTGACCCAAGGTCACATCAGCAGGTGCAAGTGGAGGAGTGGGGAATCAAACCTGGTTCTCCCAGATAAGAGTCCGCGCACTTAACCACTACACCAAACTGGACGGGTGAACAGGTTCTGCCTCTTATTATTAGTTGTACCACAAGCATAGCTCAATAGGCATTTTCATAGCTTGTACAACTGCAGTGCATAAAGCTTACAAGCTGCAGCAGCCCTACTAGCTGGGTAGTTATATCTCCCCAGCAACTGGCCATTGAAACGCAGTGCTGGGAATCTGTACTATCTAGAACCGGGGAAAATGTTTGGCACCACACTGCATAGGAGTAGTTATGGAGCGCTGGTTGCCTTCATTGTTCCCTCTAAACTGAGTTAGTGTGAGCTAGCTCACAGTTTTTTAGCCTTGGGCGCACACCTTTTTGTCTTAGCTCAGGAAGGATGGCTCCAGGGTAACCTAATTTATGCAGTAGACAAATTGCTCGCTCACAGCTTTAATGCCAGTAGCTCACAAAGGAGAATTTTTGCTCACAAGACTCCACAGCTTAGAGGGAGCCTTGGTTGCATTATAACTTAATGATCTAGATGATGCCTCAGTCTGTTGCTGCTGGGGGTGGGGGGTTTACACATGGGACTTTTAAAACACACACACAAAAAGACTTCTCCAAAGGTGCTTAGTTTTTAAAATGAAACACTGTGAAAAACAAACAGCCCAACATGCTCAAACTGCTCCAGGTCCCCCAAGTTCATCAGGAAATTCAAATATGTTGCAAAGATAATCTTTTTCTCCAGCTGTTAGTATTCCCTGAGTAACTGAGCAATCATAAGAATGTTTTGTTTATCTATTTACTTTATTTATAATCTACCTTTCTCTCTGAGACTCAAAGCGGATTACGCAGTACTAAATCAGAGTAATCAGTAGCATGAGACACATAGCAAGCAATGTAATAGGACTAGAATTACAGTAGTCTTGATGTTACATATTAAACAATGCAGAAAATGGTATCACATAAGTATCTTTAAAAGCAGTGAGAGTAGGATAATACATACAGCATTTTTTTTTTTTCTGGAACCAAGCCCCACTGAATATAATGAGACTTACTTCTGGGTAGACCTGTTCAGGGTTGCTCCCTAAAACTCTGTTGGACCTCAAAAAGCATTGAATATTCTAGGCTGATTTTCATGAGGTTTCATACATACACTTCCAAGTTCCTGCCCAAAAGGAATTCTCCCTGAACACACATAATTGTTATCCCAGTCAAACATACTGTGGAATGGGATTTTTTGTTAGTTCTTTTCTGCTTATTTTGCATTGGTGTCTTCCAGATAAGCATGTAACAGATAACATTTAGGTATGTGTTAACATTGTGAAAATATTGACTTCAATGTGTGTCAAATAAAATATGTACAAAATAAATGTCTAGAGATGTGCATTCATACACACATCCATAAAGTTGACAGAAATTTGCAGTGGATTGTTGGAAGGATACAGAATAGAATCCTTGACACAGCAAAGGTACAGAATAGTGTGACTGACATTAATCAAACCCAGTGTGTGTTGTTGTAAAGAAATCAGGATCTCAGACACAGAAACCTGGAAAACAGAGCCTAGCACCTATGGTGGCACCCATGGTCATGAAAAAACCAAACAATCTAGGTCCTGAAGCAAGCCTTGCTGCCATTTTGAAGTGGCCACTCAAAACTGCAGCTGAACAAAGACCATGTGACTGGGGGAGCCTCTGCCTTAGTTCCTGTGTCCTAGTCACATTTGTAGTGTAACGCCCCAGGCCTTCAACCATCCTGCCTCATGAGGCTGCTGTAGTCTTAGTTGGAACCTTAATAATAGGGCTGCCAGGCCTCCACTGTGGTGGGAGACCTGTCGCTGGCAGCCCTAGTTGCCCACCACTGCTCTCGGTGAGTTAAAAAGAAAATGTTAACATGGTCTGCATTGCTATGTTACTTCCAGGGAAAACCTGGACATGACATATGGTAGCACTAGGAATCAGAGTTACCAGGTCCCTTTCGTCCACTGGCGGGGGGATGGGCGAAAGGTTCCGGGAGTGGGAAGTCACACACACCCCATTCCCCTTAAACTGTGACATTGCACATGACGTGTCTGGGTCACCCAGAAGTAACATCAGTACGTTGACGATGTTGGGGGCAACACTATGGATTTCGAGCAAAACTCTATGGTAAAATTGGCATCAAACCACATACTTTTGCCCAAAATCCAGAGTGTCACCCCCTGATGTAGCCGATGTCACTTCCAGGTGATGCAGGCATGTTGTGTGCAACATTGTTGTTTGGAAAGGATTCCCTCCCACTGGCCAGCAGGCTAGCAGTGTGCAGGAGCCCACAAAATCAAGGACTCCCCATTCCCACTGGGCAAATGGCAGCCATACTAGGAATAGCCAGAAAGTATGTAGTACTCCCACAGAGATTCTGGTGATTTCTAGAGCTTCCCCACATTATTTCTGGGTTTCCCTCAGAAATAACATTGCAGTGCATATGTTATATCCCCCCCCACATCTCCCTGCCCCCAGTCCATCCCACCAGTTGCCTAGCATTGCCTGGCAACCCTACAAGTTGATAGTTCTTGGGAAGTCTCTTTCATTCTTTTTGGTGTAACTGTATGACTTTTCCCCCTCTTTTGTGAGAAACTTTCTCCCCTACCCTGCCCCCCCAACATCATTTGCTTCAAATCTGACTCAATGCCTGCCTTTTATTTAGCGCCAGCTTGACTGTTACAGAGACTGTTCAAGGAGTTACCTCAGCTCCTTCTCTTTGTGACAGCTGTGTTCATTATAACTGTACCCTTTGACTCTTAACACAAATACTGTTTACCATGCAGCTGGCAACAACAGCCACAGAGGAAGCTAATTCCCCAACACCTGAGCTACTAGTAAGCAACTAATGGTAGTGAACTTAACATTTTCCCGGTGCTTTTAACAAATTACCTAATCAGAACACTTTGGAAAAAAAGGGATTATTGTTAAACCAAGGAACAGCAGATTGGAATATGTGAAACAGCTGGAAGCTCAAGAAGGTATGCCACCACATAGCACCCTGGAGTTTAGATGACATATAAGGATATTAATGCTCAGAAACACTTGCATATATTTATTTCCACTTCACAATAAGCATGTTTAAGCTTTCTGCTGAAACAAGCTGACATAGGAGGAGGAGGAGGAGGAGGTTGGATTTATACCCTGCCCTTCACTATCCAAAGGAGTCTCAGAGAGGCTTACAATCTCCTTTCCCTTCCCCTCCCCACAACAGACAACCTCAGAGAGCTCTCTTGAGAACTGCCCTTGAGAGAACAGTTCTGAGAGAACTTATGACTCGCCCATGATCACACCAGCAGCTGCATGTGGAGGAGCTGGAAATCAAACCCAGTTCTCCAAGATTAGAGTCCACACTCCTAACCACTGCACCAAACTGGCTGCCGTACCAAACACATACACGCAATCTGTCTGTCTATCAATCATCTATCTGTCTGTATTTATCTTGCTTTTCCTCCAGGGAACTTAAGATGATATTCATGGCTCTCCCCTCCACCATTTTATGCTCACAACACTCCTGTGAGGTGGGTTAGGCTGAGGGGAGTTCCCTAGGTCCTCCAACAAGCCTCATGGCTGAATGGGGATTTGAACCTAGACCTCCCTTGTTCGAGTCTGCTAACCACTACAATGCATTGAAGGAGCATATAAGTATACAAGAGGCGGGACCCGCGATATTCGCGGGGCGGCCCGCCCAGCCTCCCCCTCCCACCCACCCACCCTCCCAAGCAGCAGGGCGGCAGCGGCAGCGGCGGGAGGCCGGCCGGCCGGCCCGCCCAGCCTCCCCCACCCACCCACCCACCCAAGCAGCAGGGCGGCGGCGGAGAGGCCGGCCGGCCGGCCCGCCCAGCCTCTCCCACCCACCCACCCACACAGCAGAGCAGCGGGAGGCCGGCGGCCTGCCCAGCCCCCCACCCACCCACCCAAGCAGCAGGGCGGTGGTGGCGGGAGGCCGGCCGGCCGGCCCGCCCAGCCACCCCCTCCCTCCCACCCACCCACCCAAGCAGCAGGGCAGCAGCGGCGGGGGGGAGGCTGGCCGAAGCCTCCCCCTCCCTCCCTCCCTTTCAAGCGGCGTGGCGGCGGGGGGGGAAGCCGGCTGGCTGGCCCGCCAAGCTTCACCCTCCCTCCCCAGCGGCGAGGCCGGCTGCTCGCCAAGCCTCCCTCTTCCTCCCTCCCCAGCAGCAGAGGCGAGGCCGGCTGGCCCGCCAAGCCTTCTCCCGCCCTCCCATCCCTTGGCGGCAATGGTCAGTTTTAGAGCGTTCCCTGCGCATGCGCAGGGAGGGCTCTTTTACTTTTTGGGGGATTTAGATATCCCCTTATAATTTTTTTTACTTTTTAGATTTTTCTGCACACGTGGGGACTGCCCCACGTGCGCAGGAAAATCTCCCTGCCCCCCAGGTGCCCCCGATGTGCGGATTTAGATATCCGCACAGGGGGGGCAACTTGGGAATTAGATATATAGATATAGTGGAGCTCACTCCTAGGAAAGTGTTCCTCGGACAGTGGTGGTGGCACAGCTGACTTGTGGCAACCCTGTAGGGTTTCCAAGGCAAGGCGGCGAGCGGCATTCAGAGAGGGGTTGCCATTGCCTGCCTCCACGTCATGACCCTGGTATTCCTTGGAGGTCTCCCATTTAAAGACTAGCTAGGGCCCACCCTGCTTAGCTTCCAAGATCTGACAAGATCAGGCTAGTCTGGGCTATCCAAGTCAGTGCATATCCTAGGACAGCAGCTCAAAAATGCCTTAAGAGAAAGCTCATTGCAAGTTTGGCATAGTGGTTAAGAGTGCAGTCTCTAACCTGGGAGAACCGGGTTTGATCCCCCACTCCTCCACATGCAGCTGCTGGTGTGACCTTGGGTCAGTCATAAATTCTTTCAGAGCTGTTCTCTCAAGGACAGTTTTGGAGAGAGCTCTCTGCGCCCCACCTACCTCACAGGGTGTCCATCGTGGGGAGGGGAAGGGAAGGGGATTGTAAGCAGCTCTGACTCCTTCGAGTAGTAAAGGGCAGGGTATAAATCCAATCTCCTCCTCCTGCTAGTGGGCTGGGAGGGCTGCTAGTGTCCTGGCCCCACTGCTGGACCCCCTGATAGCACATGATATTTTTGGCCACTGTGTGACAGAGTGTTGGACTAGATGGGCCATTGGCCTGATTCAACATTGGCTTCTCTTATGTTCTCCTCCTCCTCTTCTTTGTCTTCTTCAGGTTGAGTACAAGAGGAAGCTTTTACTTTGTCACTTCTGGGGTTCAATTATGCAAAAGTATGCAGCCATCAACTTCCCGATCCTTTTTGAACATCACATTTATCTTACAAAATATAAAAGTCATAAGCAATAGTAGAGCTGTTCCCCCCCCCCTTCTCATGGTTCACTGCTTATCATTCACTATTTGCCAACATTAAGGTCACCTAAGGAACATTTCATATTTGTTGCCTTGCAGTAGCTGTGCCTTCGTGCCTATTGTCAAACGTAACCTTTAGAAAAGGGGGGGGAGGGCGCGAGCATTTTCAGCTAAAGTTTTGTTTATTATGATCCATGTAATTTTTCTTCTTTTCTTTTTTGAAGTTAAAAGCCTTAAGGCAGCCACACAGAGAACAAGCCACACATTATAGATTCACTCAGAAACAAAGCAAAACAATGCTGGTTTGGGGTTTTTTTTTTGTCAAGGGTAGGCTACATAAACGGGGCCTGAAAAACAGAAGCGGATGGCTGGTCGAAAAGCAGTGTTCAAAGTATATAGCTATGTCCTTATTCGGGAAGAACGTAAGTGTTGTGTATTGAAATGTGAATCACTGCTTTACTTTCACATGTTAAGCTTGATTCTGAATGTGGCTCTTCAGCTGTCGCATTACTATTGGCTGGTTTCTGAGAAACCTCTGTACAGACCAATCATCTTATAAATATGTATCAAAGCGGGAACAATTGTGATTGGACCTTATCTCTGTAATTCTATTGGTCCTTAACTTATTTTGGGAGTGGCTTTGACAGCCCGGGAGAGTTTAAAAGAAGGAGCGGTGCTCCACTGTTTTGTGGTGTGTTTGTTGTGATGTTCTGAGTTGGAGTTGCTGTTACGAATAAACTGAAATCACTTGCTGAAATCATTTCGTTGTTGAGTTCCATACTTAACAGTAAGTTTGGCTGCCTGCATCATACCACTGAGGGAGGAACTCTTAACGTTCCATCCCCTGTGATCTAGAGGGAGAGAACCAATGAAAAGGAGTAGGCTTCATTTGGGTCAGGGGACTGGGTCTTATTGATCATTTATTGCTGACGGTGTCCCTCCTCCACAGCAAAGTGCTTTCCCGATACAGGAGGCTCTTCTTGCCTCAGGGGATAGCATTCTCATTAGCAGAACAGATCCGCCGTCTCTAACCCGGAGCACACGGCTAATTTCTCAAACATGAATATTTTGTAATAGCAATTGCACTTTATTTTGTAATAGACAATTCCCATGGCTAAGGAAGTCCACTGGTGCGGTAATCTATGAATAATCCGCTTTCTGCACAGTTTAAGAAAAGCAAATGGCACTTCAGACATTAGGGAGTCATCTCTGAATTAGCAGTATTGGAACATTCTGAAGTCCAGAGGATATATCCCCCCCCCCAGAGAACTGAGAGGAGAGTAAACAAAGAAGTCAGTTTTCTTCAACATTAAGGGAAAGCGTTGAAGTGTGATGCTACAAGACACAAGCCGTATCTCTCACAAACCCTTGTTTTGTTTTAATTTACCATGCCTGGGTGGCAAAATCCCCCAATCTTGCCATTCTTCTAAGCAGGCTCCACAGATAAATGTTGTGGCTGTTGTTTACCTTTCCAAGTCTGCAAACTTAAAACGTTGGCCAGGACTCAATTGCAAAAGCAAGCTGGTGCTAACTATTGCTTGCTGCAGTATCAGTTTAAGACGCGTAGACAACTTTCTCCCAGCCCCCTCCTTACTCTCTCCAGTAAAGACAGTTCCTCTACTCAAAAAAAGTGCTTTTGTGTTTTGGCAGCTTTCATGCACAGCTCTCTCGGTTCATGCCTAATGGGCAGGCAAATGGCGATGAGCTGGCAAAGCTTTTCCAATTAATCCTAAATGGGTCTGGCAAGCCAGACTCTGTGTCACCAGTAAATGGACTTCGTCTGAAGTCGCTGGCCTCGCCAAATGAACTGGAGATGTTTTTGGAAGGTAAAGGGATCATACTGCAGAAGGCACCTTATTTTTCTTCTCAAGTACAGCATCGATAGTTCAGAGAACAACCTTGGGTGTTCACCAGGAGCATTATATGATCATTATAAGATTTTATTTGATGACTTTCTTGAAGGGCCTGCATGCCTGTTCCTCCTTACTGTACATATCATTAACAGCCTTTGCTAGAGATTCTCATCAATTTTACTGATGTGCTGGAATAAATATTACATCAGTGGGTAATTTTTTGACATATTAGGGGGAAAAGATTGTTATAGCTACCTGGTAACTAGGCACAGGTTTTAATGTAACAGTCATTTGTTTTTACTTTCTTTACTTTTATACAAGTTCTAGTTCACAGATTTGTTGTTGCTTTGTTTATTTTAGAAGAGGAGGAGGAGGAGGAGGAGGAGGAGGAGGAGGAGGAGGAGGAGGAGGAGGAGGAGATTGGATTTATACCCCATCTTTCACTACCCGAAGGAGTCTCTGAGCGGTTTACAATCTCCTTGCCCTTCCCCTCCCGACAACAGACATCTTGTGAGGTAGGTGGGGCTGAGAGAGGTCTTTTGAAAACTGCTCTTGAGAGAACAGCTTTGAAAGAAGTTGTAACTGACCCAAGGTCACACCAGTAGCTGCATGTGGAGGAGTGGGGAATCAAACCCAGTTCTCCCAGATTAGAGTCCATGCTCCTACACTACATTCTTATTGTTGTTAGCCATCATGCATCCCCAGTTTTCTAGGAGAAGGGCAGGTTTCATAAATGCTTTGAATGAACACAGAGAAGACATGCCACTTCTGTTATGTATCTCAAATGCAAGTCTGGACATGGACTAAAAGGAGAGTGCAGAAAGGTCCATGGCCAGCAGCAGTATGGGACTGTGAGGTGATGACAGGCATCACCTGCGTCCACTCTGCACTTCCTCCCATGTCAAAAGGGGCCAGGATCAAGTCCAGCTCTATTTGAGCTCTCCTCATTCTGCCTTCTGAAAATTATGCTCAGATGGAGAACCAGTTTTGGATATAACTATAACTGAGCTTAAATGGTTGATGCCTGACTTATGCTAACTTTTGGTGAGCACTGGGAAATACTTCAAAGGTTTTCAGTCATTTTCAGCATTCTTTGCTAATGCATTAACATGACAAACGCTGTCTTTATTTATATCAATTTACCTTTTCTTCTTTCATTTTTCTGCTTTTGACCTCATCTGTTGAGCAGAGGTGATACACCTCATTTTGTTGGTGATGCCGTGAGACTGCTGATGTGACAGTGTCATGAATGGTTGCAAACAAAGATTTTTGAGTCACCACAGCCAGCCAATAAGATTAAGTGGTTACGTGGTAAGATCTGAGTGTCCCAAGGGTTACCTGAAGTAAACAGATGCTAGCATAAGTAAAGGGCACAAGTTTCATGTTGCATATTACAACAAGAGTAAAATTACGAATAACATCTGTGTACAGTCCCATCAAGTCGCAGCCAACTTACAGTGACCCTATAAGGTTTTAAAGGTGAAGATTAACATAGGTAGTTTACCATTGCCTGCCTCTGCATAGCAAAGCTGGAATTCCTTGGTAGTCTCCCATCCAAAAATTAACCAGGGCTAACCCTTCTTAGCTTCCAAAATCTAATAAGATTGGGCTAGCCTGGGCCATCCAAGTCAGGAAAAGATAAGGAGTGCTTGCAATTGCCTTGTTTCTCTATGGCGGATTTCCCACAAGCGCTGCTCTGCGCTCGCTCTTCCCTTTTGCCCCAATGGTATGTGTCAATTTCACACACGCTGCTGCACGGCTGCATTTTGCCCCGCAGCTTCGTGCAATTTTCCCCACATGTACTCAATCCTCAAAAAACAGGATTGAGTAGACACAGGGAAAATCGCTCGAAGCTTTGAGGCAAAATGCGGCTGCGCAGCACTTAGTGTGAAATTGACACATACCATCAGTGCAAAAGGGAAGAGTGAGTGCGGAGCAGCGCTTGTGGGAAACCGGCCTATATTAGGTAGCTCACTGTTTCAGGATGTCATTTTGTAGTATGACACGATGTCCTCTCCCCACAACAGACACCCTATGAGGTAGGCGGGGCTGAGAGAGCTCTGAGAGAACTGTGACTGACCAAAGGTCACTGAGCTGGCTGCATGTGGAAGAGCAGGGAATCAACCCCAATTCTTCAGATTAGAATCTGCCACGCTTAACACTAAATACACTCATATAATATACCAACACGAGCTTAACCCATTACCTCAGACCAACAACATTACAGGGCTTTTTGTTAATAATCACCCATGCAGGCAAGCATAGAGCTTTGAAGGCTAAAAAATTTACCAGACTAATATATTCCACTCCAAAATCACAACAAAATTTAACTACACTGCACTCCTATAAGACGAATACAAAAATAAGACAATGTTAAAATACCTCCAAAATACTTCCAAGACGTGTTCAGTTGCAGAACACATATTCTCCATGTATAAGGTTCAGGTTCAATTCCCGGAACCTTCCATTCCAAAAAAGGATCTCAGATAGAGATGTGATGGCCCAATGACCAAATCCCAGAAAACATTCCGAAAAATTGGTTTTTCACCCCCTATTCCCCACCCACCCTCCCTCCCAGGGAAAGAAAATTTGAGAGATTTGGGAAAGCACTAAAAAACTCCTATGCTTTTTTAAATCTTTGAAATGAGTGAAATACTTCTTAAGACAAGACTGGATCACTCAAAATGTATAGCATGGAAGTCTGAAGACTTTTGTCAGGCTTTTCAATGGGGTTTTTGGAGAGGACTAGGGGGAAAAAACCTTGAAAAATACTTAAATGAATTGAATGAAGAGCTTTATCAGGCAATGCTTATATTCACTCAGAATTATAGCAGGAAAAAGTCTGAGGGCTTTTGGGACATCTGGGGAGGCACCGGAAAAAGTCATATGGAACATTTCCCCCCCTTTTGGAATAACCTATGGCTGAGTTCAGACTGGCAGTTTGGCCCAATATAGGCACGTTTCAGGAACGTTTCACAAACATATTAAAGGGGCTGGTTCACACAGGCACAGCTGTCAGGTGTTCCTCAGCCATACTCAACCCGTTTTGTAGCGCTTCCCTCCCGAGTTTAAATAGTACCTGGTGAAAGTGGTAGCAAACCCTGGAGATCATGTTCATCCTGCTTCCCAGAAGTGTGAATGGTAAATGCTAAAAGCTGGGAACAACCCGCATTAATAATGTGCACCAACTGTTCCCACAGGGGTGCGCATAAGCACCCATGCACACAACCGCACCCACAGGACGCCTCTGCCTCGCGGAGTTAAAGCTCCGGCCAGGCAGCCTCCTGGGAGACGGGATCCTGCCCTATTTGCTGCTGCGCCTATGCCACAGAGCAACGAAAAAGCCACTTACAGCCACGCCTCCGCCAGGGGCGGGCCAACAGTACAAATGCTCCCTTGCATCTCCTCCCCGGTATGCTCCCGCATCAGTTGGTGCAGTGTGACCGGGGAATACCCGGAACAGTTTGTTCTGGGTCCTTTTGCCACGACTCCCTCGCGCTTCAAACTGCCAGTCTGAATTCGGCCTATGTAGGCCAAATTAGCATAAGGTGCAGCAGTTTACAGCTTTCTCCATTTTAATACTGGGTGTATTTAAAATTTGCCTGTAGAAAACTAAAGCATTTATCGTTTTAAAGTATATAAATAAGTCAACTAATATAATTTTACATGCTAACTAAGCTATAAATTATGCATTTTATGTTATTAAAGTCGCAAAATCGGCTTAGTTGTAATATGAAAGTTAGGGTCGCATGAATGTCAATTTCCCCAATATTTCTGTTTTTCTCCAAAACAATTTTCTAAAAAAACATTTTCCCCACAGCTTAAAACTTTCCAGAGGTTTTACTTCTCCAAACTCAGTTACCACAGTTGGAAAGGACCTTTTCCTGACACAATTCTGAGACAGACTGACTCATGACTTGCTTTGGTATAAGGTGACTGACTGAATAAGGCACGTGGTCGTGAGTACTGTAAAAGAGGGAGTTCCAGAGCTGCAGGAAACATACTGAGAATCATTTTCTACAGGGCTTTTTTTTTTTGTAGAAATAGCCCAGCAGGAACTCATTAGCATAATAGGCCACACCCCTGACAGCACAGCTCATTAGCAGATTAGGCCACACCCCCATGCTGCCAGAAGTGTGGTCACTTTTGCTTCTTATTCTGTTTACCTCATTTGTTGTCAAAACCCAGGGCTTTTTTTTTTTTTTTGAAGGATTTCATCTTTAAAGTACAGAAACTTCTGAAGAGACATGCCAGCAGGGAGGAAGATGCAGTATTCCAAATTGGGACAAGCGAAGAAGACAGCAGCCCAGGGGAAAGTGGTGATGGAACGGAAGACTTCAAAGTTAAAATGGACTCAATCCTTAACTGGAAGAGATTTAAAAAGAAGATATTTTGAGGACTGTTCGTGTAACATCTGGAAGGAGCTGTTTAATTACTAACCCCAATGGACTTTACTAACTGCATTAACAGATTTTGGACTTCGCAATAGTTAAAAAGAAGATCTTCTAACCATGATGGATGCCAAAACTGGTATTGGTTACTAACCTAAACTAACCCTCACTAAGAGGAAAAATTTCACTCCATCTTTTTCTTTCTCCATCTGTCTACCCTTCCTGTTTCTTATAAAAAGAATAAAATTCTCTCTTTTTTAAGAGAGTTTTACAAAAAAAACCAAAAAAACCCAGGGCTTTTTTTTTGTAGCAGGAACTCCTTGGCATGTTAGGCCACAGGCCCCTAATGTAGCCAGTCCTAATTAGTTCCTGCTGTTGGGTGTGGCCTATTATGCTAATGCGTTCCTGCTGGGCATAGCCAACTCGGGAGTCAGCCAGAAGTCCGTTCCTGTGCATTCCTGCCCAAAAATAGCCCTGATTTTCTATGTATGTAGTATGCTCACATTTTACTTTGTGGGAGAAGGGTGCATGAACCGGGATGAAACTCATCAGTGGGCACTATGGTCCTCAGGGGTACCACACTAGGTAAAGGTAAAGGTTTCCCTTGCTCGAAAGCCAGTCAAATCCGGCTCTAGGGGGCAGTGCTCATCTCCATTTCCAAGCCAAAGAGCCAATGCTGTCCGAAGATGTTGGTCATGTTGCCGGCATGACTAAACACCGAGGCGCGCAGAACGCTGTTACCTTCTCACTGAAGCAATACCTATTTACCTACTTGCAATTTCTTGCTTTCAAACTGCTAGGTTGGCAGGAGCTGGGGCCAAAGACGGGAGCTCACTCTGTCCCACGGCACTAGGGTCCCGAACAATGCTCCCTCTAAGCTGTGGAGTCTTGTGAGTCAAAATTCTACTTTGTGAGCTGCTGGCGTTAAAGTTGTGCGTGAGCGATTTGGCCGCTGCATCAGTTAGTTTGCTCTGGAGCCACCCTTCCTGAGCGAAGACAAAAATGTGTGATCCAGAGGCTAAAAAACTGTGAGCTAGCTCACACTAACTCAGCTTTGAGGGAACCCTGGTCTCAAACTGCTGAGCTACCGACCTTCCAGTCTGCCGCTCAGTATCTTAACCTCTGAGCCACCATGGCCCTCCACACTAGAGGGGGTCACTGAATTAAGCAAATAAGGTCGCTTCTGTGTTTCTACTGGCATCCCTATCACAAGAAAAAAACAGTCTTCTTTGGTGTCCCATTGGGCTGCATTTTTTTTTTTTTAATTTCTGCCACTCTCCAACCGCTTGGTGTGATTCGATTTGCATCCGTCAAAAGGATTAAAGAACGTTTTTCATTTTTTAAAAGCATTAGAATTTGTAATACACTTGTTTACACTAGGTTTCTTAAAATCCTTTCTAATCATTTTAAAAAAAAGAACCTTCCTTCTGCTTGGAGCTGAAACCACATGGATGTTGTTCTTTAGAGCCAGTTTCCCAAAGACACAAAAGAATATCAATAGTAACAGCTGGATATCCCCATAGGTATGAACTGTGTCTGATCAGGCTAACACCATCTTAACACATCCTCCTTTGCCACTTTTTAGTTCCTTCCAAAGAAGGGAGGAATAAAAGCATCTTTTCAACAGTGTCACCATCTACAAAGGAGCCTAACAGCTGAACAGGGTGCATCTTATCAGAGCATGTCAGACTGGAATATATAAAAGGAAAGTAGTTTACTGGAAGTTGTGACTTTGAAAAAAAAAATACAGTTCTATTTTTTCCCCCTCCCCTTGCACTGCTATCTTTTTAGCTCTTAAACACACAGTGCAGAAACCCCCAAAACCGTATGAAACCCAAGATGCAATATGGAGAAAGAATGCTATGAAGCATTTCATATCCTTGAAACATCAAAAAAAGGCTTTTCAAATCTCTTTTCAAGTGCTGTCCAAGATTTTCATTCCCAGCACTAGAATTGCTTAAAAATGTTCATCAAAATGTTTGGTCAGTGGAAAATTGCTTCTTCTTTTGGTGGAAAGGGATTCTAGTCAGAATAGTGTCAGAAGATCAAAAAAAAAAAAAAAAACCAAAAACCAACAACTATCGCTTCAGATCACTTTCTGCAACAAATCCATTTTAAAATGCTAAGAATAATATCAATAGCATGAAGACTAAACATATTGCATCAACTGATTTGCAATAATAATGAATTACAAAGTAAGAACGTCACAACATTTCAAGAGAACTTTGCAGCATTAAATTGATGGTCCTGGTGTTTGTTTTTTTGAAAGGACAAAAAGGAATCTTGTGCCTTAGAGACTTACAGATTTTTTATTGTGTAAACTCATATGGTGAAGGGCCTACATTTTTTAAGCTGAATGGTTATCAGTCTGGATTTTTTAAAAATAATGGCCTATATTTGAGGCTCAAACTAGACCTGATGGGATGCTACCACCATTTAAAAGCTGGTCCAGTCCTCCAGCTGTGCCCCCCCCAGCTGTTGAAAAGGTGTGTGTGGGGGAGAATGCCCCACCGCAGGCCTGATCAGGGCCGAGGACAGACTGGCAATTTGCCCCGGTATCGAGTCGGGGCAAAAAAAACCCGGAGTAAACGATACCGGGTTTTCCCGTCCACACAGCGGGGGCCTCTGCCGGAAGAAACGGGACGGAGGCGCGCGGGAGTGTTCAGATTGCCGTGCCGGAGGCGCGCTATATTCGCTGTTTCCCCATTATTTCGGCTGTGGGCGTATGTGCGCATGAGCGCTTGAGCGCTCATGCGCTCATGCGCATAAGTGCATTTCGGCGATTTTTTTTTTTTTGCCCTGCAACGCCGGCACCGCATTGGGCAGTGGAGCGGAGCACAGCCAATCACAGTGCTGCTGCCTCGTGCCCAACGCGGGTTGCTCCCGGCTTTTCGCCTGCGCGTTCAGACTCCCCGGAAGCGGAGAAACACGCGACGAACGCAGGCTTTTGGATTTGCGAAGGCTTTTATCAGGTGTTTTTTTAATCCGGCACTGAAGCGCGAGGGCTCCGGTAAGCTCCGGGTGGGGGACGCCAGGCAGATGTGCCTGTGTGAACATTCCATTTAATCCGATATTGAGTCGCTGTCAGCCCGGGTCCCATCCCGCGGCAAATTGCCAGTCTGTCCTCGGCCCAGGATTAGGCCTTCATAGCATTTTCAAATCATTTTAAAATGGTGATAATGTCAACAGGCTCAGCTGTCAACTTCATCATCTAGTTTGGCCACTACTTTTCCTCCGTCACTGATTCACAGTGTGGAGCCCAAAATTTTGCCCAATGTCCGCTTGTTTCTTCCAAAAAGCCAAGAGCTAATCTCAGCTTTCCTTCACCAGAGTTATTTCAGAAGTTCCCAAAAAGCACCTTTGCCTCCTAACATTTTGTGGAACTTCCCAATACTTTGTTTTTTGACCCAGCCCTCATGGCATCCATTTTGTGATTGGTCCACACATGGCAGGTTCCCACAGGTTTAACATTTGGGTGACCCCTAGCCTATGTGAACATTTGGCATTGGATTAACTCACCCTCAAAGACCCTGATAATTATATGGGAGGGACTTTTATCTACACAGTAGCTAGGTTTTGTATACTGAGCTTAATCTTACGCTACCTGGGATCATCTTGGATCAAAAATGGCAACAGTGGCACTACTGGGATGACATTAGTCTCTTTGCCAGTCTTGTGCCCCTAGAAAATGTCTGACCTTACCATCCCCTGATGGCAGGAGTAGAATCAGCAAAATGAGATACAAGTTGAAATAAGCCATGCTTGACTGAGAAGTACATTCATGAGACTGACATTCCTGAAAAGAATACAGATTGTATTTTTAAAAGATCATGAGAATAGATGGTACCTGTTTAATGAAAAGTATCTGAAATAAATGCTAGTATTATAATACTAAAATAATACTGCAAATATGAGGAATTAGTTAAGCTTAAAAGTGCTATTTATATGAGCTTGAGATCCCTTCTTTCTCATTTGAAACAAGAATATTTTATGCTTTCAAGTGCTTTAAACATAGATTAGTGAAAAGGTATCACTGCAAAGTAAAACTCAAAGTTCAGTCCAAGGAGAGATAAGGCGACCTCTTAGAGTTTATTATTCTTTTTTTCTAGATAGACCATATATCCCAGCTTTTTAAGGCTGTGGTCTAAGCACCCTTGCCAGGCAGAAAATCCCATTAATAAAGTGAAACTTAATTCTAAGTAAACATGTATGCCACATGGAATAAAACAGCTTTACCTTTATCTAAGAAACAATTAATACAGCAGACCTGCATTCATGGCTTCTTAAAATGAACTGGCAAATAGAACAAGTAAATGCAAGCAATTTATTTGAACAAATGAACCTGTCTTATACTGAATCAGACCACCAGTCCATCAAGACCAATACTGTCTACTCAGACTGGCAGCCGTTCTCCAGGGTCCCAGGTGGAGGTCCTTCATATCACCTCCAGGGTCCCAGGTGGAATGAGCTCCCGGAAGAGATCAGGTCCCTGCAGCATCTTTTACAGTTCTGTAGGGCCTGCAAGACGGAGCTCTTCCTCCAGGCTTTCAACTAAGCAGCCGCCACCATTATTACCACCAACAAGAGCCCTGGCCCTTGGCTTTGACACCTAGCCTGTACAGCCTCTTGCACTGGAAGATCATTGAGCAGAATAACTGTTAATTTTTGTATGCACTCTTATAGCACGCCATCTTAAACAGCTAATAAAGCATCGTCGGCACTTTATGAATTATTAATTATTTAGAGTGGAACTGTTTTAGATGATTTTATGTCATTTTTAATTGTTATTATGCATTAACTTGTGTAAGCCACCCTGAGCCTGCTTTGCGGGGAGTGCGGGGTACAAATTAAATAAATAAATAATATTATCTAGCCCCTCTAAATGGAGAAGCCAGAGATTGTGCCTAGGATATTCTGCATGCCAAGCAGATACTCTTCCAGCGAGCCACAGACTTTCATTTGTTGTTTGGTGCAGTGGCATTTCCACAGTGCAGCACAGCAGCTGTTGCGTTCCCATTTCGTATCTGAATCACAGGTACACATTGAATATTAATGTAGTGATTTGCATATCAGGCCACAACCCTTGCATCACCAGAAGTGGCATCATTCTGCTGCACCCACCTTGACACATCACCGGAAATGATGTCAGCAGGTGATCCCCCCATGCATCACCAGATGTGACGTGTTTTGTCCATGCCCCCTCCTGCATCAATAGAAGTGCTGTCAACGAGCCACTCCCCTCCCTCTGCCATGTCACTGGAAGTGACATGCGTAGGCTACCCCCCCACATCAGTGGAAGTGATGTGACCTGGCCACTCCCCCTTATCATATGATGGGGACACCTCACATATTAATTGGGCAATTTCCATACTTAGCCATACTCCTTCCCCATCACCGGAAATGATGTTTCTAATACCACCCCATCCCCACTCTTGCCAGATGTTACCTGACCAGCCCTGCCCCCTTTCACATCATCAGATGTCCTTTCTCCAATGCCGCCCACTGTGGCATCATTGAACTTCCACCAGCTGCTCCTCATCCCAGAAATGGGGGAACCACCACTGGGAATGCCAGAGTATGGCCCTGTGACCCCTCTAGCAACACACCCGGTTACTGGCCAATAGCAAATGGCTCGGGACCTGCCAAGGAGTAGGTGATTTTAGGAAAGACGCCATTTGTGCTAGCAGACATGCTCTCAGACTCTTGGTGATAACATGGACACTCCTGTAAGGTACCTGGAATTTAATATCCAGACAGCATCTAAGATGTACTTTGGCAGGGTCATTCCTATGTGTTGTACTTACCAGGCTCCCAATGAGGAGGCTGAGACACACAAGCACCCCATGAGTCCAGAGGTAAATGGCCCAACAAACATAGAAAACAATGCTGCCAACATGTAGAAGCCATCATGGTGCACAGTTGAAGCTTGCACGCCACCCTGCAGATGAGATGGACTTGGGGAAACCCAGCCCACAGTGGTGTATTTACCAGACCCCTGTGGAGGAGTTTAAAGATGTGGAAATTCCAGAAGAACAGGAGAATGAATCATAGAATCATAGAATGTTAAGAGTTGGAAGGGACCTTGCAGGTCATCTAGTCTAATGAAGAAGCTTTAAATGAATTCATGGAAGGAGAAAACACAGTATCAAACTTGCAGGTAATCAGGAAGAGCAGTGTTCATGAATGGGTGTATAATGAAGTCAGGGAATGGCAATTGAGGAGGCCTTTTTCACTAAATTATTGTTTTTGTTATTATTCTGTTTGGGCAGCTTGATGAGGACTTTATCCAGGCTTTTGGCAATCTGCACATCGGTAACCCTGTTGATGTAAAACCTCTCTTGCATATTGTGTTTTTGTGCCTGTGTTACCCCGTGAAACAAGAAGAAGAAAAAGAAAGAGAAAAAGAAGTGGTAGTTTTGTTAAAATAAAAACATTTCATTTTCAACTTTGTGTGGTCATTCTGGTACTAAGTGGATGATGATGGAGATGCTCAATCAAGAGGAGATCTTCTGGCACATAAATTATACACCTGGAGAAGCAGGAGCTTTGGTGGGATGAGACCTCTCTTCCACGCAGCCCCAAAAGTGATGTAAAATTCTCACACGAAATAATATTACTACCTGGCTTTCAGAGCAAGATGCTTACACATTGCAAAAGCAAGCCAGGGTCCACTTTCAGAGAAACAAGATCACAGTTTCCCAAATATAATGATGGCTACAAGTACATATGCCTGGCCTTCAGCCCGAAAAGATAAGACAGGGGAACAGGTGTCAAAAGCCTTTAAGGATATTTCCAGACAAGGCAGAATACCCACCAAGCTTCAGGCTGATCATGGTAAAGAGTTTCTAAACCAGTCTATAAGCAATGTGTTAAAGCAGCATGGTGTCCAATGCTTTCTCACCCATAATGAAGTCAAAGCCACCATTGTGCGCTTCAAACCTTAAAAACAAAAATGTGGAGGTATTATACTGCCAACAACACATTCAAATATATTGATGTGTTGCCACTGCTCATACAAAGTTACAATCACAGCTTTCACAGGATAATCAGGGTCCACCCTGTGGATGTAAACTCCACCAATGCTCAGACAGTGTGAAAAACAGTTTACGGAGAATGTGCTGAGACAAATGAAAAGGAGGGTGAGAGTCTTCCCTTTACAAAAGGAGTCCATGAGTGAGTGTGTAAAGGCAAAGGACGTCTTGTAAAAGGATATGAACAGAGCTACATGGATGAAACATTCATAGTGGAGCAGATCATCTGTAGGGGCAAGAGGTCTGTATACCGGCTAAAAGATTATGCTGGAGACCCTGTCCTAGGGTCATTCTATCCTGAAGAGTTACAGAAAGTTAAGACTAAAGGAGACAGAGTATATTGAATTGTGTGTGGGGGAGGGAGAGCATCAAAAAGCCCAGGCAAGAGAAAATACCATCTAGTGAAGTGATTAGGGTGGTGTGATAAATTTAACAGCTGTGTTCCAGCTTATCAACTTTGCGATCCTGTATAGGAAAAAATGGCTGACAGCAGCTTTAACATTATCCTCCCTAGCAACACACGCATAAGTGTTTCTCCACAGAACACTGCTTCTGTCTTTACCATCCATCCAGCTTGGCCATTGGACCTTCCAAGGCCTGGGATGTAGGTTTGGTGGAGATTCAATATCCTCACAGCAGGAACACCCTCACCGAAGATGCCACCTTTGGAATCATTGACAGGGAGAAGTGGTGGGGTTTCAAAGTCCCCCAAAGCTATTATTCAAGCATTCCTGACCTGGTGGGGAAAATTAACAGCATCGCACAATCTCATCTACACCCCCCTGAATTGAGCCTGAACTATGACCGAGTGTTTAGGGAGGTCATAATAAAAGTGCCACCTACTTACACCTTTTCAGCTTCTACAGAATTGGCTCACATTTTAGGGGCAGCCCCACATCAGGCTATCCAAAAAGTACACTTTACAGAAGATATCACAGGGGGATTCAACACTGTACATTTACACAGACATTGTGGATCACCAAATTGAGGTTGACACATACGTGCCATTACTGTGCTTTATCACTGTGCATGGGGAGACTGGTGACTGTATCAATAATATCTACAACAAGCCTCATTATATCCCTGTGAATAAGCATCACATAGACACCACCACTATTGAAATTATGACTGATCAGAACAAGAACATGCCATTTCGTTTTGGTAAAGTGATCATGAAGTTTCACTTTCATCCTCGGAAAGGCCTGGTCTCTTAAGCATACAAGGATGGCCATCTAAAAAAGCTACGACAATCCAGACTTTTATAGGAATTACTAAAAGAACCAAGCCAGTTATGCTCTCACTGGTTACCATGGAGTCCCAGGTATTTATGGGGCAGGGCAGGAGGCATATTCTGGAGCCTTTTCTGAAAAGCTTTCCCACTTTTAAGAAGGGGATTTGAACTCATAAAGACCCGTGTGAAAACCACAGCTTGAAATATTGCTATGGATGTCCTAGGGCACGTTTCTGAAGCCATTCTGAATAAAGTGAGCCCACCTGTGCCACAAGAGAGGTCAGGCCTCATGTACCTTAAAAGGCAGCAAGAGGTTAAAAGAAAGGCATCCCATGTGCAACTAACTGGCCCAGCACAGTCCCTTAAAAGAAAAGCTGTGAAGCGGAAGCCACCTCAGAAGTGGAAGGCAAAGAGAAGGGCAAGGAGATGTTCTCCAAGCCCAGCAGATATATTTTAAACAGCAATGGTTTTTATTCATGGCAGCTCAGAAGAATACACCAAATCTGAACTAAACCTATTCCAAATAGCTCCTACGCAAACTAGCATTGAGAGATGTCTATATATTGAAGTCCCACCCCCGGTAGCCTTGTCAAAAACAGCTCTGCTTGACTTTTTCATTGCTGGAAATGGTGAAGATTACATGGATTTAAATAATACCCTGCTTTACCTGTGTTACAAAATCATGAAAGAAGATGGGACAAACCTTGACAAAAATGCATGGATAAGTCTGGTGAATTACCTGATCGCCTCCAGCTGGATGTGACATTGGGAGTAACAACTGCTTCCCTTACAGGGCCTTTATAAAAGCCATTCTCAGTTATAGTGATGACACCACTATCCACACAGTTCTCTGTAGGCCTGTTTTGCAAAGACACACCCGGAGAACATGAGTCAGCTGCCCTGGATGGAGATAATGGCGGGTTTGTAAAAGGGCAGCCCTCACAGCCAAAAGCAGTAAAATAGATTTGCTGGGGGACCTCCACGGTGACCTGTTTTTCCAAGAAAACATGCTGTTAAATGGAGTGGGTGTCAAAATTAAACTGACATGCAGCAAAGATGCCTTTTGCCTCATGACAGATGATCTAAACGAGGGTGCAAATTACAAATCTTGTCTGCTTCCCGTTTTGTAAAGAAAGTAAGAGTAGCCCCTGGTGTCCATTTAGGCCACACAGAGGCGTTCTTTACAGCTAATGCCAAATCCCCTGTGGATCACGTGGGCATGAAAGTTTTTAGCATCCCTGCAGGGAGTTGTGTCAGCAACCAGGAGAATTTGTTTTGCGGGCAATTGCCCAAGGTGTTCGTTAATGGACTGGTGGAGAACAATTCCTTCAGGAGAGCCCATAATATGACATCAATTTTGTGGCTCTCTACATGGATGGTGAACAGGTACCTGCTAAGCCAGGGGTGTTAAACATATGGCTCGCAGAGCAGATCCAGCACCTGCAGGGCTGCTATCTGGCCCACAAGCAACAGGCTGTCTGCTGTTTCCTGCTTTCTGTTTCCTGCATTGCAGCTCCCTTTGCCCAGTCTCTCCTATTTCATGCTTCTCAGAGGAGAGAAAGAAAGCCAAGCCTCTCTTCCCTCAATTGGCTGAGGGCTCCTCCCCCTCTTCCTTCCCTTCTGAGGATGGAGGGGGAGGAAAAAAGCCAGAGGGGAGGGAGTCCCATGGCACTTCCCAGTATAAGCTTTTGTGTGCAAGCATACTTCTTCAGAGGGGGAGGAGAGAGGGAAAGAGCCAGAGAGAGCATGCAAGAGAGAGAGATATGGAGGCCCATGACACTTGGAGAGATCCCTCTTTCCAGTTCTAACAGAAGGAGGGAAGAAACCTAACAGCACAGCTTGCTTGCTTTATCAGTGAAAAGGAGCAAGAGTCCCATGGCACCTTAGCGACTAACAATATTTGTGGCAGAGCATGAGTTTTCATGAATCACTGCTCACTTCTTCAGATACAGTTAGAATGTGAGTGCATCTGTCCTTATATTTTGGAGAGTGAAGTAATTTCAAGCACCAGAGATAATAAGTCATTGGTAACGAGAGAAGAAACCTAGGTCTCAATTCAGTCCAGGGGAATTCATTGTCCTGAGCTTCATTATCAGTTGCAATTCAGCAGTCTCTCTAATCTCCCTTTGAAATTCCTTTGTAAGAGAACTGCTACTGTCCTAAAAGGTTAAAATATTCTCCCTCTGGATTTTTGAATATTATGGTTAAATAATACCTTAAAGCCTTAAAGACTAACAAAATTTGTGGTAGGGTATGTGCTTTTGTGAGTCACTGCTCACTTCTTCAGACTTATTTCTGTTTATTCTTTGCAGCCTCCTGGACTGAATCGCCCTGTACCAAATTGAGCCCTAGGTTTCCTGTCTCATTAGCAATGATGATATCTCCACACCTACTACCCCTCTGCATATCACACCTAATCCAATCATATCTCTGGTACATCACATTACATTTTATGGCACACTTGGCCCGAGGCAACAAAGTGACATTTATGTCAGATCCAGCCCTCATAACAAATGAGTTCGATACCTCTGTGCTAAGCCACTGCAACCAGACTTTGAAGCTGGAAATTGCATGAGGGAATGCATGCATCTGGCTCAGGCAGCTGGTAAACATATGAAAGACTGGTCTTTGTTAGTTAGCCATCAGGAATTTACACAGAGCTACACACTATTTGCTTTTGACCTTCCCCAGATCAGGAATGTGCAGACTATTATTCCTTGATTAAAACCGGGAACCTGTGGGCTGAAGTACGCTTTGCTAGAGCATTGCCTCACACTGCCAGCATGGTTATCTGAGGGGGTTTTGACAAATATTATAGAGATAAATCATAGGCAAAATGTTTTATTTTACTATATGTAACATGGACACCCTGCAGCTAATATCTGTGTTTATCTACAAAACCCTACACCAAAAAGACTTTCCTGAGAGTGTTTCCAAGTGACTGGCTCCCCAAACAGAGACTGCATCAAAGATCTGCAGGGCTAGTTGCAAATACGCACCCTTACAACCTCCCTGGAGAACACTGGCTTGTCGTTTTCTTGACAATGGATGGATGTGACGAGTTCTTTGACTTTTATGGGCACCCTCCAAACAAGCCCTTATTTCCAAAAAAACATTGTGAGATTTTTAAGAACAGATGCCAGTGAGACTGTATTCCAACCTAGGCAACTGCAAGCATCTGACTCTGGGGTCTGTGGATATTACTGCATATTTTTTTCCTCTGCAGCTGCGCAGTAAAGGACTTTGTTTTGAAAAAATTCAAGAGCTGTATTCTGATGATTTCGCACAGAATGACCTAAGGGTGGAGCAATTTGTAAACACAAGAAGGGCGTGCCCAGACTTGCCCCCAAATTCTTTGTGCAAGCCCGGTATGTGTGTCTTACAATGAGTTCCACAACAACAACATTGTATTTCAATAAAGTGCCCATTTGTGGGTTTAAAATGTGACTTTTTTTTAAAACAAACACAAATTCAATTTAAAAACCAATTTTATTTTACATAATTGCAAGCTTATCCAGCTGGGGGGTGTGGTAGCTTGACATTTGTTTAGAAGCTGTGTTAGAAAGATATGGGCTGAGTTCAGACTGGCAGTTTGGTCCAATATAGGCACATTTCACAAGTAGATTAAAGGGGCCGGTTCACACAGGTACAGCAGTCAGGTGTTCCCCAGCCATACTCAACCTGTCTTGTAACGCTTCCCTCCCAAGTTTAAAAAGTACCAGGTGAAAGTGGTAGCAAACTCTGGAGAGCATGTTGATACTGCTTCCTGGATGTGTGCATGCTAAAAGCCACACGAACAAGCAGCATTGATAATTGCTGCTGTGCCTATGCGCCTATGTGCATAGGTGCATGTCGCCAGAGTGAGAAATAGCCACTTACAGCCGCGCCTCTGCCAGGGGCAGGCCAACAGTGCAAATGCTCCCTTGCGCCTCCTCCCCAGTACGCTCCCACATCAGTCAGTGCAGTGTGACCAGGAATACCCGGAACACGTTGTTCCGGGTCTTTTTCCACAACCCCCTCGCGCTTCATACTGTCAGCCTGACCTCAGCCTGTAATGGAGGTAGCATTCTTTAGATGTTCCAAAGCTTGGTGATTAGTTGGGATGCCCACAACAGAAGATGGTACATTCAGTTTAGCCATGGCCTTCATGGAAACATCCCAGCCTTTAGGTATATGATGGCTAGGCAGGGCATTCATTTGAGTAATCGCCTTCACCAAATCCATCAAATGAGAACTCTTTATATTTTCCCCTCTGTATAAAAAAGTTCCACTGTCATCCCAAAGAGAAACACTTTTGTTTCATTTTGTATAACAGCACCTTTGAACGGCTCTTATATCTAGCAGGCATGGTGTCTATTATTTCTTGGAAGACCACATCAGAACTCATAGGGCTTTCTACAGAGGCCACCCCTGGCTGAGGCAGAAACAGGCTCAGTTTAGATCTTTCAGTTTCCCCCTACTTCACATGAGCTAAAAAATTTTTGAAGCAGAGCATCAAAATGCTTGGCCTTTTCATACTCTGTTAAGTCTTGCCTTTGGAGAACCCCCTTCTTTTCAGTATCTAAGGAAAGCATTATGGTGGCTTTGATGTCTTCCTCCTTATGGGGAGGTGAGTTCCTTAATTGTTCCAACTGGTGGCTAGGAACCAAGTACATTTTTCCTGCATATTCCATTACTGGTTTGTTAAAAGGTCAGTTAAGAGAGGGATAGCAAAGCTTAACAGAGGCGCGATAACTCCCCCCACCCCCACCCCCAGATTGTTTCACCAGCATCTTTTTGTTTCAGAGACACTCTTTTGTTACTCAGATTTTTTAAGTTAAACTTCACCTTTTCCTCAGCACACACACCTGACAAGGCGATAGGGGGATGTTGCCTTTTAAAGTACTGAGAGCAATTTCTGAGTTAGCTGCAATCGCATCATCCAAAATTGAGCAGAGAATGGCTTTCCATGTAATCTTCACCATTTTAGGAGAGCCAAATTTCTCTTTATATGACTGGACATGTCCTTTGGAGGATTCAGGGGTAACAGAAGTGACCAGCTGACATCACCAACATCTGTTCTAGTGATGTGGCAAGGTGGGGCATAGCAGGATGTTGTCAGTTCTGGTGACATGAGGGGGTGTGGCCTGACATGCAAATTACCTAATTAATATTCAATGCGTGCTGTCAAGTTACAGTCAACTTATGGCAAACCCATAAGGTTTTCAAGGCATGAGACCAACAAGGTGTTTTTCCATTGCCTGCCTCTCCGTAGCAACCCTGGACTTCCCTAGTACTTTCCTATCCAAGTACTAACCAGGGCTCACCTTGTTTAGCTTCCGAGATCTGACAATATTAGGGTCACCTAGGCCATCTCTGCAGACAACAATCCAGAGCTCAGTGTGCATGTAAGTTCTTGCATGAGCTGACTGCCTGTTCTGGCACCCCAATTCAACAGAGGGACAAGATCTGCTTAAAAGTGCAGAATTCTTACCTTCAATGAAGCAAGCGGGGAAACCAAGATTGTGAAGGGAGAGTTCTATGTACAGTGTACAGTTCCCACATCCACAAGGAACAGCTTGTTCAGAGTATGTCTGCAATTCAACAAGATGCATGTAACCAAAAGCAGGCAGACATCTCAGTCTTACCTTTTTAGCAGCTCCACATAACTTATTCTTTAAGTTTAAGCAATAGCTTGGGCAAGCCAATTGAGAGGGCGGTGGTGGAGTAGTTTCAGGTTTTCTTAAATGAAACTTCCATTCTTGATCCATTCTAGTCCAGTTTATGCCCTGGCCATGGGGTGGAGATGGTGCTGGTCACCCTCACGGATGACCTCCAGAGACATCTGGATCAAGGCGGGTCAGCACTGCCATTGCTATTAGATCTAACAGCAGCATTTGACACAGTTGCTTATGATCTTATGAGCCACCGCCTCGCCAACATAGGAGTTTGGGGGGCTGCCCTCAGTGTTCCCTCTAAGCTGAGTTTTTTAGCCTTTAGCTCACATATTTTTGTCTTAACTCAGGAAGGATAGTTCCAGAGCAAACTAATTTATACAGTAGCCAAATCGCTCACTCACATCTTTAATGCCAGTAGCTCACAAAGTAGAATTTTTGCTCACAACACTCAACAGCTTAGAAGAAGCATTGACTGCCCTACAATGGTTTTCCTCCTTTCTCCATGGTCAGGGACAGAGGGTGGTGCTAGGTGAGATGGTCTCCCCTTGACACCCACTAGAATGTGGAGTGCCGCACAGGGCAATCCTCTCGCAGATGTTTTTTAACATCTATATGTGCCCCCTCACCCAGCTGGTCCAGGGGTTTGAGCTGAGCCAGTATGCTGATGACACCCAGCCCTATCTGATGTTGGACAACTGCCCAGACTCTGTCCCTGAGAGCTTGGTCAGGGCTTTGGAGGCTGTGGCTGGATGGCTACGACAGAGTCGGCTGAATCTAAATCCTATAAAGACAGAGGTTCTGTACCTGAGTTGGAGTGGAGTAGATTCAGGAATTAGGCTCCCTACCTTGGATGGAGCACCATTGGTGCCAACCCAAAAGCTGAGGAGCCTTGGGGTGACCTTGGATGCCTCACTTTCTATGGAGGTCCAGGTTGCCAGGTCTGCCTTTTATCAGCTTTGGCTGATCAAGAAGCTGGCTCCCTACCTCTTCCCCTGGGACTTGGCTACAGTAACCCATGGAATGGTCGCTTCCAGGCTTGATTACTGTAACTCGCTGTATGCAGGCTTACCCTTGAGGCTGATCCACGGACTCCAGCTGATGCAAAATACAGTGACGTGACTGCTGACCACGATGTCTGTGTGGGCACACATCCAGCCGGTGCTCCACCAATTGCATTGGCTACCGATCGAGTACCAGATCCATTTCAAGGTGTTGGTGTTGACCTTTAAAGCCTTATGCAGCCTGGGACTGACATATCTACAGGACTGCCTGTCCCCATACGTGCCCCAAGGAGCCTTGTGCTCTGTGGATAGTCATCTGCTGGTTGTCCCTGGCCCAAAAGAGGCCCACCTGGCCTCAACCAGGGCCAGGGCTTTTTCAACCCTGCCCCCAGCCGGGCGGAACATGCTTCCAGCTGAGATCAAGGCTCCATGAGACCTGTTACAGTTTCACAAGGTCTGCAAAACAGAATTGTTCTGCCAGGCCTTTGGCTGAGGCAGCGGGCATCTACCAGCTATTGCTATTATATAAGATCATTATGGCTTGGCACCAGATCATTCACTCTGCTGTAGGAATTGAAACTAATACACTGCAGTGCCCACTTTAAATGTTTTCAATTGGTTTTATTGTGCTGTTGTTGTTTAATTGCACGGTCGAGTCCGAATCTTTGAGACCCCATGAACCACTTTACGCCAGGCCCTTCTGTCTTCTGTCATGCTTCAGAGTTTGCTCAATTTCATGTTCATTGCATCGATAACACTGTCTAACCATCTCATTCTTTGCCATTCCCTTCTTCTTTTACCTTCAATCTTTCCCAGTATCGGGGTCTTCTCCAGTGAGGGCTCCCTTCTCATTTGGTGGCCAAAGTATTTGAGCTTCAGCTTCAGTATCTGGCCTTCCAGGGAACAGTCAGGGTTGATTTCTTTTAGGATTGACTGATTTGATCGCCTTGCAGTCCAAAGGACTCTCAAGAGTCTTCTCCAGCACCATAATTCAAAAGAATCTATTCTTCAACACTCGCTCTTCCTTATAGTCCAACTCTCGCAGCCATACATTACTACTGGGAATACCATTGCTTTGAGCATAAGGACTTTTGTTGGCAAGGTGATGTCTCTTTATTATGCTGTCTAGGTTTGCCATTGCTTTCCTCCCAAGGAGCAGGCATCTTTTAATTTCATGGCTGCAGTCATCATCTGCAGTGATCTTGGATCCCAGGAATGTGAGGTCCGTCACTGCTTCCATGACTTCCCCTCTATCAGGCCTGTAGCTACATTGGAACATTTTGGGACCCGGCCTCCCGACTTACTCCCAAGGCCCCCTAACTTCCTATTTACCCCAGCTGGATTTGTGCCAGGAGCCACAGGCCGTCAAGGCTCCGAAGCAGCTCCCACGTTCTTTTGCCGAGAAAGTGCCCAGTTAGCTCTGGCTCCGACGGCCCATCCCTGGAGCCCCGGCCCTGCAAAGGCCGGTGCCCTCGAGTACCTCCCTGGCTGGAGGGACTGGCTCCTGCCAGGGGGAGGGGGAGGAGCAAATCCCTTGTCAGTCTCCAAGGAGGAAGGGAAGCTGGGCCCAGCTGCGAGGCGAGTGGGGAGCCGTGCTAGCCACAGGCCTCAAGGGGTCATTGTGGATGCAGCCTCATCTCACTTTCCAGCTTTGTGCCAAGTGTTCCCTGCAGAATGGTATAGGGGGGTAGGTTGGCAGATGCTGGCAGAGGGAGCCTAGTCACAGGCCAAGGGTGGCACTTTCCTCTGAGGGGCTGCAGACCGATGACGGGAGCCACGGTGCCGGCAAGGGCACGAAGCGGAGATGGCATTCCACCGGCCCGTGACAGCAGGGGCAGAGAGGCATGGTGAGTCTCTACAGTGTCAGAGACTGCCTGGGGGGGCCACCTCCATGGTCAGGCTGCAGACAGGGCGGATGAGAGAATCCCCCCAAGCCCAGTGGCCCCAGTGCTTTCAGAAGCGATTTGCTGCCCCCTTCCATGGCTCCTTGCTTCAGTGGTGGTTATGGCAGGGGGGGAAGGAAAGGTGAGAACTGCTTTAGTCCTGCTGGATCCTGGCGCACCCTTCCCTCCAGCCAGCACATGGGAAGACCAGCTGGGGCAGGGGCCAGCCAGCCAGCCTACATATTATTACATATCATCATCATCATCATCATCATCATCATCATTATTTTAACTTTAGTGCCTCCCAACTTGAAAAGTACTGAGACTGACGAGTGATTTCAGCTCTCACATACTTTATTAGTTCAAGAACAAGACAAATGAAGCTGGCTCGCAGGCCGGCTTTTATTCCCAAAGGAACCCCCACCCCATAACACACAAAAACCCGTGATTGGACTATTTACATTGATTGAGTTATCCCCTAGGATTCCGGCTCCCTATTTGGGAGGGAGCTAGGATCCTACTGTCCATTGCCCTCTGGAGCGAAGCTCAGGCACTTCACCTGGCCACATGTCGGACCTGCTGAAACTGGTCCGAGCACATGGTTGGCCTGAGCACATGTTCTGAGATGGATACACTACACAACTTTTTCAGAGGCCCCCCAAACGGAAAAATCCTTGCTACGGGCCTGACTTCTATTTGCCAAGGAGTGATGGGGCTGGATGCCATGATTTTAGTTTTTCTGATGTTCACTTTCAAGCCAATGGTTTTATTGTACTGCTTTTAAATACTGTTATTTATTAATGCTTGACCTATTTTAAGATTGTACTGTGTTTGTTGTTGTGAGCCTTCCTGAGCCTGCTCAGGGGAAGGGCGGGATATAAATCAAAATGCTAAATAAATAAATTTGTATTGGCACGTCACCCGTAGCACACAGCAATGTCCATGTGCTGGCAAAGTCCCATGATACATCACCAATCATGGCCATCCACATCCTCCATACTAGACCACTGTTTTTTGTTTTGTTTTATTGGGGCAGGGGGCTGCTGCTAGACCTGTACAAGCAGGCAGAAATTGATGGATTTCACAGATCAAACAGGAAACCAAGACACATCGTACTCCAGTCCTTCTGTCTCTGTTCTCATGCCTACACTCTGCATCAAATCCCAAAAGCCAGGCTCACATTAGTGGTAGCCAAAGCATGGACACAAGCTACTCTTCCTAGGGAACTTTGTTGTTGTTGCCATCAAGTGAGAGCTGACTTAGAATCATCGAATCATTACAACAACCTTGTATGGTTTTCAAGGCAAGAGACATTCAGAGGTGGTTTGCCATTCGCTTGCCTCTGTGTCATGACCCCGGCATCCTTTGGAGGTCCTCCCATCCAAAATACTAGCCAGGTTCGACCCTGTTGAGCTTCTGTGATCTGACACGATCAGGCCAGCCTGAGCTATCCAGATCGGGGCTCCTAAGCAGTGTTCCCTCTAAGCTGAGTGAGTGTGAGCTGGCTCACAGTTTTTTAGCCTCCAGCTCACACATTTTTTGTCTTAGCTCAGGAAGGATGGCTCCAGAGCCAACTACTTGGTGCAGCAGCCAAATCGCTTGCTCACAACTTTAATGCCAGTCGCTCACAAAGTAAAATTTTTGCTCATAAAACTCCACAGCTTAGAGGGAGCGTTGCTCCTAAGGAACTACACTGTTTTTTGTTTTGAGCCATAATGCAGCAGAAAGTTTTCTGGTGCGTCACAAACATAAGCAGTCACTCCACACCCATGAATATTCAAAGACAGAATGAAAAATGGAAAATGAAAGTGCCTGATCAGAGAGAGCTCTTGTGCATTATCATCATTAATATTTAAATGCTCAGAATAATACAAGTCCTTAGCAAAACAGCACACAATACCTTATTAGAATAATAGCCTTCAATGTTGCTTATTGATGAATGTAAAAAATATTAAACCAACTTTCAAAAATCCCTGATTTATATGGCGATAGCTCCAACCACTCTATCCTCCCCATTGTATCCAGCTGAACGAAGCAAGCATTGCTTTCTCACCTTACGACCTCGTGCAGTAACATATTGGCAAAACCACAGTTCTAAGGATGTGCATCTAGATTTATACCCTCTTGCCATATATTCAGATGACAGGTGATATTAAAGAATTCTAACCTCCTGATTTCAATCTCACCTGAAGCCAGAGGTTTCTTGCTTGCTGAAAGGCCTGCAGGACATCAGAATGCACAAAAGGTCAGCTGTTTGCTATAACCTAAATTTACTTAGAGAGGATTTGTTAGGAGATATCATCCTACAGTTCCCAGGAAAACACTTGCTCCACATAGAGGACACAAAATTACTGGTTGAGCAATGAGGACCTTTCCTGGAGTATTAGAATGATGAGTTCAAAAAGAAACTCCCCAACTTTTGAACAGAGGCTTAATTTAAAGATGGTTTGCTTAATATGCAACATTTATCACTCAAGGATTTGCTGTTCAGTGTTTGCTAATCTGAGAAATCAGTTAGGCATTAAGATTCCTTCAATGTTTATTTTAAGTGCCCCCCTCCCACTTTTGAAAGGACTTCAGGACTGGTTTATCACAGAGGTATGAGAAGGGGATGGAGGAGGTTGGTACATATTAGGGTTGCAAACCTTCCATTGGGACCTGGAGATCTCCCACAATTACAACTTACTTCTGGACTACAGAGATCAGCTCCCCTGGAGAGAAAGGCTGTTTTGCAGGGTAGACTCTTTGGCTTTACACCCTACTGAGGTCCCTCGCCTCCTCCAACTCCATCCTCCCCAGGTTTCAGGAATTTCCCAACCTGGAGTTGGCAACATTAGTATATGCTGGAACTGGTAAGGTGGGAGGCAGGGTGGTGAATGGTAAGTAAAGCCCCAGCCAGCTAGTTCTGGGTTTGACCCTGCTCTCTTGACTTTCTATCAAGCACTTGTCAGGGACACTCTAGGAAGATTCTGCACAGAGCAGGGGGTTGGACTAGATGGCCTGTATGGCCCCTTCCAACTCTGTGATTCTCTGATTCACTGCGGAAGACAGCTGCATGTAGAACATAAGAAGGGCCCTGCTGGATCAGACCAGTAGTCCATCTGTTCCAGTATCCTGCCTCACACAGTGGCCAGCGAGTTCCTCTGGAGGGCCCCCAACAGGGCATAGAGGCCAAGACCTTACCCTGAAATTGCCTCCTGGCTCTGGTATTCAGAAGATGACTGCCTCTGAATGTGGAGGTTCCCCTCAGTTACCATGGCTAGCAGCCACTGATAGACTCACCCTCCATGAATCAGTCTAATCCCATTTTAAAGCTCTTTATTCCTGTCGCCGTTATTTCATCCACCGGCAGAGAATTCCACATTTTAATCACTCTCTGTGTAAAGAAGTGTTTCATTTTGTCCATCCTGAATCTACTGCCTGTCAAAGTTATTGGATATCCTTGAGTTCTAGGATTTGGGCAGAGGGAGAAAAATTCCTCTTTGTCAACTCTCTCCATCCCATGCATAATTTTATAAACCTCTATCATGTCCTCCCTTAGTCGTCTCTTTTCTAAACTGGAAAGTCCCAGACTCTTCAGCCTTTCCTCATAGGGAAGGCGCTTCAACCCCCTAATCGTCTTGGTTGCCCTCCTCTGCATTTCCCCCCAGCTCTGGGATATCCTTTTTGAGATACGGTGACCAGAACTGTACACACAGTATTCCAAACGAGGCTGCACCATAGATCTATACAGGGGCATTACAGGATCTGCTCTAGAAAAAAAAAAAAATATATCAGCGCTACAAAGGGAGGACAGTAATCGCCATGCAGAAATCAACCTAATGCAATCTCTCATTTGGCTGCTTTGTCTCCAACCACATTAGGCAAAACAGGGCAGGAAACCTGCCACATGCTTCCCCTTCCCTTCCACTATAGAGGGAGACCTGGCCTTCCTAGTGCTATCCTAAGTGGAGTAGTACCCTTCTAAGTCCATGAAGCAAGTTGGCCTGGAATGGTATTCTGCTTAGGGTGACTGCTAAAGCATATCTCCATCCTTTTACAGCAATCATATTTGTTCAATTTAGCGGTACCTTTGTACGTGCAGGGAATGGAATTAGTACCAGTGATTCTTCAACCTGATCAGGACATTGGCTGAAAATTAACAGCCCGTCAATGTCACTGACATTTGTATTTCACTAATGTGACACTCGAGATGCAGCTCACGCGGCTATATGTTCATTGGCTCGTCTTTGAAGACTTCTGAGTGCTGAGACAGAGCAAGAGCCATTTTTCCACACACGTTTTGTGTTTTGCTTCATGGTATACCTTCTTCGATATTCATTTTCCTTCCCTTTCAGAAATTACCGTTATGCCGTATTTTTGCATGTTCAGTTGAATATAAGCCAACCAAACCATCACAACAAATATATATGAAATGGGCTTAGAGGCCCTAAGGGAAAATGAGTTTTGCTACCTCCCCCCATTCCACATTTTCTAGTATGAAAGCGATGGGAGCAAATGTGAGAAGATTTTTTCCAAGGTTTTTTTTTTCTGATTACAGTTCCTTTTTCTCTTACAAGTGAATGAACTTTTGGTCCTTATGGAGGAAGTCAAATGGGACCACAGTCAGGAGAACTGGGATGGGGGCACACAATTGTACACACTCCTCCAGATCCCAGACCCTCCTCCCAAAATCTAGGATATATATATATATATAGGGGAGGGAAATGTGTTTTCTCTGGAACAATTCCCTGAATTCCTGAAATTATGTCACCCCAGATAAGCTACCTTTTCTGCCTACAGAACTGGCAACAGCAGTAATAAACTCCAGAGGAACAATTGCTAGGCTGCATCCACACATCATTGGCTATTGCTATAGCAACCATTTGCAACTGGATGATCTTGTCTACCAAAAAAAATCCAGCTGTGAGGGGCCATAGCTCAGTGGTAGAACATCTGCATCATATCCAAGAACATTGCAAGTTCAATCCACGATATCTCCAGTAATACTAGATGTGAAAGATCCCTACCTGAGCATCTGCAGAGCTGCTGCCAGTCAGAATAGGCAATAGTGAGCTGGATAGATCTAGGGTTTGATTCAATATAAGGCAGGTTCATGCATTCATGTATTCACAATAGAGATGACATATGGATGCCACCTTAGACAATAAATGATGGCAACATCTTCTGCATAGAAATTAGCAATCATAGAGCAAGGGTCTTCTAGCACAACAAGTACTGAATATGCAAAGAGCTTTATTTGATACGGGATAAGGGCTAGGATGCTTTTTGGGGAGACATCATACTCATGGCATGCCTCCCTGGGGATGCCCCTCTCAACACGGCCTACCAGTTACATGTGGCTTGGACTTGGGGATCCAAGTTACAGACCCCCCCCCAACAAGGTGTCCCCCAGGAAAATGCTTTTCAGTGAGATGTTGGGCGTGTGTCTAGGAGTGTATGGAACAGACCCTGTGCGACGCTACAAGCATCAGACTCACAGCACACCTCCCTGGAATACCCTGCCATTTGCCCAAAAAGTTGCATGAGGACTGGACTTGGGAGGGATGACAAGTTATAGCCTGCCAAAGGACATGCCCTGCTTTCTGGGGAAATCTCAAGTGTGGGTTCTGGGCCACAGAAAGGACTGGATGGGCCCTATGTGACTGAGTCGAGTACTGGTGGAAAAGACAACCAGCAAGTAATCACCTTGACAACATTGTGAGTGAAGGCTAATGCCCAGGGAGCCCCACACTCATGACACCAAGAGGACAACATCTCATACCCTGCTGCAAAAGAAGGACCTTGCCCCTGCCAGGTCCAACAAGCAACACCCCCTAGCAGTGTGGGAGATGGGAAACCCGCAGCCACTGTGCCAGTGGGGAGCATGAAGGGGCTTGGCCCAAGGCACATGGAATGAAGGGAAGGCCCTCTCAAACTATAAGGGGAGCCACCAAGCACTGAAGCAAGCAGTATGCATGGACATGCTTGCCTTGAGCAACCCAAGGAATCACTGAACACTGGTGAGGCTGATGTGATGGGGCACCACACCTGTCAATGTAGCAACTGCCCCCACCACAAAGGGCTTCCCACATGCAACACATGTTCTTGCCAGCACCCCCAACACTGGAACTTCAACAACATTAGTGACTGAAACTGACCCCCACTGATGTTCCATGCCCAGGATGGATCTGCCAAGCTGCCAAGCTCAGGTACTGGGGCATAGGATGCAGGCTGTGTGCTGTGCCTCAGGATCTGTGGAAGTCCCCTAAGCTGCCAAAGCCTTGTGTGACAGCCAAGCATGGGTGGTAGGGCTAAAGATGCTAGCTATGTGCCATGGCCGTGGATCTGTGGAACTCCGCAAACTTGCCAAAACTTGTGGCAGGTGTTCCACTATGGGAAGGAGGCTATTGGTCCTGATGGTTCTTCCAGGTGAGGTTGATATTGTCTGGATTGGCTGTGGGGCCAACCACAGGTGGGCCCTGCCACAAGGAGAATCAGGTCAATGATGTGGCTTTGGAAAGCAAGAGCTGGCAAGAAAGGTCACCCCACCAAGTCTCTGGACACACACATGCCTCCCCAAGGGCAATCAGGTCAGTGATGGGGCTTTGGAAAGCAAGAGCTGGCAGGAGAAGTCACCCCAGTAAGTCTATGGATGCACAGATGCCACCCCAAGGGCAATCAGGTGCTTGAAAGGCAGAGCTGGCAGGGAAGGTGACCCCAGGAAGTCTCTGGACACACAGATGCCACCCCAACAACAAGCAGATCAGTGCTGGGGCTTTGGAAAGGGAGAGCTGGCAGGGAAGGTGACCCCAGGAAATCTCTGGACGCACAGATGCCACCCAAAGGAAAAGCCAAGGAGGGTTGAAATGGAGAGATGGCAGTCAAGGGAAGTCACCTCAGTACCCCTGAACACACAGATCACGCCCTCCCCCCCCATAAAACAAGATCAGGGGGGAGGTTGAAATGGAGAGTTGGCGGTCTGGGGAAGGCACCCCAGCACCTCTAGACACACAGATAAGCCCCCAAATAGAAGAAACGGGGGGTTGAAATGGAGAAGTGGCAGTCAAGGGAAGGCCCCCCAGTAACTCTGCCTGTCAAGCTTTGAGGGTCCTTACTCATGTTTCCATAGCTGGAAAATGTCACCATCCCCACTGTTACCTAGCATTTTCACGCCAGCCTTTGTGGGTGATTGTCATTTTTCCAGCCCCTCTGAGCTGCACCCAAAAGCTTGGAGATTTGTTCAGTGCAGGGCCGGCTCTTCCACTAGGCCAACTAGGGTGATGGCCTAGGGCACAGATCTCCAAGGGGCGCAACAAGGCCCCTGCCACCGCCTCCTGCCCCCCGCATGGCTTTCTGGGCACCTGCTCCACAGCCATTGGCATTTCCCCTCTCAAAGGCGGCAGGCAAGAGCGGCTCCATCCATCCTGAAGAGAGTGCGGAGCTGCAAGGCGGCACAGGATGGTGGAGGCAACAGCTCTGCAACAGTGTGGTGACTTGTTCCATGGCCGCAATGGCCACAGCATTGCCACCCAGCCAGGCTCAGCGCAAGGGGTACCAGCAGCAGAGGCGAGAGTGTGGGGCTGTTCTTCTGTCCCCAAGTGTGTCCCCAATTGCTTCCCACCCCAACTTTCTGTGGGGGGAGGGCTGTCCCAGGGCCCCCAGGCAGACAAGAGCCATGGCCATGAGACAGAAGCACAGTAGTACAACACGCGGCTCCTGCAGGTCGGATATGAGCCTGAGAGGTGAGGTGCCCCATGCGTGGCATCACGACTCCCTCTGCCCCCCCAGTGGCCAGTCCCACGGGAGCTTGCTGGCATGGACTGCTTGCTGGGGCCCAGACAGTGCACAGGCGAACTCCCCTGATGGCCACTGCGGGCTGGGCAAATTCCGCGCTCCAAGGTGTGACCACCTGCATCCCCTTGGAAGTGACCCTCTGGCTCCTCAACCATCTCCTGGGCCCCTGCTGCCCTTGCGGCCCCAGGCATTACAGTGCGCAATTTGGGTGGGCTGAAACCCGGGGGAGTCCGCCATGAGAGCCCATCCCTTGAGCAGGAGAACTCCCTCACCACCGGGCTCTCTGCCCCCCACTGCTGCCCCTTCGCCAATGGTGTTTTATCACAAAGCGTCGGAAACATCCTGGAGGGCTTTGCTTTCTGGATTGTGACTCAGTAGAGCTTCCCTGTTCAGGAGCACTGTGCCCGAGGTTCGGGAGGTGGGGCTTGCCAGGTGGGCCCTGGAGGCAGCCAGCTGGCGGCAGCAGGCTTGGGCTCTGCGGGGCTCTTCTTCTTCTCTCTCACCCCCCTTGGCCGCCAGGCAGAGCAACTGGCTACGGCGACGGAGGGGCCAGGGGCTCGAGAGCAGTGGGACACGCCCAGAGCCGGCCACCTGGGCCTGCGCTGCTGCCAAAGGCTCCTGCCTCGCCGCACACATGGAAGGGAAAGGGGAGTGCAAGAAGGAGGAGGAGGAGGAAGGGAAAAAAGAAAAGAAAGAGGTGGTGGCAGCGACTGAAGGCTCTAGGACCCAGTGAGCAGCTTGGCTGGTGGAAAGAGGCAGGCAGCCAAATGGAGAAGAGTGGGGGGAAAGGTGGGATTGCCTTCCGAGCAAACCTTTATAGGCTCGGGCGTCAGGCCTGTGTGGCCCCTTATGTGGGAGTAGTGCCATTTCATTCAAGGCTGCTTGTGAGGGGGGGCACCACAAGACAGCCTTGCCTGGGGGGGCGCCACAAGTTAGCGTCACCTAGTGTGCAAAAAAAACCTCGGGCTGGCCCTGGTTCAGTGAACATGTGGGCAATGAACCTCGGCTTGCAAGCCACGAACTGGGCAAAGTTTGGTTCAGATTTTGACTTGTCACATGGTCTGCCTGCCTGGGGGCCCATCCCTAGACCCAGGTTCAAATCCCTACCATGCCATGGAAGCCTGCTGGGTGATCTTGAGCCAGTTACTCTTCCTCTTCTTTTAATATAATTTATTTTTATGTAATTTTTGGTGTATATTACATATTGTCTTTTAACCCGTACATTTTGTAACAGTTTATAACCCTTCTCCCTCCCCCTCCCCCTCTGCTATTCCAGTGCATTAGTCCTTTATTCCCAGCCACGGGCACAGAGTCCAAATCTTGCTCTGAATGTCTTTCCTTCCTTCTGATTGTATCCACTCTAGGTAGGTCTTCCATTTCATCCTGATTTCTGTGGTCTTGTCTTCCCATGTGGTCTTCCGGTTCAGCTTCTCGATTATATCCGACTGTATAAAATCAAACAAGTAATTATGCCAGATTTCTACTGTCCACTTACTCTTCTCCTTCCAGCCTAGAGCAATCACTGCTTTACTTGCTAGTCTCATAGCTTTAAATATAGCTTGGTTCTCCTTGCTTACTACTGGGTTCCCTATTATACCCGTTACTCTTCCTCATCCTATCATACCTCACAAGGTTATTGTGGGGGGTAATGGAGGAGAGGCGAATGATGTTGCATGCTGCTTTGGGTTCCCATTGGAGAGAAAATCAGGATACTGATACTTAAATAAACAAGTATCTGGGTATGTATCTGTATGTGCATGAGAAATGCCTAGAAACATGTGTCCAAACAGGGCTTCCAGCTCTGAAAATCAATTGCGTTAAGCCTGTTTGGAAACAACAGCAAATATGCCCAAGAACCCACTGGAAAGACGTCCTGCAGTGCACATGGCCAGAGACACAACATTTTAGTAGGTCAAACTTGATAGGACAGTGGTCCACTGAGATTAAATATTATGGCCAGGGCAGAGCCGGGAATATTGTAATAGCTTCTATAATAAAGAATGACACCCACCACCACCCCAATCTAAATGTAATCAATGAAGCAAGATTTCCCTGATAGCTTCGAGGTGCACTGTGGCATGGTGGATCTGAGAGTGGGGTGGGTGGGTGGGGGAGCTAAACAAAAGCAAGCAAACACCAGGGGGAAATAAGTAATAAACTCCCGCTACCCATGGGCAGGCTTCACAGCAGTCGAGTAAGACAAAGAGAAGAAAGCAGCTGCTGCCACCGCCCACGGGGAAATGTAATGACCCAAGTTATGACCTCCCAAAGACAGAACTTGCCGAATCAGTCAAAAAGTTGCACAAACACAAAAGCGGGCCAAAAGACGAAGACTACAAGGTTGCACTGAACTGTAGAAAGAGGCAGTTCAGTGGGGATGACGGACAGCGCTGACCTTTTCAGACAGTTCTAGGCTGAATGGTTTGTTTGGGTGGTTTTATTAGAAGAATTTCCAGTGTGAACATAATGCATTTTACTACCCTTTTATGCATTTTGTAATACATTTTACTAGTCCCTTTTGTTATAGTTCTCATTCCGCACACTTGGGGCTGCCAACTCCCTCTACTACAAATGATTTCTAGACAACCAACATCAGTTCCCCTGCAGAAAATGGTTGCTTTGGAGGGTGGACTCTATGGCATTATACCCTGCTGAGGTCCCTCCCCTCCCCAAAACCTGCCCTCCTCAGGCTCCACCCTCCCCAGTTCCAGGTATTTCCCAACCCAGAGCTGGGAACCCTACTCACATGCACAAGAATTCCTGAATTAGATCTGACTCCAAGGCCATCTAGTCCAGCATCCTGGACTGTGTCCTGTCACTTTGTTCAGCAAAGTCTGAGGCTTTCCTCCAGTCTAAGGTGTCTTCCTGGTGCTGGAGGAGAGTTTTACAGATATCGTGGACCACCAAAAATGCAAATAAGTGGGTTCTAGATCAAATCAAGGCTGAACTCTCCCTAGAAGCTAAAATGACTAAACTGAGACTATCATACTTTGGTCACATTCTGTCAAGAGTCACTTGAAAAGACAAAAAGGCTAGGAAAAGTTGAAGGCATCAGGAAAAGAAGACCCAAATGAGATTTATTTACTACTTATTTATTATTTGTACTTATATCCCCCCCATCCTGAAGACGGGCTCAGGGTGGGTAACATCATATTATAATAAATACATTACAATTCAAAACAAAATATAAACATTAAAATCCATGGGTACAGTTTAAGACAAAAGATTCTGGCATGATGATGTAGATGAAATGAAGGCCAGTTGTCAGTGGGTGGGTGACAGCAACCTCGGGGGGGGCATATATGGGTGCCCACTGCTTCAGCCAAAGGCCTGGCGGAACAGCTCTGTCTTGCAGGGCCTGTGGAATTGAATCAGATCCCTCAGGGCCCTGATCTTAATAGGGAGCATGTTTCACCAGGCTGGGGCCAGGACAGAGAAAGCCCTGGCCTTGATTGACGCAAGACGGACATCTCTTGGGCCAGGGACCACCAGGAGGTGTTGATCTATAGAGCGTAATGTTCTTCGAGGCATATATGGGAAGAAACAGTCCTTTAGATACGTTGGTCCCGGGCCATATAAGGCTTTAAAGGTCATTATCAGCACCTTGAAGCGAATCCAGTACTCAATTGGCAACCAATGCAATTGGACTGACTCAGTCAAGGAAGCCACAGCCCTCAGTCTGCAAGACCTGAGCAAGGTTGTTAATGATAGGATGGTTTGGAGGACATAAATTCATAGGGCTGCCATAAGTTGGAAGCAACATAAAAGCACTTATCACACACACACACACACAAGGTGTCTTCCTCCTGTTTGAGCCATTTAAGTTGGAGGAAGGGACCTCAGAAATTGTCAATTTCACAAGAAAAGGGGAATAACAAGCAGCACACCAGTGACTAGGCCCTAAATGTTGCATCTCTTTCTGATAGTTCTTCGTTATTCCCATATACTTTTTCTTAGGTTTCCTTATATTTGTTTCCCTTCTGTCTGTTCCTATGCTCCATTTTTCCCCACAGATGACTGAAATTGCTAATGCCATTTTTACTGAAGAAACTACCTTTTACTTGTTTCAGTATAAGGTAGTTTGGATACATCATGGATGAGCTACATATACATAACATGAAAAACTGTTGCAACTAACTTTTGTGGACCCATAACGTAGGATAGGGAAGAATGATACACCGTGCTATGAGCCACTGAGCCCTGCTAGATCTTATGGCAACTATATGGCTGTCAATAACTCATCCTTGAAATGTAGTCATGACATTCCCCAACCATTAGCAGTCAATGACTGGGAACATGGATGGGGCAACAGAGAACAAGATGTCGGGGACAGGTAAGTGACACTAGACATTACAGAGGGGAACAGAACTAGACACATGGCTGCCATTTTCAGCAGTAGGTGCGAATTTCTATGAACGTCTAGCTTAGCTTTATTGTCCTGAGCATATGCATGCTATGTATTTGGGGTTGTTGTTGTTTTTTTGTTTTTCAGCAATGTTTAAAGCATTTTCCCAAACAAAATTTAAAAGTTTCCATGCTTAAAAAGTTAAGAAAAAAAACCAGTTTGTCCTTTTCTAAGAGTTATAATCTCACCAACATTTTGACGCAGGGGAGATAAGCTATTAACACAAAAATGATGTGCATGTTTTTTAAAAGAAAAGTTTGCTGTTCTAGCAAGAAATAATGACAAATATGATCTGAAATAGTTCACATCCAATAGGGGAGAACAGAGATCTTGACCCATAAATCGATTACTGCAGCATAATCACCTGTTTCACAGGGCTCACATCATCATATATTTTAAACTATTTTGACTGCAATCCAGAAAAATAAATTCTAAATGGGGAAAATGGCATGGAGGTCAATTTGATACATCTGTTACTAGCCCAGGATAATCCCTAATGCAACTCTTACAAAATCTTTGGATGCTGTTGTTCTCCACTTATAAATGGTAAGAGCAGAACTCGGCATTATAAGAAACAGAGAGGACTGCAGCCCAAAATGATACCATCTACTGAGTTGTCTCTTTCAATAATATGAAATAATGGCCCCGGTCATACGGGCCAGAAAACGTGTGGGGGGAGGTGTGGCAGTTCGCCCTGGAGAAAATAAGGCACAGTAGCCCGATCACATGGGCCACCGGGTTGCCATGCTCCAGCTCCGAGCGCCGATCACACAGCGCTGCTACAGCGCGGCAAAAAAGCAGCGCAGCAGAGCAGCAAGCCACGCTGTAGCAAAGGACGCATGTGCCATTGGGGGGGGGCGCTGTCAGTGTCTTGAGTATGCACATGCCTCATTCAGTGTTGGTGCACATCCCATGGAAACTTACAACATCTGGAAACCCCGGGACATGGGCCGGCGTCGGAAGCCGCAGGATACTAAGAACATAAGAACATAAGAGAAGCCAATGTTGAATCAGGCCAATGGCCCATCTAGTCCAACACTCTGTCACACAGTGGCCAAAATATACCAGGTGACATCAGGAAGTCCACCAGTGGGGCCAGGACACTAGAAGCCCTCCCACTGCTGCCCCCCCAGCACCAAGAATAGAGTGCATCACCTGCCCCAGACTTAGAATTCCCATCTATACCCTGTGGCTAATAGCCACTGATGGACTTCTGCTCCATATGTTTATCTAATTCCCTCTTGAAACTGTCCATGCTTGTAGCTCCCGCGATCAGACGCCGGCCTTTGTCCTGGGGTTTCCGGAAACGAGTACTTCGATCCTAGTAGTTGTTTACTTCGCGTTTTACGGGAAGCCACGGGTTGGCCACGGGAGTGCTATGCCTCCCAGATGTGCTAGTATGATCGCCCATGGAAAGTCCGCAGGGCTACCGGGCCTTCAGCAGGGCAAATGCTCTGTGTGAACGGGGCCAATACTGACTTTTTACATGTCACAAGGCTTTTTTTTTACATGTCACACATACTCTGTGTATGTCCTCACTGCTGCCCCTGAGAGTTTAATGTATTCCTTCTTTCCCAGCCCCTTGTAGTGCAAGCTATTCTCTCAGAGTAGAATAATAGACTCATAGAGCTGGAAGGGACCTGTAGGCTCATCTAGTCCAACCCCACAATGCAGGAAATTCATAAATACCTCCCCCCACACCCCCAGTGACTGCTGTTCCATGCCCAGAAGATGACAAAAAACCCACCAAGATCTCCAGCCAAATTGGCCTGGAGAAAAATTGCTTCCTGACCCCAACAGAGATGCCAGTGGGAGTCTGGAGGGGAAAAATTAGCTTCAGTATGCTTGCATGTGAAACTCTGAAGGTCCTCTGTTTGATATGAATGGTCTGGTCATATCAGGATCTATCCAGCACAATTGAGGCTTGGTAAAGAAAGGTTATACTGAGTCTCTTATGGGAACAACCCCACACCCTGCATTGGTGCTCTCAAGGAGTTGTATCCAGCCCTCTTTTTGTTTGTTTATTATTTATTAATTCAATTTATACCCCGACCTCCCCACCGAGGCAGGCTCAGGGTGGCTTAAAGGTAAAGGTAAAGGTTCCCTTGCTCGAAAGCCAGTCGAATCCGACTCTAGGGTTGCGGTGCTCATCTCCGTTTCAAAGCCGAAGATCCAGCGCTGTCCGAAGACGTTTCCGTGGTCATGTGGCCGGCATGACTAAACACCAAGGTGCACGGAACGCTGTTACCTTCCCACCGAAGTGGTACCTATTTATCTACTTGCAATTTCTTGCTTTCGAACTGCTAGGTTGGCAGGAGCTGGAACTAGAGACAGGAGCTCACCCCGTCATGCGGCACCTCTCGGGTCTTGAACTTCTGAACTACTGACCTTCCACAGCCTGCAGTTCAGCGTCTTAACCACTTGAGCCACCGCAGGGTGGCTTACATATAAGTAAATGCATAAATGACAGTTGAAATTATCCTAAAATCATCTAAAAACAGTTCAATTATAAAACAATTCAATATCGTAAAGTGCTAGGAGTATCTCTTAATTGCTTAACAACGGTGGTACCATATGAATGTATTCGAGATCTAACTAGATGTTCAGCACATTGGTCTCTCCCTAATATAATTGGCAGGCACAAGCTGTGGGTGGCAAAACCAAGGGCCAGGGCTCTATAAGTTTTGATTGTTGTTGTTATTGATGGTGGCGGCTTTTTAGCTGAAAGCCTGGTCAAAGAGCTCCATTTTACAGGCCCTGTTCACTCTTACCCAATCCTCCTCCTTACTATAGTCCCTGTTCCACATGGCTTTTTTCAAGATGGTCCTGTGTTTCCCCAGCATACCCTTTTTGGGTTGTCAAATGGGACCCCTCCCTCCTTTTTCACCAGCAGAGCACCTGGCTGGATTCAGCCCAAAATGTAAGAGGGCAACCTTTCAAGTCAAAACCTAAACACAAAACTCCAACCCGTGAATGCAGCCCACGAATTTCACCAAGTTCCTATGAGACTACACACAAAAAAAACCCCTGTCTGTTCCAAAATATACCTGTAATCTTAAATTCATCTAAGACCAGATCAACGAACAGATTGAATATTGATGTATATAAAGACTTTTTTTCTAACCCCAATCTTTATAAGTACTCTGCTGAGTGTCATAGGGAATGGGCATCCATCTGTTGTTTCCTGAATGAGAGCTAATGAACAGGAGACTCTGTAAAATTGCATGCTGGGTAACTTAGAGCTCCAGGCTTCTTTCAACATACCACAAACTTGAGTTTTTGGTTTTGATCACGCTGTATGATGGCTATATGGATCAGTAATAGTGCAACCAAAGCAGAGATACAACCTTGTAAGCCTATTGCAATCTTAGAAGGTCATCACTCTGTTGAGGATCGGGCTGTCAGTGTGTGTTCCTTAGTTTCCTGGCTATTGATGTTATTAATTCATTTCTTTTTTTATTCCCATCATAAGCTCCATGGGACTTAAAGTGCTCTTTTCAATTAAAGTGGATTTCACCAGCATCTTGATATTTCCCCGTAGATTGGGTATGTAAGAAGCCAGCTACAATGGCCTGATTGAAACACGATTACATGGAAACATTGTAGAAGGTCAGTTTTGGCCATTTGTAGCCTATGGCTGTAAGACATTGTCCAAATAAGCATTTATAGGGTTGTACATTTGATATATATGTAAAACTATAATCAAACTGGTGTCCATTTCCAGAACAATGGATGCAGTCCTGTGTACAGTTACGTAAGAATAAATCCCATTTTACACAGTAGGGTTTACCTCCAAGTAAACACGCATAAGATTTGGACAGGAGGAAGTGTCTATATAAAATTTAGAGATAGCACTTCTTACTCTACTGTGGCCATGAAACCAAAAGAGGAAAGTCATCCCCTATTACAGCGTACAAGGCCATTCAGTATTTCAGAACACAAGGTGCTGTGCTCTGAAGTTCAGAGGGTAGATTGTTTACCATGAAATGCCACATTTGCATATGGTATGTGCTTTCTTTTATTAAAAATCCATGCAAATAGTCACACAAATGCTGATGTAAATAGCAAAGTGGAATATGTACACACTTACAATCGGGATTTTCAGGATGGGGGATCAATAAAAGAAGATGGCCCATGAATTCTAAAATGCTCTTTTCTTTACTCTAGAGGAGCTATTTGTTTAATTCATCTGATACATCCATATCCTACTCTTTCACCAAGGGCTTCAGAAAGTCATTCTAGCCTCACCTCAAGCCTGTGTGAGAATGAAAGACGATATCTGTCCCAGGGCTCTCCTGATGAACCTGAGTGTCAAAACATGGATGTGAGCCTTAGATTCCTGTGTCCCAGCCAATGCTCCCTCTGAGCTGTAGAGTCTTGTGAGCAAAAATTCTACTTTGTGAGCTACTGGCATTAAAGTCACGAGCGAACAATTTGGCTATTGCATAAATTAGTTTGCTCTGGAGCCATCCTTCCTGAGCTAAGACAAAAATGTGTGAGCCGGAGGCTTAAAAACTGTGAGCTATGTTGTGTCCGCGGAGTGGTGTTTACTTCAGAGGAGTTTCAGGAGTCCCTCCAGAGGAACTTAATCCAGCACATGAGATCCGCACCCTTCCACCCCGCTATCAACAGACAAGTGGAGCAGATAGTGCGAACAGCAAAGGAAGCCCTCAGCAGGACCCCGGGGGGGGGGTGGACTGGGAGTTCCAACTAGCCCATTTCCTTCTAACCCAGTGGACCATGCCAAACCCTGTCAGTGGCCACCGGCATCGCAGAGTATCCAGGTTGACAGCCCAGAGCCAGTCATGAGCGACCCCATCCCGGGGCCCCGGCATTCCCTGTGAGAGCGCCGACCGCCAGCCTACCTTCAGGACTGTGTGATTTAGATTGGTTTTGAACTGTAGGGGAAGGGGTGTTGTGTCCACAGACTACCACCAGGGGTCCGCAGCCTAAGTCCTTAGCTTGGTTCCAAACACAATAGGGGCCAAGGATCCTAGCCCACCCTTAGTCCCTCAATAGGACCTTTGGCAGGAGATTCAACCCCCCCAAAGAAACTATGGGTGTGTCTGGGATGGGTGTCTTTTGTCGGGCCATTAGTGTCTTTTGTGTGAGTACAATAAACGCGTGTTGTTCAGCATGTCGTAGTCCAAGTCCCCATGCTGCGAACCCAATACTTTACAAGCTAGTTCACACTAACTTGCGACGGAAGGAACACTGGTTCCAGCCCAACATTTTAGCTAGCACACTGTGTCTGTTTCAAATCTCACTTAAGTTTCCTGTTTCCCTAAGAGAAAAATGTCATATTGTAGAGCTGAAATGGATGACTCAGATCCAGGCTCACATGAACACACACATGAAGCTGCCTACACAGTATGAGCCACTTTATACTGAATCAGACCATCAGTAGATCCAGGTCAGTTATTGTCTACTCAGACTGGCAGCACTTTCCAGGGTCTCAGGCTTTCCCAGCCCCTACTGCCTGATCCTTTTAACAGGAGATGCCAGGAACTGAACTTGGGACCTTCTGAATGCAAAGCAGAGATTCTTCCACTGAGCCACAGCCCCTCCCTTTACTTGGCCTTGCATACCATCCCTGTTGTTCCTGATGATCCTATGACCATCAAGATCCAAGTTTTTGGAACTGCAGATAGCAGCAACAGGAAGGAGGTAGTGAGAAAGCCGCATCAGACGGGCAGCATTCCATTCCGTGTTCAGTGAATCCATGCGATTCGTTACGAAGATTCAAGGCTGGGTAAAAAAAATTCTCATTATGCTATTCAGAATCTGAAATTCAAACCACCATCTTTTGTTAATACTTATGTTTAATAATATTTATGATTGTACATGTTGTGGTTTTAATCCAGATCCTGTGTGTTAACATGTTGACTTAATATATACATATTTATTCTGTAAGTCACCCTGAGCCTGCCATGGCGGGGAGGGTGGGATATAAATCAAACAAATAAAATAAATAAATAAATGTGGGATTTCAGCTTAAACGATCAAATGTGAGCATGTTGGGTAGCAGGCTACCTTCTTACATGGGCTCCCCAAAAGGACATCCCCAATACAACCTGGAGGTAAGGGAGGCACTGATCTGTTCTGATTCTTGGCGATGTCCTGCCTGATAGTAACTGGGGTGTTCATCAGGCTGCATCACAACACTGAAATTCTCTGAAAAATATATCAAAACACGGAGGCATTTGCAGCAGTAAAGATCCTGCACTCGGTTTTACTTTATTTGCCCACATGAATCAAAGGGCTTTTTCTACAAGCAGAAGGTCGACAGAAGCAGGATCTCAAATGGGCACGGATTCCCCTCTCCATCTGCCGTAACCTAGACTGGATGTGACTGGAGCACGGGTAAGTCTGCCAAATCTTCCTTTCCTAGGAAAGGGTACAGCTGGCAAATTCACCAAAATTGTTTAACCTTTGCATGTGCCACCAAGAACTCCTGAATATCTATCTCCATATGGTCCTTTAGGGAGAGTGCACTTGAGTACCGTCAACACAAATTCAGTTAATTTCTTTTTATCCAATTTCTCCCTGAAATCCAACAATCCATTTGTTTTCCTCTTTTTAGTAATTTGCGGTCTGTTTCTAATCCATTCCTTTCTGATCAAAGAGAAGTTCAAAGAGAGGAAGGGCAGGAAGCGAGGTTCCTCGACATTTCAGAATTTCACTCTGGAGAGACTCAGAAGCCGGCAGCATCTTTCCAAATATACCTCTCCTCCTGAGCCAGTCTGGTGTAGTGGTTAAGTGTGCAGACTCTAATCTGGGGGAACCGGGTTTGATTCCCCACTCCTCCACTTGCACCTGGCTGGATGACCTTGGGCAAGCCATAGCTCTGGCACAGCTGTTCCTGAAAGAGCAGTTTGTGTTAGAGCTCTCTCAGCCCCACCTAACTCACAAGGTGTCTGTTGTGAGGAGGAGAAGGGAAAGGAGTTTGTAAGCCGCTCTGAGACTCCAAGTGAAGAGCGGAGTATAAATCCAAACTCTTCTTCTTCTTCGTCGTCTTCTGATAAAACATCACTATGTGGATGGTAACATAAAACAACTACAAGGACCACGGTTAGAAGACGCATTATTTCAGAGGGTCTGCAGTAGAGCAGTTAGATTCGAGTCCAGTAGGACCTTAATGACCAAAAAGAGTTTTGGGGTAGAAGCTTTCAAGAGTCAAAGTTCCCTTCATCAGGGTGCACTGATTTCTCATCAAAGAGAAATCAAAGAAAAATACCCCTTTTCATATTATGCTTACTCAGTCTGTTGGTCTTAAGACCGTAATAATAAACTATACTATACCCCTTTTGAAAAAGAAAGAGAGAGAGAATAAGAGGGATCATGGATCTAAAAATGATGGATTTTGATTGTTTTTGTTGCATGCATCAGAGGTTAAGACACTGAGCTGTAGACCGGAAGGTTTGTAGTTCAGCAGTTGGTGACCCCGGTGCCATGTAACGAAGTGAGCTCCTGTCTCTGTCCCCAGCTCCTGCCAACCTAGCAGTTCAAAAGCAAGACATTGCAAGTAGATAAATAGGTACTGCTTCAGTGGGAAGGTAATAGCGTTCCATGGGCCTTGGCATTTAGTCATGCCGGCCACATGACCACAGAAACGTATTCAGACAGCACTGGCTCTTCACCTTGGAAACATAGATGATTACTGCCCCCTAGAGTGGATTCAACTAGCTTTTGAGCAAGGGAAATCTTTACCTTTACTGATGGTATACACATGTAATGTATAATTCTGATATATTAACACACAAATAATGTTGGGAAATGTATATATTTTATAGGAAACATTCAGTGAAAGGAAGTAGACCATGGCATGAAAACAGCAATAGATGAAACTTGCAGAAGGAAGAAGAAAAAAACAAACCAGGGGATATTTGAATCGAACTAACGAGGATGCAAAATTTGATAGCAATCCTAGTTAGAAGCTGAGTGGTAATTTCCAGCTTTATTTTCTAGGGAATCACAGAGGAATGAGACCACCAGAACATGGTGCCCCCAATATACCTCTCTGACAACTGGCCCAGAAAGATACCATAGTAAATGATATCAAAAAGCTTCTGAGAAGTCTAGGGGAATCCATTGTGTTGCACTTCCATATCTTTCTCTCAAAGCTAGCCAATCAGGGTTTGTGTGCTTTACAAGTTACCCAAGGAATGGTTATCTCCAGTTATGAGATGGAAATAAAGAAGAGAAAATTAAAATACACTTTGTTTACTAAAATGATCTGGCCTGATGTATTTCCATTAATGTCTGCTTTTCATCTGAGGCAAATCATCGGTTACTTTTTTATCTCCCAGACAAAGAGTTTCTTTCCTATGTTAGAAACGGCAAGCTTAAGAAGCCTGCGATAACTCCCACTTCCCCAAGTTAACGTAAGAAAGAACTTTGAGAAGCTAGTTCCTTTTCAGCGGAAGTAAACTCTTAAACTTGTGAAACGGCCCATATGTAGAAGTAAACCAGATCCTCCAGATCAATGAACTATGAAGTCTAATAAGTTGAATCCAAAATGGCATCATCAAAGCTCCACTGATGGAATGGAATCTTCCTCCCCTCCACCCTTTCCACTGCTTCTCCATGTGTGGGTGAAATGCAGTAAAGTCGTTTCCAACTTATGGCGACCCTATGAATGAATGTCCTCCAAAACGTATCGCCATTAAATAGCCTGGCTCAGCTCTTGGAAACTGGGGGCCATGGAGTCAACTCACCTCTTGTTGGCTCTTCCTCTTTTCCTGCTGCCTTAAACTTTTCATAGCATTACTGTCTTTTCCGGTTTCTCTTGTCTTCTCATAACGTGACCAAAGTACGATAGTTTCGGTTTAGTCATTTTAGCTTCTAAGGAGAGTTCCGGCTTGATTTGGGCTAGAAGTCACTCACTGTGCCCCCCCCCCAAAAAAAACCCCGCTGTTCTTGGGCAACTAGGGACCCTAACACAAAGCTTTGGGTGGGAGAGTGGGAGATCTTGAGTGGAAGGGAGAAACCAGCAAAAATAGCCCTTTCAGTGGCAGAAGTCCCTTATACGGGCGAAATATGACTTCTGGATTAAGATCCCTCTAGTTGCATTTTATATGCTCCATGTATATGGTGTGATAAAAAAATTGCCTCAGAAAAGTGGAACATATAGGCAAGGGGGAAATGTAAACATCCTGCATTCTGAACACAAACACTGGAGGTGTCGTTTGATTTTCTTGTTTGTGCATCAGTGCCTAGAAAATAGGGGGTAATAATGTTTATTTATCTCCTTCGTGTAGATGAATACTACAGGATAATGGATATTTGTAAAGAGCTTTGTTAATGTCACATCAGAGAGCACTTGCTGCATTATGCATTAAATTGATGGGGGGGGGGAGGAAAGGTGTCTTCCGACGTGGATTCGTGCCTGTGCAGACCCCGGGAGGTTGTAATCAGAAGCTATATATTTTTTAGAAAGCTCTCATAACCATGTGATGGGAAGCTATCTGCTTAATACAATGTTTTCCCTATGCCCTAAAATTGCACTAACTGAGATGCATAAAAGTATCTTTTGCACCAATCCTTACTCCATTGTAGGCTACCATTAAATTGGTTTAAAAAGAGAAGTTGCACGAAGCATTTCCTGGGGTTATTCTTATGCTTGCTCTGATTAAAAAAAAAAAAATCAGAAATGAAGGTCCTAGATCTGCTGCATCTACAAATGTCCTTATTAGCATGTGAAAAATTTTCCGGGGGTTTCCTGTGCCATTGTTTTTTCATATCGTCCTGCTTCCCTTTCCTTAGGTTTTTTTTTTCCCCTACTCAAAACTAAATGCTATGAGGAGATAATGGGGTACTACTTACTGGTACCTCTGTTGGGGAACAGAAGCTAACCTGTCCCTGACTAATGGCTGCTGCCAGGAATGGGAGAGGCTATTTGAACAGCCGCCACAACAGCTGAATGGTAGCTCTGGGTGACTGGCATTTTGACAGCTGGGACATCTCTCAACCTGTTGCAGGACAGAAGACTCTGAGGAGTGCTGAAAAGCCTGAGGGAGGATAAGCAGTGTGTGCCACTGTTCCCTCAAAGGAACCTTTTGAGGCAGCCAAAGATTAAGCTTTCGGCATCCCACTTTGGGCCTGATGGCCACAGAAAGACCTGGAAGGCAAGGGTGTACACGAGTCCCTTCTCCAGATCTTGAGGCTATGAGGAGGGACCAATGGCATGAGCACACCGATGCCCATTTGGATGTGCCTCCAGTGTACACGAATGAATACAAGTCTGCAGTACTTAAGACTTCCAGATTCCTAACAGTAAATGATGAGAAAATGGCACAGCATTGTAAGATTTCAAATATTATATCTGATCCTAAGTTCTGTTTTAATATAAAATGGACACTGGGTGTCAGTAATAATATATTTCACTTGTTCTATAGAATGGTGAAATAACAAAATGGGTTGGATTAAAAAAAAAATTCTCAATCCCCCCCCCCCAACTGCTAAAATGGGTATCCACAGGAAAATTGACTGCCCTTAGGGGGAGATCTATTAAGAGCAAAAAAGTCATTAAAATACCCAGTTGCTTGACTTTTCCAATAAGTATTAGAAAGATACCGTGCCTCAGATTTAAAAAAAAAATGTGTAACTTTATCAAGAACTGCCACCAGCACCTACAATACGCTATTTCAAATTGCAAGCTGTGGATGTACTTTGAGTTTGTGACAGTAAATGGTTGATGAGAATTAATGACCGAGAACAGCCATTATTAGAAACAAGATGTCAGCATCAACTGGTATGACTACTATACTCCACATAAAACGTACCTCAAAATTTCGGGTTGCCACCTTCTAGGTGGTGCTTGGAGATCTCCCGCTGATACAACTGATGTCTAGATGGACAAGATCAGTTCCCGGGAGAAAATGGCTGTTGTGGAGGATGGATTCTATGGCCTTATACCCTGCTAAGATCCCTCCTCTTCTCAAGCCCTGCTTTTCCCAACCCAGAGCTGACCCACCAGCCATCAGAAATGGTATAGCACATTCTACTATTTCAGGGGCCTTCCCGTTCATTCTACTGCACATATAGATTAGCCTTAGCGTATGGCATATACCCCGAACTATTTCATACTACTTCATGCCCCACCATGTTTGATGGGCTAAAGAGGGATGAACAGTTCTGTCCTCAACCTCAAATCCCACCTGCATCATCCTCATTCCCCCTAATTCTCCCTTTGTTCTCATTCATATTGCAGCTTTTGTCATGATCTCCCTTTCTCACAAAACAAGAACTCGTGGGCACTCCATGAAATTGCTGAGCAGTCGGGTTAGAACACATAAAAGGAAGTACTTCTTCACCCAAAGAGTGATTAACATATGGAATTCACTGTCACAGGAGGTGGTGGCAGCTACAAGCATGGACAGCTTCAAGAGGGAATTAGATAAACATATGGAGCAGAAGTCCATCAGTGGCTATTAGCCACAAGGTATAGATGGAAACTCTCAGTCTGGGGCAGGTGATGCACTCTATTCTTGGTGCTGGAGGGGGCAGCAGTGGGAGGGCTTCTGGTGCCCTGGCCCCACTGCTGGACCTCCTGATGGCACCTGGTATTTTTGGCCACTTTGTGACAGCGTGTTGGACTAGATGGGCCATTGGCCTGATTCAACATTGGCTTCTCTTATGTTCTTATGTAGAACAAGGATCTCTGTCTCTCTGCTTCCCTAAACGATACAAAGCCTTTAAGAGAAGGTTAGAAGGAATGTTTCCCTCCCCCCCTTTCCAAGCAGAAAAGCTGCACTGGCTCCTTGCCCTCTCATTTTCAAACCCACGTTCTGGATCATTTGGAGAGAGGGAGGAAGACATATTGCTTCTCTCCCACATATTGCCTCAAAACATATTGCTCCTCTCCCACAATCCACTTGGGAAGCAACAGAGAGGCAACTGGTGTTAACTGAGAACTAAGCAAGCTGTTGGCATAACCCTGTTACGAGGTTTTTTTCCCTCTCCTGGTCCTCCTACTAGAGGGTGGCCGAAGGTAGAGGTTACATATTCCTTTTTACACATTATTACTCGTTTACATTTACTGTACTTTCTTTTATAAACCCATGCACTAACTTGGGGCTGGGGAGTTTCCTGGAGGCAAATTGCTAATAACATTTAATCAGTCTGATGGACCAAATTTGCCAGGTCAGGAATCCTCCTGAGGGCTGATAGGTCATGACACGGTTTCTTCTAACATGGCTGCATTACTGTGGGTGGCTGGAAAGAGGGCAAAACCACAGTGCAGGCAAGCGCTTCAGGGGTTGCTTCAGCAGTCTCTGCTTCTCCCTCCCGAGAGCAGGCACAAGCTTGGCTGTTATTTAAACAGGTGCTCCCGGCAGTGGCGTGCACTCCCTCTCAGGTGACTGCCATTACCTTTCTGTACATCTGTTGTTTGACTTCTCAGGCTCCCTTGCCACCTGACTTCTCAAACACCTGCTGTTTGACTTCTAGCCCTTGCAATCAGATTTCTTTATTTTCAAGAGGGGGAAAGGGGCTATTTCAAAACCTTACCTCATTCCACACAGGAAACTGCAGATCGGCCAATGAAATTAAGGAAGCTCTCCTCCTCCCTTTCTCCCCCACCTTTCCCAAATACATCACTGTCTTCTTCCTTTGACAATGTCAATGTCCAGCATTTAATTTCTAAAATGAGAAGGACAAGGACTCAAGACACCATAGAGGTCACCAGAGGAAGCCTGTCATATACCTTACACCTCAGAGAGTACGTCCCAAATGTCCTCCTCTCTACAAACTCGACCGTGAAATAATACTGCTTTTCCCCCACCAAGAGAATGGTGTTTGCCCCACTGGAGAAATTTACATGCAGCCCATAAATACATGTAGCTACCCCAACCAGGCAAATAACAGTCCCCCAGTGTGACAGAAATTCCTGGCCTTAGGGATCAAAGAGAAGCCTAGACTACACAGACTTCCAGGGGAGACAAGAGGGAAAGCATAGGCTCTAGGCTGTAGTGTGTGTAGTTAAGTTTGTTAAGCCAGTGTGTTTAATAAAGTTCTGCTCTGAGTTCTGTTACTGGCAGATGTTGGAGTCCCTCAATGTAGAATGTGCAAGTGCTTGGCTAAGAACACACCCCAGTCCATTTCAGGTAAGGAAAATGGCATGGGGGCAGGGTTGCCATCCCCGTAATGGGAAATTCCTGGAGATCTTGAAGGGGGGGTAGAGCTGGAAGAGAGGGACAGTTTATGAAGGGGGGGTACCTCAGTGGGTACAATGCCACAGAATACACCCTCCAAAGCTGCCATTTACTCCAGGGGAACTTAACTTTTCAACATCTATGTAAAGCCACTGGGAGATGTCATCTAGAGATCTGGATTGAGCTGCCACCAGGATGCAGATGACACTCAGCTCTATCTCGCACTCCCAGCAGATCCCAGGGAGGCTACGGAAACCTAAACAGGTGCCTGGAGGCAGTTTTGGAGAGGATGAGGACTAACAAGCTGAAACATAATTCCAGCAAAATGGAGGCACTACCGGTATGGGGAATGTCTGACCCAGGAAAGGAGCAGGTTTGAAGGTTGGGGTGCTCCTTGATCTGGACCTCCTGTTGGATAAAGAGGTGGCAGCAGTGGCCAGGGGTGCCTTTCACCAGTTTTGGCTGTTGATTCAGCTGTGGCCCTTCCTGGGCATAAAAGAGCTTGTCCCTGTGGTGTATGCTCTGCTAACATCTAGGCCAGGGGTGGCCAAACTGCAGTTTGGGAGCCGCATAAGGCTCTTTCACACAGTCCAATTTAATGTTAATAAAAAGCAAATTGCATCTTTTTCAATAAAAACATGTGTGTAATATTTGTTCATGTCTTGTGGCTTTCAGACATCTGACGTTTATTCTGTGTGGCTGTTACGTTAAGCAAGTTTGGCCACCCCTGATCTAGGCTGAGGTCAGACAAACAGTTTGATCTGATGTCCTTGCGATTCCCTTCAGGATTTAAAGTGCATGATCAGACAGGAACATCTGGCTCCCATTCCCCAGTCAGTGGCACCCTGTTCTGACCCATCTAACTGGAGTTTTCAGGTACTGGGGAAAATCCAGTCTTTGACCAAATCTGCATCTAGCATTTGCTCCGCTGTCTTACCAAACCCACAATGGAACAAAAATTCCCGTCTACATTGCATGCCACTTTCACTTTGATTGATTGTTGAATTTTATGGCAGTGTCCAGACTGCATGCCAATTTCACTTCGTTGGATCTCTGGTTTTATGGTAGATGTCTGCATAGATTTATGGCCATTTTATGGCTATTCAGGGGTGACTCTGCAGTCAGTACAGCGTTGGACTGGGGTATTTGAATGTGGTTTTGAGCCACATCTTTTTCTGTTCCAGTGTGGGTTTGGTACAACAACGGAGCAAATGCTAGATGCAGATTGGGCCTTTATGGATGTCTGCACTTTCACCCTGTATTTCCAGCTGTCTGAACTCCCCTGTTGCAAACTCAGGCTGGTTGGGAGTGTGAACCTTCCATTCTGTCTTTGCTCCCCACTTTTGATTTCTTAGCAATGTGTGCATAAGGGCATAATAGCCCCTGGCATTGTCAATCACCACTTGCAAGCAGCCAAATAGTCATTCTGGATCAGGAGCACCCAGGGGAGTTGTTTTTAAGTGACAAATCCCCCCCCCAAAAAAAAAACCCCTCTGTTTCTGCTTCAGAGTTGCTGTTTGAGTGTCCCATGATTGACACAAGGGTAAATGTACTGAAGTCAGTGTGGCTATACTCATGTAAATCTGCATGATGTGTACACTTTCCCCCAATGTTTTCCAAGGAAAAGAAGTGAAGCGGAGGAGGCTGAGAGGGGCCCCAGTACTTGATGGCAGGATCATGGAGCTGTCACAATTCAGTGATGAGCCAAATCAACACTTCTGTGCATGCATGAAAGACAATTTTTTAAAAAAGGATGCCGCCCAGCCACCCAACCTGTGGTTTCCATGGAGCAACAATCTGAATGGACAACTATGGAGTGAGTGTAGGGTGAGGCGGGGTTCAGGATGGGACGTCTGATCAAAACTCTCTGTTACAAAACAAAATGAAGAAATTAGAGGTGGGGCCAGAGTGCGCCAAGCCTGTCATCTGACTGCAGCCCTAGCTTGGGTTACTGCAATGCACTCTATGTGGAGCTGCCCTTCAAGGCTGCCCTGAAGCTACAGGGTACAGAATGCTGTGGCCAGAATGTCGACTGGAGTGGGTTGTAGGGACCATATCACTCCAGTTTTGCTCCATTTACACTGGCTTCCAATTTGCATCTGGGCTCAATTCGAGGTGCTGTCATTGACCTTTAAAGCCCTGTATAGCCTGGGACCAACATACCTTAAAGATCGCCTCCTTGCATATGAAGCTACCCATTCAGGGACCTTCAGAGGTACTGCCTCAGTTGCCTTCCTCATCCAAGGCTACATGGGTGGCAACCTGAGAAAGGGCTGTCTTGCTTGTGGCACCAGAGCGTTAGAACTCCCTCCGCAGGGAGACTTGTCTGTCTCCCTCTATCAGTGTCTTCCACCAGTGGGCAAATGAAGTTTAAGAACCACACGGGACGCAGATCTGCAGAAAACTGTCTCACCCAAAACGGGCTTCACAGCGTTTTTATTATCCCCCCTTTTCTCCCCCTTGCAGTGTATACATGAGATCATAAGCATAACAGAATAACAAGATGTCTCTTTGCCAACAGCAGCTCACCCTCCCATCTCCCCCAGGCCATACCACCTGATACAAGTAACTGTGAGAATCATCCTCTTATCTCTGTGAAGACAGGTCAACTTCTGGGCATGCCTCCAGAAGGCCCATCCCCACAGATGAAGACTTCTTTGTTTCATTTGGCATATCCTTAATAATGGTTACTGGCCCTTCTCCCTGATTCTGGTGGTGGCGGTGTTGTTTTTTTGTGTTTTTACTGAATTATTTTATAATTTTAAATGTGGTTTTTAAATTGTTCATATGTTTTAATGTTTGCTGCCGTGGGGATCCTGATCAGGTGGAAAGGCAGATATAGCTCTGTCATTTGGAGATCACTTGTAATTCCAGGAGACCTCCAGACCCCACGGGGAGGTCAGCAAACCTGCGGCGGGAGGAGGGGTCAAAGCTCAGCCCCCTCTCCCTGCATGTTACAGCCTGGATCTAAGTTGACTGAAATGCCTGCAAATTAAGTTCCCAGCGTGGAATTCACAACGTCTGTCTAATCACCTGGACCTAGAGAGGACGTGAGGAAAACACAGCAATAGTTAGGTCCTGAATAAGGTAGAGAAGGAGCAAGGTTCCTTGGAGGAAGCTCGGGATAAAAAAAAAAAAAAAACCTGAGAGACAGACAGTAGCGATTTCATCTTGTTTACATGTCATGTGCATTATCAAAACTCAACGAAAGCTCAATATTAAGAATAAAACAAAATCCCTGGCCAATTTTGCCTCCGAAGCCTCCAGCGCTGTTTCCGTGCTCTTGGTTTTGATTGGCTGATTATAGGCAGAAATTCCTTAAGCAACTTAAAATGTAGATTTGTGGCCTGATCCTCAAAACGCTGCGTCCAAAGAAGACGAATAGTAATGAACACGATTCATGTCGGTGTCGCCCTTTGGGGATCGCAGCTTTAGGCGTAAAGAGGAAAGTGGTTTGATTATCTGAAGCACTGGGCAGACGTGGGCTCCGTTGCCAGCTGCAGGCACTCTTTTTACAACCTTAAAATCAAATGGCTTCTCTAAGTGCCGAGCTGAAGACACTCCACTCTGAACAAGACAGCTTTGGTAATGAGCACCCTAGCAGACTTTCTGCACCAAGCAGGCCCTTAGCATGATTTCCCTCACTTCAGGCCACTAAGTGATTACTACGATTTAACATTATTTGTTACAAAAACGGCTGGCAGCTCCTGGAAATCAGAGGTCCCATTGTGTAACATACAGTACGTAGTGGGGGAGAGAGAGATTCGGGGAGGAAGAAAGATAAAAGCAGCCTGTTCCTGACAGAGTTGTAGTCTCCAGGCAAGACACGAAGAGATTATTACAATTAATGATATAGGACTGGAACCAAATTCCCCCTCCTACTAGCAGAAGATATCTCTACTTTCCTCGGGGTACCTGGCATGTGGATGAGTAAGGGTCTGGAGTTAAGCCTCTGAGGCAGGTCTAGTGATGGACCCCACTGGGCTGAGGTCAACCAGTCCCCACATCATACAGTCAAGGAGTCTGCTGTCAATTGGCATTCCCTGCAAATGTACACATTCTCTAACGCCGACACCTTTACAGCCCTTCAGAGTAATATGAACAAAGCAAAATGGCAGATGAAGGTGATAGCATTCTGGGCCGTACCAGTTCAGTCTGCATCTGTGTGGGCTGGGGTCATTTCTTTAAACATTCTCCTATGCAAAAGAAAGAAAAAGCTCCCTTCATTAACACATTTATTCATTTCTATTTGGGTATTTCAGTACAGCCCAGAGAAATTTCCGGAGTACAAACAAATTTAAATAATACAGTTTAGTCCATTTTAAGTAATCAAAGGCTGTGATCAGATGACAGGCTTAGAGCGGTCAAGCGCCAACTCTAATTTATCCAAGTTTCTTTGTAATGGAGAGTTTTGATCAGACATCCCCCCTCCAACCTGCCTCACCACTCGTCCACCCCATGGTTGATTGATCAGATGCGGCAGTGGTTGGGCAACATTTAAAAAATGTCTTCTGAGCATGCACATACACACTTATGGGAAGCAGCGCTTCAAACTCATGGCAGGATGGCGGCTGGTGGCCAATGGGATTTCTGGAGGATGCTGCTGGAATATGTAGTGCAGCGTGGAGGATGTGTTTTTGAAAAAATTAACGTTTCAAATATTTCAAAGCCGGGAGGGGGGGGGGAGAGAGAATAGAGAAGCCTCATCCTGTGTGCATTTGGTATTTTTATTTAAAAGCCTGAAGATGGTGTCACAGGCATCATTCTCAGACTGCCTCCCTCCCTCTCTGGAAAAAATGCATATTTTCAAGTAACCCCTTCCCCACCCTGTGTGCTGCAAAGCACAGGAAAAAAGCTGAAATACACAGAAGCTCCTGAGAAAGGGGTGGGGAGGGAGGGAAGGAGGGAGAGAGGGAGAGGTGTGAACATGTAGTTATGTGCACTTCGTTAACTGCCTCAAAAAAAAAAAGCCCTAAATCAGAAGGGAACGTTCAGACTTCCCAAACGACTTGAGAGCTCTGGAGATGCAGGATGAGACCACTGTCACCAGGAAGGACCAGACTTTCCCCGGTGCCAAATAACCCCAGCTGGGAGACAGGTGAGAACTGGGGAACGGAAGACAGATGTTGCTGTCTGGATGTGCATTTTAAATCTGGAAGGTAACAGCAACAACACCAGATCAAACAGCACATCTGATCACAGCCAAAGACATCCTGAGTCATTCAAGTTTCACTGGGCTGGCTAACACAGGCTTCAAGTGACAAGGTGCTAGCCAGGAGCCACCATGCCCAAGTTTAAATACACAATGTCATCGATGCAACGAACATGAAATTGAGCAAACTTCAGTGGACAGCAGATGACAGGAGGGCCTAGCGTAATCTGGTCCATGGGGTCGCGAAGAGTCGGACTCGACTGTGCGACTGAACAACAACAACAAAATCAGAGGAGAAAACAAATGTAGTCCAAATGGTATTCAGCTGCAGCTGGAAAGCTAGTGGGGTCCTCTCTCCTACCTCTCCTGACAGGAATATCAGACAGAAAAGTTTAGCATAATACTCTCCTTGATATGCTACATGCAAGGTTTTGGTTGTTGTCATTTTTTTTAAAATGTGAGAGGCCATTCAGCAACATCTCATACATGCAAAAGGTAATCTGAAAAGGCATAGTGCAGAATTCTACCACCTCCAGTAGTTTATTTATTTAGCACCACCAATGGACCTGTACTTTACAGGGTACAAGATGAAAGATTCCTGCCACAAGAAGCTTGCAGTCTAAAATTAGATATAGGCAGGCTTTTTTTGTAAAAAAAAGCCCAGCAGGAACTCAATAGCATAATAGGCCACACCCAACAGCAGAAACTCATTAGCATATTAGGCCATATCCTGATGGTGCAGCTCATTAGCATATTAGGCCACATATTAGCATATTAGGCTGTAGTGGGCGTGGCCAACTCTGAAGCCAGCTGGAACTCCATTCCTGTGCATTCCTGCCCAAAAATAGCCCTGGATTTAGGGGAGACTACAGAAAAAGGAAAGTGGATGTGAAGATAAAAAGAGGAAAGAGTTGGTTTTCATCCACTCATTCCAGAAATAGGTGCTTAGGCTCAGTTTCAATAGGGAAAGGAAGGAGGACAGCATTAAGGGTTTTGCAGAAAGGGATTTGAACAAAGTGAGAGAGGTAGCATCCCACAGCTGTCGAGAGAAGCAGTTCCTGGCATATTCCATGTAGAATAAGTCTCCTGCCTCACATGAATACATGAAGATGCCTTGAATCCATCAAGGTCAGCATTGTCTGTTCAGATCAGCAGTGACTCTCCAAGTCTCGGGCAGAGGTCTTTCATACCACCTCCTACTTGGTCCTTTTAAATGAAGATGGTGGGGACCGGACCTGTGACCTTCTGCATGTGAAGCAGGTGCTCTGATACTGAGCTATGGCCCCTCACTCATCATACTGTATAAAACAGATCTCATGTGCAGCCCTTTTCTTGAAGACAAACAAGACAGCAAAAGCCAGGGTATATTAGAAAGCAGATCTGGTAAAATAAAATGGCACCATCAGACCAGTTCTATGTCTGACGTTCAGACTGGACCCTTCTAATGTAAGAGTGGAAAAGATGTGGCAGTTTACTTACTTACTTATTTACGTTATTTGTAGCCCACCTTTCTCACTTGCTCAAAGCAGATTACACAGACTGAGTCAATACAACTGACGGCCGGGACATTCAACAAACAGTGCAATAGGATCAGGGCTGCAGAACCAACCAGAAGTCTAAAAACTGAACTGAACTGAAGCAAAGCATGAGTATTAATGTGACACATTAAATGATGCAAAATTCCACAGGAGATTCCTAGGCCGAGTTCAGACTGGCAGTTTGGCCCGATATAGGCACATTTCACAAATGGATTAAAGGGGCTGGTTCACACAGGCACAGATGTCAGGTGTTCCCCAGTCCCCAACCCATCTTGTAGTGCTTCCTCCTGAGTTTAAAAAGTACCAGGTGAAAGTGGTAGCAAACCCAGGAGAGTGCGTTGATCCTGCTTCTGGATCCCAGATGTTTGCATGCTAAAAGCCACGTGAACAAGCCACATTGATAATTGCTGCTGCACCTATGCGCCTATGTGCATAGCCGCATGTCGCTGGAGTAAGAAAAGCCGCTTACAGCTGCACCTCCGCCAGGGTGGGCCAACAGTGCAAATGCTCCCTGCACCTCTCCCGGTATGCTCCCGCATCAGTCAGTGCAGTGTGACCAGGAATATGTTCCGGGTCTTTTTGCCATGACTCCCTCATGCTTCATACTGCCAGTTTGACCTCAGCCCTAGTTTCAGCAAGCTAAACACAGCAGTATAGACCACAGTCCCTGATGACTTTCCCAACTAACTTTCTGAATCATTTAGCACAGCGTAACTCCATGGCCTGTATAGAAAAGCCCTCTTGAATAATTTGGTTTTGCATAGTTTGCTCTTTTTGGCCTTCTCAGGCAGCCCGTTCCACAAGGTGGGGGCCACAAGGGAGAAGGCACATGTATTAAATACAACTTTAGGGATCTTACTTTTGATAACCATTCCTATCTATGAGGCCTTCTAGTGTCCTGGCCCCACTGGTGGACTTCCTGATGGTATTTTTGGCCACTGTGTGACAGAGCGTTGGACTGGATGGGCTATTGGCCTGATCCAACATTGGCTTCTCTTATGTTCTTATGATAAATGTATTTTTCTAACTGATGTCTTTCATCCTAACATCCTTCATTTCTAAATGGTTGAAAATGGGAAATGGTAAAAGAGGGGAGAGAGGCACACCAACTTCTCTCAATCTCAATCAAACCCAGCAAATACAGAAGTAATAAACACATATTCATCCGCTTTCAAAGCAATGACAAATACTCCCTGCATTGAAATTACATCCGCAAACTTATGTCAACAGGAACATGCTGACCAAATCTCCTCATATAAATTCCAGTGACCTCATGGGCTTTCCTCACAAGTATAAAACAATGAGAAAAGTATAACTGAGCACACATAAAGGGGGGGGAGAAGAGCAGCTGAGTGGATAGTTGCCTTCCTTTTAGCAAAATATTATTGAAAATTAGGAGAAAACTGTGAACATTAAAGAGTCATTAATTTGCTGGAAAACTAATTGGATTTTATCTGCTAATAGCATCTACTGTTGCTATGAGCTGATTCCTTGTTGAATTAATAGGAACTTATAAATACAATAAGAGTACAAATAGAATAGATGGCCTTTTAAAAGGAGTTTTTCCTGTTTTCAGCGTTTGAACATTTATGAAGTAGTTAGTCCAAAGTCCTGGACTTGAATTGACTCCAATTGACCATTATTTGACTTTTAGAGAAACCACTGTGCTCCTCGGTGAATGTAATTTTTTACACATACATGTGCACTATTTGAATACCTGTTTTTAAGGGCATAACTGCATGATATACTCAATACATACCAGGTCACGGTACACCACCAGACTCACAGTTGGTCATACATTTGGGGATCTAACTTAAAAAGTGCTTGTTTGCTGGATGCTGCAAGGCAGCTCTACAAAAGGGGGGGAGCTTCCTGTTTCCCTCCCAGCCTGCTTTCACCAGCAGTAGTGAGGGGGGGTTCCCTTTGGAGCCAGAGAAAAAGGTCCAAAAAAACCCCAAAAACCTCTCATCACCCTTTCCACTGGCAAAGTGCATTTTAAAGTGACTTCCCCCAATGTAGGTCATACTGTACATTCAGTCACACACCTGTGACCTGACATGCCTCTATCATATCATGCCGCTTGGCCCTAAGAGTGAAGGGTCCAAGGTCACCCAGTGAGCTTCCATGTAAGAGTGGGGATACAAACTTGGGTACCAAGATCCTAGCCCAATATTTTAACTACTTCTCCACGCAGGCTAATCAAGGATATCCTGCATGTGTGGATCAGCCATCACAGAACCAATGCTACTATTCAGGCTTTCGTATCCTTTCAAACTGTGTTTTTCAGTGCAGCCAGTTTTTACCTTCACTTGTGAGTCGCTGAATGGTTTTTTCTTTTCTTTACCACAGCTAGTGTTTTACTTCCATGCCTGAATGTTGCAGTTGTTCGATAATGAGAGGTATATTATTCAGACTTGCTTCCATTTTACATACAAAATATCGACACTGTTTAATTCAGTGGCTGTGATCGCACACCCTAAATAATCCACTTTCGATCCACTTTCAGTGCACTTTCCAACTGGATTTTGCCAGCTCACACAGTAAAAGAAAGTGCATTGAAAGTGGATTGAAAGTGGATTTTTTAGTGTGTGTGACCACAGCCCAAGTGTATGGCATGTCCTTTGTGTGCCAATGGAGGGCCTCTCCTGGAAATAGAAATGGCTGGGGAAAAAATGGAGCATGGAAACACAGCAGAAACCTGCCCAATCCTCAGCGGCACAGAAGAAAGAAGGAGAAGAGTTCTTGGCTCCTATGAAGAGCAGCTCCACTATCTGATCTCCATGCGTTTGGAGAGAACAGCAATTTGCCACCTTCATCTATGGTCCCTTTCCACATTTGCCTGCCCTCTGGATTTTCTCAGTGTTCGAGTGGAGACAATTTAAGTCCACGGCAAAACAGCATCCAAATAACCCAGGGGCAACAGCAGGCTGAAACTGGGCTGACCACTGAAGGGAGGTAATGTAATGCAGGATGGGGAGGGGGAACCCAGAATAAAAAGAGGGTTGAACTCAATTTTAGTGCGGGGGGGGAGGGTGGAACCCAGATTAAAAAGAAGGCTGAATTCGATTTTAGTGCAGAATTGCTTGGAGGACACCACAGTGAACATGCATTAAAAGGAGAGCGCAGAAAGTGCCTACGTCACATCTGACCACAGATCACCATATAAAACCTTGAAAAAGTGAGAAGGAGGGCAAGGGGGACTGATCCTATTGGTGCAGTTCTGATACCCAGTTTCCTAGAATTCTGTTGTTTCAGATACAGCTTACATTTGGGTTTAATAAGAGTTTCCAGTGGAAAGCAACTGAGGAGGTCGAGAGAGTTGTGATATTAACTCCAAATAAGTCTCAGTTAAATTAAAATCCAGTACTGATTAGTGACTGTGAAGAAAATTGGTATTAATAGCCTTTGAGTGCCAAGTTTTTCTTTTCTCAGAACTGGCGACGGTAGGTGAAACACGAAACTAAATAAACCAGACCTCAGGTTTATTCTCTCCCTCCCTCTCACGCTCTCTTTATTCATTCACACTGCCTCCTAAATTAACCTATGTCTTAAAGTAGGATTTGTCGGGATTTATCAACATTGACTTCTTCTGCAAAGTAATTTATTCCCCTTGGCTTCTTTATATTCTTCCAGCGCTCCCTGTCAGGTCAGCCCATAGCTTAATCTGATTTGAGCTTCTACATGTATGAGGAAGCCAGCGCAGCACAGTATAACTTTTAATGACGTGGGGATTAGCAGGGCATGAAAGGCAGAAGAAAAGAAGTGGCGGAGCAGCGGATGAAGGGGCTGGAATGAACACGGTAGGCTATGGCTGGATAATAAATTATATTAATGCGTTGCTTGAGCCAGAAAGTAGTTAGTTAGTTAGGGCTCTCGGCTTCTTGATTCGTTCCTAGAACTTCTACAGGTTCCTACCAAACAGAGTTCCTGAAAACAAGGATACAGTCCATCGGTCCATCGTACAATAGCATTCTATCTGAATTTCGATTTCCCAGAGTCAAGTCTTCTTTATCTGCTTACGGTTCTATATGATAGCAAGGTGCGTATCCAAATCCATGCCTGGCTTCATGCAGTTCCCATGGAGGGGGTGCGAGGATTCTCCCTAGGCCTGAAGCTGGTTTCTGCAGAAACTGTTTACAAGGCCCCCTCTAAGCTGTGGAGTCTTGTGAGCAAAAATTCTACTTTGTGAGTGACTGGCACTGAAGTTGTGAGCGAGCGATTTGGCTACTGCAATAAAACAGTTTGCTCTGGAGCCATCCTTCCTGAGCAAGGACACAAATGTGTGAGCCGGAGGCTAAAAAACTGTGAGCTGGCTCACACTAACTCAGCTTAGAGGGAACACTGCAAGGCACTATCACCAAGGGCGTATATTGAGGTTAACTGGTGTGGTTAGTCCAGTCACCATTAGTTAGCAGAGTGCTTAGATAAAGCTGCGGTGGCTCAAGAGGTTAAAACACTGAACTGCAGGCTGTGGAGGGTCAGTAGTTCAGCAGTTCGAGACCCGGGTGCTGCAAGACGGAGTGAGCTCCCGTCTCTAGTTCCAGCTCCTGCCAACCTAGCAGTTCGAAAGCAAGAAATTGCAAGTAGATAAATAGGTACCACTTCAGTGGGAAGGTAACAGCGTTCCGTGCGCCTTGGTGTTTAGTCATGCCGGCCACATGACCACGGAAACATCTCCGGACAGCGCTGGCTCTTCGGCTTTGAAACGGAGATGAGCACTGCAACCCTAGAGTCGGATTCGACTGGCTTTCGAGCAAGGGAACCTTTACCTTTACCTTTTAGATAAAGCTACAAATGCAGGAGCATCATTTTGCCAGGTCGCTCAGCTTACAAAGCTACACAGAGCCACATGGCAAGTTTAGAAGAGAAATACCTCTCTCTTTATTTGAGAACTACACTTTGGATAGGAAAGAGCAGAGACTGATAGATTACTAAGTTACTAGCTAAAGGATGGAGGCAGGTGGTGAGAAGCCCACCTGCCTCATGGTGCCAAGAGAGGACTGCATGTCCCTGTCTTGGTGTGTGCAGGTAGAGAGCAAGTTCAGAGAGAGAGAGAAGCAGGAAAAGGAAATTGGTTCCTGAGATCACAATCTGCATATCAAAGAAGACAGTGGAGGAAGAGTAGATACAGGTAAAAAAAGGTCAGCTTGCCTGTCTAGCTATCTAGCCTCTCTTGACGCTCAGTCTGGAGGTCTGAGACAGGGGACATCGCATCTGGAACTTCCAACAGTGCATCCCATTCAGCCCAAACTTGACAATGCACACACCACCAACTCCTTCAAGGTCTACCTCAATGGAAAGTTGCAGTGGCTTGATGAGTTCCTTTTTCTATCAGAACCACTTGTTTGATTGTTGCTCAGAGCCTTTTGTCCATGATGGTTCCATGAAGAGGTGTCAGAGGAATTTATTGGCCTATCAGTGTCAAAACTGCCAGAGCAGTACTGTCAGAGTAAGCATTGCCAGCTCTTACTGGCCGTAGCTCTCCAGGCTCTCAGGTAGAAGCCTTTCACATCACCAGCTACCTGATACTTTTAATTGGAGACTGAACCTGGGATCTTTTTGGGTACAAAGCAGAAGCTCTACCACTAGGAATACCATCCTCCAGGTGGGACCTGGGGATCCTCCAGAATTATAGCTCATCTCCAGACTCCAGACATTAGTTCCCCTGGAGAATGTGGATGCTTTGGAAGGTAGACTCTATAGCATTCGGCTCCGTCAGTCTCTTCCATGCCTCAGCCAGATCTAGCCAACGGGGAGTCTGAAGACAACAAGGAAGCAGGTGATGAATGCCCTGAACCTCTGACTGGGGAAATTCCTGGGTTGTCAACATCTGCAGACTCTCTCCACAATTTACAGACAGAGCCACTGATGAGAGCATGCTCTTCCCCAGAATTACAACCTGACTCTGAGAAGGAGGACATCACCCCACCCATGCTGTTAGAGCACTGGAAGGAGAAGAGTGCAAAACAGAAGTAGATAAAAACCCAGCCATGAATTATCACAGCTGGAGAAGCAGATGGCTCCCTTCGAGAACAAGCAACACCTGTTCAGGGAGGGGCTGCCATATTTCCATAAGTACCAAGCAGTTGCAACCGGTCCCTTGCTGGCAACAACATTCATACCAGCTCCCTGGTGGGATTCCTGAGATTCTTACCTCCATGTGCTTTGACCTTCATTCCAGACCTGACCATGCCTCTTGGATGTGGCCTCTTGGACTTTGCCTTGTATCCTGACCCAGTGTGCAATGACCTCTGTTCTGGACCTGACCATGCCTCCTGGACTTTGCCTCCATGTACAATGAACTCTACTTTGGACCTGACTATGCTCCTTGGACTCTGCTAGTATCTTGACTCCTATGTTCTGAACCTTACTATGCTCTGTGGACTTGCCTGGGATCCCAACTCCTTTTGTGCCTTGACTTTGGACCAGACCAGACCTCAGCTCTTGGACTTTGCCTTGCTTTGCTACCTTGCCTTTGTGCCTGGACCTCTTATGTTAGGCTGGAACTGTCTCTTGAAGCCCAGATACTAGGGCCTTCCTGTGACTCATTGGCACTGGGCCTTTGGCCCTAGCCATGGGACATGGCAATACCTCACTGAGGTCCCTGTACTCCCTAGGCTCCATCCCCAAATCTCTAAGACTTCCCAAGCCAGCATCTGGCAACCATACCCTCCCCATCCCCTGCTGGTGACCAGAAATGATCTGGCAACCCCACTTGTTAAATGTCTGAAATATATGAAAATGTTACAAGGAACTGCTGGTTAGATTAGCTGTTTCAACCCCCCACTAGTGTTGCCAACTCCAAGTGGGGCCTGGAGATCTCCCAGAATTACAACTGATCTCCAGACCACAAAAATCAGATCCCCCGAGGGAAGTGGCTGCTTCAGAGGGAAGATTCTATGGCATTATACCCCATTGAGGTCCTTCTCCTTCCCAAACTCTGTATGACAGACCCCTTCTGCTTCCCTCCCTCAGAAGCTAGATTTTCCCTCTGTTTTTCTGACCCCTCACTGACTGAGCAGCCCTAATAATGTGTTTTTTTTCTTCTGTGAAGAAGCCCTGTCAGTAAGATATATGTTGATTATCTGCTTAGGCCAGGAACCTGATAGAAAGGATTGGATTGCCCTTTAACCCTTGAAAATGGCAATTGAGATGCTTTTAAAATTCAAACTAAACAAACAGTTTTATTTAACATCAAAAGGAAAGGTCAGGTGACAACACTAAGGTGAAACTAGTACAAGCACAGACTTTTGATGTTATATATCAGGCTAATGAGAGGTCCTTAATTTATTCACAGTTACTTAGGTCTTTATATTGAGAGGCTTTTGTTCCAGTGTTTCCCCAAAAACTCTAGTACTATATTTGAGTAATCACTTACTCCTTTGGTGCCCAGGTGGCTGGTACCCTCTTCCCAGTACCCAAAACCCTTCCCTTGGAACACCAGTACTCTTCTTGAGCTGTACACTGACTTTTAAGGTCTCTATAAGCAGTTTCTAATCACACCATGCTGAGGATCTCTGTACTCCTCAGAGATAACTCTCCCTGTTTGACTGGATAGGGAATCTTCTCTCTCTAGAAGATCTATATCCTTTACTTTGGCCTGAATGGGAGTCTTCTCTACTACCCAAACTTCCTTGCCAAACTCTCTCCCAGTTCTCTTTCTGTGTTCAAATTGCTCTCAGCTAATGCTGAATTCAGACTGCATTCAATCAAGGCTGAAATCTGATTCTGTCAGCACTAAACCCATTTTCTGTCAGGGCTATTCTCAGATGGTCTCAGCACACATCTCTAACTGAATCTTCTCAGCATTCAGCTCTCGCAAGACTTTTTTTTTTTTGCTGAGCTAGGGCCATCCAATCAGATTGCTTAGAGCAGCCTGTCACTCAAGGCTCTCTGGCTCTGTGAAGAATTAACCCTTCACAGTCCTTTAGTTGTTGGTACAACACTTTGAAGCCTCTTAAAAAGTGGAGTATAGCCTGCAAAGTCTGTTCTTTTTCAGGAGCCCTGGATTCTTAAATTGGAACCATGCTAGTTTTCAAGGAGGTGGTTATTCTGGTTATTATTTTTTCATGCAGCATATGGTTATGTTTGCAAGCTACCTTGGGCTACATATGAAAGAAAGGAAATAAATATTTGTAAATCAATACATGCCAGTTACTGAATTTTAAATATGATCTGAATGTAGACATTGCAAGTTTTGTTAGCATCCATAACAGTGATGTGAATCCTTCTCTAGGCAGAAAAGGGAATATTGTCAACATTATTCCCTGAGGGGTTCAGCAGATTTTTCTCTCAGGCATTTATAATGGAGAATTGGGATACAAATATTTTAAATAAATCTGAATGGCATGCCTTGCTTATTTTCAGCTTTAAGAGACAAAATGTCGCAAGTCGCCAAAGCTGAAGGAGGAAACAAGCTTTACCAGCACCTGACAGTAATACTAATACTTGACTAATAGGCCTCTTCAAGTGTCCCAGTGTGTATTCATTCCAGTCTCCAAGAGTACTGATCTCTGAGTAACAAGGCACCAAGTGGTGAACCAATTAAATGGGGCTCTGTATATTCGAAATATGATGACCGGCAGGGTATTCAGATCACCTGCTAAGATGGGTGTTTGAGAGCAACTAAGCCTACTGTGAAGAAATGCAATTTTGGGGGAAGAGGTCTGACCTGAGTAAAACCTTTACCAGGAGGGTTTAAAAGATTTCTCTCTGGACAGAGAACTGGCAGGGAGGAAGAAGTCAGTTCCATGGATTTCCAGACTCACCTCAGCTACCTCTTAAGAAATACTAATAGGTCCAGCTAAAGACAATAGGATTGTCCCCTCTCCCCCCTCCTTCTCAAGCAAGGAATAATGATTGGGTGGAACTGAAGACTAGAGAGACTCCAGGAAGGAACTCCTGGAGATCTCCAGGAAAAGACTCTTTAACCAAGCATGACCTGGTCAGTGGGTGGGGAAAAGAGAGAGGATAAATTCAGGGGAACAAGGAGGAAGGTCTCTTTTGTGCTGAGTCCATCAGAGTAGACAGAATTCTTAACTGAGGTCTGGAGGAGGTGGCCATTAACCATGTGTTGGCCTAGACAGCTGGAGAAAGCTGCAAGGTAAGGGCAACTCTGTATAGATCTTTAAAATTCTCAGCTAAGAAGCCTGTCTTAAATTTTGACATCTGATAGAGCATGTATAAAGAGAGGGACAGAGGAATTGCATTTTACCCATTTCTTTTTAGTCCCTTGCTCAGTCTGGTTCTGTGCTAAAAGTATGCTTGTGAACATTTTCTCTTTAATAAATAATTTATAACTTTTGATGCTGGTAGTGGTTTTCTGTACCAGATAGACCTCCACTGTCTTGGACACACTATTTTAAAAGGAGCATGGGGGGAAGGCAGGCAGTTGGCAAGCAGCTATTCATCCAGTGGCGCACAAGGCAGTAAACTGTCCCCATGGTGATCAGGCACTGGGTAGTAGGATACACAGAGGCCCCTCAGAACTTGGAAGGGAATCTGGGAGTCCTGATCCTCCCAGCAGGCAATTCCTTACAAAGGTCAGGTGGTGGTGGTGGGCTACCTGGGAATGGAAGAAAAGCCTCTCCAAGTGTTAGGAAAACCATGGAGGACAGAGTGGAACAGGGCCAGCAGGCCAGAGAGGGCCTGTTCTGCCACACCTTCTCTTATGAGAGGATGATATGATGGCATAGAATATAAATTATTGGTGAAACAAACAAGTGAGTTCACATGGGCTTTTAAAAGCTAAAACCTTAAAAAGCTAAAACCTTTTAAAAGACAGCCAGTATGGCGGAGTGCTTAACAGCAGCAGACTCTAATCTGGAGAACTGGGTTTGATTCTGCACTCCTCCATATGAAGCCTGCTGGGTGACCTTGGGCTAGTCCCAGTTCTCTCAATGGAAAAACACTTGGAATTCATAATGCCTGTCTAGTGGCAAACTAATGTAACCCTCTCTCATCAGTAAAATAAGACTGTGATCATGCACACAGTTTGTGGTGCTATAGTGGTGTTACCCAAGCAGAATAAATGTGCCCCTCCAGACAAGGACATCTACCTCCCGTGGCACAATCTCCAGTAGCCTGTACTGTTCTGCAGTGGAAGTGGAATAAACAGATACTGGAAAAAGTCCAGTATGAATGGATTGTTTGTGGTTGCCTCCGGGTTTTCGACTGATGCATATGTACATTCCTCAGCTTGCATTTAAATAAAACCCATCCTTACAGCTCATCCCATTGCTGAAGCACTAATGTGGATGCTCCCATACGCCACGTGGGTTTGGATGAAATGTTCCGCTACACTTTGAACTGGTACAGTTTGAGGCATCATCATACTGTGCCAAACTGCCAGTGTAACCACAGCCTAAATCTCTTATCCCTATAGTTATATTTGAGTCTTCATTTGGATCTTCAGCAATGCACCACGCCTAAAACAAAGAGGCTGACATTCTTCTTGGTTTACATAGTTCCATATGGACAGTACACAGAGGGACCGATTGTCATCTCTGATGGACCTGTCCTGCGGCATTCCACAGAGCTCAGTCTTACTCCTACATAAAGTCCTTAGGAGAAATCATTTGTGGTTTTGGCGTAGTATCAATATGTTCATACAACCCAGCTCTATATTCTTTTAGTTAAATGGACTGGTGGGGGCCAGGCTATTTGACATCATACTAAAGTGTGACATCACTTCCAGCATGAAACTGGAAATCATATTATTGCATCAGGGGGACACTGTAGGATTCACCCCAAACTCTTATGGTTTAACCACAGAGTTTGGGGTGGATCCTAGAGCCCTGATCTGACACAGTGACACCACTTCCTGCTTCATGCCCGAAGTCATGCTGAATAGTAGCCAAAGCTGAAAAGATTGTTCCTGCCTCCAAAATTCCCCACCAGAGTGCCAGCTAGCCCTAGCAACCCTACTGCCTTTTACAGCCTCTGCAGGGCTCTGGCTGTCTGTTCAAAGGATTACAAGATCATGTATATGCAGTGCTTTGGGCCATCAAAAGAATTTATTGCCACGTTAAGGTCTCCTATTGAGTTTGTTCATTTCTCAGTTCCTCAAGGAAGTCATGTGACATGTATTTGAATGGTCTAATATTTCAAAACAGAACATATAAGTGTGCTTCGCAGACCACTGGTCTATCAAGGTCAAGGCTCTCTGACTGGCAGCAGCTTTCCAGGGAGAAGTCCTGTACATCCTACCCAATCCTCTCAACAGGAGATACTGGGGACTAAATCTGGGACCTTCTGCATGAAACGCAGCTGCTCTACCACTGAGCCATGGCCCCTCCCTAGAAGAGAGGATTACACAAAGTGGCCACGCAAAAAAGCCATAGCTGTGTCAATAGTGTCATGCAGACAGAGCACAAAAGAGAAGTGGGAAGACACAACCAAAAGGCACTGCAGCCAATTATCTAATCAGCCACCAGATTTGTTAGGACAAGACAAGTCAGGAATAAATTGATATCCCTTTCAGCTAAAAATGACTTTTGTTCCTAATTAACTCTCAGATGTAGAGTTCTCTTCTGTTCCAAATTACTATTACTGGGATGACAAGAGGGTTTATAATACTTCACAGACTCCACAATCATAGACTCAGAGGTTCTCCAAGAAAAAGAATGTGATGTAAGTTGGGTTGCCAGCTCTGGGTTGAGAAATACCTGGAGATTAGTGAGGTGGCACCTGGGGAGGGAATTCAGTGCAGTACAATGCCATAGAGTCCACCTTCCAAAGTGGCCATTTTCTCCAGTGGAACTGAGCTCTGTCACCTGAAGACTAGTTATAATTCTGGGTGATCTCCAGCCACCACCTGGAGACTGGCAACTGCAGATACAAAAGAGAGGAAGCTTGGGCCTCACTGTCTCAGAGACAGTTATCACCTTCATTCTGATTTCTATCCCATGGTTCTCTGCTCTTCCCTTAGAGCAATCCTTTGAGGTGAAAGTTAGCTTGAAACAGGGCTTTTTTGGTAGAAAAATCCCAGCAGGAACTCATTAGCATAACAGGCCACACCCAGCAGTATAACTCATTAGCATATTAGACCACACACCCATGTTACCAGAATTGTGGCCATCCAGCTACATCCACCTTTTGCTTCTTATTCTGTTTACCTTGTTTGTTGTCAAAACCCCAGGCCACACACCCCTAATGTTGCCAATCCGAATGAGTTTCTGCTGCTGGGTGTGGCCTGTTATGCTAATGAGTTCCTACTGGGTGTGGCCAACTTGGGAGCCAGCCAGAACTCTGTTCCTAAGCATTGCCGCCCCAAAATAGCCCTGGCTTGAAAGATCATGACTTCAGCCACAAATCACCCAGTGAAATTCACAGCAGAATCTCTTTATCGTGTTCTTATCACAATCTTCCTCCAAAACACTTCACCACAGCATATATGGAGCTCCCATCACCACCTGAGAAACACGACCAGCTGAGAAACAGGAACACAGCAGAGGTAGAATCCAAGTGCCAGTTGACCCATTCCTAGAACAGCCCTCTAACCCCTACACCACCATACTGGCCCTGACAAAGATATATATCCACAACAGATTAAGAAGATATCTTGTTTATTGAAAAAATCTAAAAACTGGACACTTCTCTTTCACCCCCTCAAAACTCAGCCCATTAATTCAGCTTTATATCAGTAGCTACCATATAACAAGCCAAAGCAAAAAACCCGAATGAACAATTGGACACTGAGAGTTCCAATCAGCCTTGGATTGTGGAGGAGCAAATTGCAGTGGCTGTTAGAAATAAATCTATGCTTAGAAGTTGTATTTACTAGGGCTGAATAAATGTCCTCCTCATGATTGATCACGGTCCCTGAATATACTTCCATCAAGGTCATATTCTGGCCAAAGACACGCAGCATCCGTCAGACCGTTTTACTTATATTCTGCGACCTCTTTGACGGGAGCAGCTATTGGCATTGATTGAGAAGATACAGCACAGAGCATGCAATTGGTGGGAAGATGGACCCTGGGGTGGATGAGCACTACAATGAAAAAGGATGAATAAATTCAACACCAAATGCTGATTGTCACTCATGTTGGATAATGCACTTTGAATGCAGTGTGAAATAGGAAAATCTAGTCGCATAAGATTGCTAAAGTGCATTGAAAGTGCATTATCCAATATGTGTGAAAGCAGCAAGCATTTGACACTCATGCAATGCCATGTAACTAGACAATTTTGCATCACAAAGGATTATGTGCAGACTTTCCATCACTGGCTTGTTCACTGGCTTGCCCTTACAAATGTTTTGCAGATAGCCTGTTCTGAATATAGCTTTTCACCACTCAGGGGATCTTTTTTCAAATTGTCACTTTATAAGTGACAACTTATGTTGACGAACTTATTTTAGGAATGATATCATTTATATTGACCAACAAGTGCTGAAATTTGTTAGCTTGCCCATGTTAGAATCTGATGCTTAAGTTTTAGTTGTTATTCTTCCCATTTGATGAAAAGAAATTGAGGGAGATGACATTAGAAGTATGAATTTTTGATTTCTGCTATAAACAGTCAAAAATTGCCAAGCAGTAAAGAGCAAACAGACTATTCATGTATTCCCCCATGCTTTTCTTTTGCTTACTTGAGACCCAATCGAGCTAGTTTGGTGCAGTGGTTAAGAGCATGGACTCTACTCTGGGAGAACCAGGTTTGATTCTCCACTCCTCCACATGCTGCTGCTGGTGTGACCTTGGACAAGTCACAGTTCTTTCAGAGGTGTTCTGTCACAAGCATTTCTCAAAAGAGCTCTCTCAGCCCCACCTACCTCACAGGCTATCTGTTGTGGGGAGGGAAAGGGAAAGGAGATTGTAAACTACTCTGAGATGCCTTCAGGTAGTGAAGGACAGGGTATAAATCCAATCTCTTCCTCCTTCTTCATTTTCATCTTCTTCTTCTTCCTGCAGTCCTGCAATTTTTATCTATACCCCAGTTTTCTCCCCAATGGGGACCCAAAGAGGCTTACAACCATACTTCCTGCTCCCCCGTCCACAATAACCACACTGTTACATACTCTTCTCCTAACCTACCTCCCAGGGTGGTTGTTCCATGGCAGAGCAGGGATCTGAATCTGGGTCTCCCAGATCCTAATCAAGCACTCTGAGACAACAAACACCACTCCGCTTCTCACAGGGAACCCAAACATCACGTTGCTGTTACCACAGGAGGTTTTCTGACTCCTCCAGTTTTCTATCACAAAGGGAAAAACAGTGGCAATCTCAGGTGAAAAGACTTATCATGATCAGTGAGATGTTCATTAACTTTAACAGTAAGCACTTTCACTTTTCATCACTGGAACAAAGGGATTAATTGAGGGATCTAAACCTGTTAACTGGGCTGCGAAGGATCTATATGTTTTGACATTACCTGTCTTGTCTTCTTTAGCTGGGAGAAAGGAACAGAAAATGAGCCCTCGGCTGTGTTTCCATAAAAGGGAAAAGACAAGACACAGTCGCCCTCCTCTGACCTCGTCACCTCTATTAGCCGAGACTTCATAAGGAAGCTATATGTGCCTGTGTTTCATGACAGATGAATGACAGGTCCTAACAGGGAACAGACGGCGTGCTTTGTTTTCTGCTTCTTCTCCCCTGTAACCTCTTCTAGCCCAATGATATCAACTGGCATTCTAGGAAACTTTTTTTTTAATGTTACTCTGCTTCCAAGCTCAAGAGAAGAAATCAGAGAGAAATTCTTCTCAAAATTTACATTTGTTTATTTGTTTAAAGTATTTATACCCCACTTTTTCCCTCCAAGGGGCCCCAAGCAGGCTCATGCCAGCCACCAATTACAATATAAATAAGCCAAATAAACAAAACAACAATAAATCCTGGGCTGGTTAGGACTCTATAAATGGCTCATAGAGCTGGTGTGGTGTACTGGTTAAGAGTGGCAGACTCTAATCTGGAGAACTGGGTTTGGTTCCCCACTCCTCTACTTGAAGCCTGCTGGGTGACCTTGAGCCACTCACAGTTCTTTCAGAACTCTCTCAGCTCCTCCTTCCTCCCAAAGTAACTGCTGTGGGGAGAGGAAGGGAAGGCAGTTGTAAGCTACTTTGAGACTCTTTAAGGTAGAGAAAGGTAAAGTTAAAGGTTTCCCTTGCTCAAAAGCCAGTCAAATCCAACTCTAGGGATGTGGTGCTCATCTCCGTTTCCAAGCAGAACATAAGAGAGAAGCCAAAGTTGGATCAGGCCAATGGCCCATCCAGTCCAACTCTCCATCACACAGTGGCCAAAAATATCAGGTGCCATCAGGAGGTCCACCAGTGGACACTAGAAGCACCAAGAATACAGAGCATCACCTCTCACCAAGAATACAGAGCATCACCAGAGTCCCTACCCATACCTTGTGGCTAACAGCCACTGATGGACCTCTGCTCCATATGCTTATCTAATTCCCTCTTGAAGCTGTTCATGCTTGTAGCTGCCACCACCTCCTGTGGCAGTGAATTTCATGTGTTAATCACTCTTTGGGTGAAGAAGTACTTCCTTTTATCTGTTCCAACCTGGCTGCTCAGCAATTTCATTGAGTGCCCATGAGTTCTTGTATTGTGAGAAAGGGAGAAAAGTACTTCTTTCTCGACCTACTCTGTCCCACGTATAATCTTATAAACCTCAATCGTGTCACCCCTCAGCCATCGTTTCCAATGCTATAATATCCTTTTTAAGGTGTGGTGACCAGAACTGTACACAGTATTCCAAATGAGGTTGCACCATTGATTTATATAGGGGCATTATGATACTGGCTGATCTGTTTTCAATGCCCTTCCTAATAATCCCCAGCATAGCATTGGCCTTTTTTATTGCAGTCACACACTGTCTTGACATTTTCAGTGAGTTATCTACTACGACTCCAAGATCTCTCTCTTGGTCAGTCTCTGCCAGTTCGGACCCCATCAACATGTATTTACAGTTAGGAATTTTGGCTCCAATGTGCATCCGTTTGCACTTGGCCACATTAAACCCCATTTGCCACGTTGATGCCCACCCGCCCATCCTTGACAGATTCCTTTGGAGTGCCTGACAATCCTCCCTGGTTTTCACCACCCTGACAACTTCGTGTCATCCACAAATTTAGCTACTTCATTGCTTACTCTCAACTCCAAATCATTAATGAACAAGTTAAAAAGCATCGGACCGAGTACTGATCCCTGTGGTACCCCACTGCTTACCACCCTCCACTGAGAAAATTGTCTATTTATACTCACTTTCTGTTTCCTATTAATTAGCCAGTTTTTGATCCACAAAAGGACTTGTCCTTTTATCCCATGACTATTGAGCTTACTTAGGAGCCTTTGACGAGGAACTTTATCGAAAGCTTTCTGGAAGTCAAGGTAAACAATATCTAGCGGGTCTCCCTTGTCCACATGTTTGTTCACTCCCTCAAAGAACACTAACAGGTTAGTGAGACAAGATCTTCCCTTACAGAACCCATGCTGAGTCTGCCTCAATAGGTTTTGTTCATCAATGTGCTTACTAATTCTTTCCTTAATAACAGTTTCCACCAACTTGCCCGGTATCGACATCAGACTGACTGGCCTGTAATTTTCCAGATCTCCTCTGGAACCCTTTTTAAAGATGGGAGTGACATTAACTACCTTCCAGTCCTCAGGAATGGAGGCAGATTTTAATGAAAGAGTGCATATTTTTGTCAGGAGATCCACAAGTTCACATTTGAGTTCTTTCAGAACTCTCGGATGAATGCCATCCAGGCCTGGTGATTTATCAGTTTTTAAGTTTTCTATCAGTTGTAGGACCTCCTCTCTCATCTGACTCAGTTATAGGACCTCAGTCTGACTCAGGTCTTTCAACGCCCCTCCCAAAATCAGTGGTTCTGGAATGGGCAAGCAATTCTCATCTTCCACAGTGAAGACAGAGGCAAAAAATGCATTCAGCTTCTCAGCCACTTTCCTATCATCCTTCACTACTCCTTTTACCCCTTGGTCATCCAAGGGCCCCACTGGCTCCTTGGCTGGTTTCCTGCTTCTAACATATTTGAAGAAAGTTTTATTGTTGGTCTTTATGTTTTTTGCTATATGCTCCTCATATTCCCTTTTTGCTTGCCTGATCACAGACTTGCATTTTATTTGCCACAGCCTGTGTTCCTTTTTATCAGCCTCACTGAGACTAGCTTTCCATCGCTTAAAGGAATCCTTTTTACCTTTTACAGCTTCCATTACTTTCTTTGTTAACCATGCAGGCTTCTTTCTATACCTACTTGTGCCTTTCCTGACCTGCAGTATATATTTTTTTCTGAGCTTCTAGGATTGTAGTTAAAACAGTCTCCGAGCTTCCCCAATGGTTTTGACCCTTTCTACTTTTCCTTTCAGTTTCCTCCTCACATGTCCCCTCATATCAGAGAAGTTACCTCTTTTAAAGATAAAAGTGGTTGTGACAGTCTTTTTGGCCAACTCCCTATTTATACAAATGTTAAACTCAATAACATTATGGTCACTCTTCCCAAGTGGTACAATCAGTTTTACATCTCTCACCAGGTCTTAGGCATTACTTAGGACCAAATCCAAGATCGCTTCTCCCCTGGTAGGTTCCGTGACCATCTGCTCCATAGCACAGTCATTGAGAGTGTCTAGAAACTCAATTTCTCTTTCCCAACTAAAACACATATTGACCCAATCAATGTGTGGGTAGTTAAGACCACCTATTATGACACAGTTTTTTTGTCCAGCCTCTATCTTTAATTCATTCATCATTTTATAATCCTCCTCTATCTTTTGATCTGGTGGATGATAACAAACTCCCAGTGTTAAGCTTCCTTTTGGGCCCACTATTTCAACCCATAGCATTTTCAGAAGCGAATCCAATTCTCTTACCCTCTCAGTCTTACTGGACTGTATACCCTCTCTGGCATACAGAGCCGCCCCACCTCCAATCCTTCCCCCCATCCTTACGATATAATATCTAACCGGAAATCATCATATCCCACTGATTTTCCTCATCCCACCAAGTTTCTGAAATATCCACAATGTCTACCCCAACACCAAGCACTCCAACTCCCCAATTTTAGCTCGGACACTTCTAGCATTTGTATAGAAACACCTATAATTTCCCATACATGTTAACCCTGCAACCTTCCTCTTGCTATTCAGTGGGATATGATGATTTCGGTTAGATATTATATCGTAAGGATGGGGAAGGATTGAGGTGGGGCGGCTCGTATGTCAGAGGGTATACAGTCCAGTAAGACTGAGAGGGTAGAGACCTCAGTCAGCCGAAGAGCCAGCACTGTCTGCAGACTTCTCCATGGTCATGTGGCCGGCATGACTAGACGCCAAGGCATAAAGAATTCTGTTACCTTCCCACTGGAGTGGTACCTATTTATCTACTTGCAGTTTCTTGCTTTCAAACTGCTAGGTTGGCAGGAGACCAGAGATGGGAGCTCACTCCGTCATGTGGCACTCAGGTCTCGAACTGCTGAACTACCGACCTTCCGGTCTGCAGTTCAGTATCTTAACCACTTGAGCCACTGCAGCCCTTAAGGTAGAGAAAAGCAGAGTGTAAAAACCAACTCTTCTTCATAAAGAAGACACCAGCTAAACACCACAGGCTAAGAGCTTTCTGGCTCTTGCCCATTGGCTTAAGATTCTGGGCACACCCCAGCTTTACAGTACCTACAAGGAAGTGAAACAAAACTCAGCCCAGATGGAACCCACCTGCTGCTCTCCTGTTTACAAGATACCCCCCCTCCATACTCAAATCAGCCAACAACTGTCCTGCTTAGAATTTCAATGGCCAAACATTCATTTAGATGAAAAAATGCTTCCTAAAATTTGTCTGATCCAAATTTCACATGGAATTTTTGGAGTTACAAATTGCCTGATCTTGTTCAGAAAACAACAATGCTGCTGTATTCAGAATTCTCCCAGGGGAGGACTGGGAATGTAAAATGGCACTTAAAAAAATAAGCATCTGAGTAGCCCTGCTAGTGCTCCCGACCCAGCTGAGGGCTGGTGTCTGGTGGACCTGGAGGGGGTGGCCCACACACCGTGGGTAATCCATATATCAGGATAGCAGCAATTTTATTATACATTGTAAGGATTGCATATTGCATGTCCCTTTGTTGCCCCCTCTGTTTTTCCATTTCCACAATTACAAAGTTGGAAGCATAAAATATAATCAATCTGCACCTCACTCCTCTCCTAAGGAAATGACAGCAGCACACAGCGTTCTTCCCTCCTCCATTTTATCCTCACAGCAGCTGTATGAGGTAGGTTAGGGTGAACACTGGGTCACCCAGTGAGAATCATGGCTAAGGAGGGATTTGAACTAAGGTCTCCCAGTTTCTAGTCCAGCACATAAGAACTTAAGAAGAGTCCTACTGGATCAGACCACTGGTCCACCTACTCGAGCATCCAGTCTCCTGTCTCACACAGTGGCCAACCAGTTACTCTGGAAAGCCAACAACAGGGCATAGAGGTCAAGGCAATTTGACATTGCCTCCTAGCACTGTTAACACTTTTAAGCACTATACTAGTCAGGGCTCTTTTGTAGCAGGAACTCCTTTGCATATTAGGCGACACACCTAATGTAGCCAATCCTCCAAGAGCTTACAGTAGCTCCTATAAGAAGAGCTCTGTAAGCTCTTGGAGGATTGGCCGCATTAGGGGTGTGTCGCCTAATATGCAAAGGAGTTCCTGCTACAAAAAGAGCCCTGATACTAGTAATGACAGTGGATGGCATATTTGTATGATAGGTCCTTGAACTTGGGACAGGAGACTTTGTGGGGACATTGTAATTTAGGATCTGTGTGACTTCTGCAGACCATAGGATTCCAGTACAAGCAACTTCTCAGAATTCAGCTACTCTTTCCTTAGGTTTTTTTGTTGTTGTTTTTTTGGGGGGGGACTTTTTTGTCCTACAAACCAGACTGAAACCACTCTCAAGGGTGGAGATGCAGCCCCTCCATATGATATCAATGTGTTTTTAAAAAATAAAAAGCAAACCTGCTCATATGAAGTGTAGCTGAAACCAAACAGGGTGTGCAATCTTATGCCGTTAAGGAATATATGTTTCTCCCCCCCCCTGTGCACTTCAATTAGCATGACTATGGAATTCCCTGGTTCTCCTGTGTATAAGAGTTGTGACTACCACAACTATATTTTTTTTCCCTTGTAGAGAACAAATTCGAAGGTTTCTTGTCTGGGGGCAGGGGGGTGGGGGTAAAAGTTATTATTTTCATGTCTTTGCTCTCAGGGTAGTTAGCTGCTTGAGAGTACCGTAGGCTGAACAGGCACCGCAGAATGTCAGATTGGGCTTCGGCTAACCTCCTGGCTTCACTTTCCTCAAGGGAAGCCATATTACAGTCTCTAATGCAGAGTCTAATAGGTTCCTCTGGGAAAGAGCTGCGCTAAAATCTCCTGAACCCTCGACTTCTGAAATATACACTGTATATTACAGACAAGATACTTTTCTGTCAATAATTCAGAGCTAAAATATTGATTTCATTACAGCCTAATTTCCATTATACAAATAGACACTCACAGACATAAATTGGCATGAATATACTTGCAGACGAGATTTTATTCTTATTATTATTCTGCATTTCTCTGTTGCCACAGTGTGCTGTTCACTCAGATGAACTCTGTCTGTCTTACTGTTATTTACCTCAAGAGCTGCACAGGTATGAATAACTCAGATACAGAGATTGTTCATAGGTATTTGAAAACCCCTTCACTATTACGGATTCCTGCACTCCAAATCTTGGATCTTTTTGCTGGATCTTATGATACAGTTGGAAGATGTGTGAGGGAAGCAACCTTGCCAAAATTAGGGTTGCCAGAAACTTTATGGAAAATGGTTTTGATACACAAATGTATCGATTTTCACATCACCCATGAGCCAATCTGTTCACCTCTCAGCCGTCCACCCCAAACAGCTGTTGAACAGCCATGAAGCAGCGCAACAGCTTTCCATGAAGTGGTGGATTGCATTTCTGATTCCTTGAAGTGGTGGACTTTCATTTCTTGGATTTCCTCCAGTTTGGGTGTTCTAAAAGGGGGTGGAGTGGTCCCCAGACTTTGTGAATCCATTTTAGACAGCATCGGCCCAGTAAAAATAAATCTGCATTGAAGCGGCTTGGTCATTCCCTCAAAAGAACTGACTCCAACAAACAAAGAATGAATGGATAAGAGTAGAACTGGACATTATCAGAAACATGTATCAGCCACTGAAATCAGTAGCCTCATTTGAACATCCCCTCCCATTTGTAATAAACAGTTCATTTCAAGATAGCGTTGCCAGCTGTGGGTTGGGAAATACAAGGGAACTTGGAGAATGGAGCTTGGGGAGCGGGGGGTTTGGGGAGGAGAAGGACTTCATCATGGTACAATGCCATAGAGCAGGGGTGTCAAACATATGGCCCATGGGCCGGGACCAGGGCTCTTATCCCGCCTGCGAGCAAGTGGTCATTACCTTTATTGCCAGATGATAGAGGCTGCGCGTTATATCCCTGTATCCTGTCCCAGTGCTAATATGTAATGGGCAATGGAAATGGGAGGGTGGGCATCATGTAATTACACGGACAGAAGAAAAACCCACAGAACAAGAGGACTGGAAGTTACAAAAACAAAACTATTCCAAATGTATTGCCATGTATTAAAAAAAGATGACAAGAATCACAAGAGACCAATGTGCCTACACTAGGTACTTTTTAACAACCTGAATACTAAAGGGGAAACATAAATAAAATAAAAAGAAGGGCATGCCACAAAATAAATAAATAAATAAATAAAAGAACAGCATGAGCCAGTCAGAAGGGAAACAGGGGAGAAATGCAGAAACAAAATGAGCTACAAGTACCATGGGACAGGAAGAACCATAAGAAGTTAGCATGTGTCTTAGACACCGAAAGAGGAAGAGCACGAGTCCCTTGCACACCAGGGGGAAATAAACTTACCCAAAGATGCAGAGAAAGTACATTTGGCGAATGGCTGTTTTGCTTCAGAAGGAAACTTGGAGTACATTTGACTTTATCTCTTGGAGCTGATGAATAACAGTAGCTGGGGGGGGGAAATCTCTGAATCAGTATAACTTACAAACTGTACCTCATGCAGGGGCTAAAATGACTAAGGGGCTGAAGCGTATTCCTTACAAAGAAAGGTTAAAGGGACTGGGTTTTCTAGTTTGGAAAGACAGCAGCTGGAGAGGGGAACAAAAGACGGAAATGACTAAACTTGTGAATGAAATGAAATAAACAGAGAAGGCCCCCTCCCCTTTCATGGACACAATACTGGAATTCCGGGTTTTCCAATACAACTGATTGGCGGAGGGCACAGAACGGAGCAAAGAAAATTGCTTCTTCACAGAATAGTTAATTAACTGTTAACAGCATCATTTAGGACTGAGGGGCAGCAGAAGGAAGGTTTGTTTGTTTTCCTTGGTGGTGGTGGAAAGTGCCTTCGAGTCCCAGCTGACTTATGGCGACCCCCTAGACTTTTCAAGGCAAGAGAAGTTCAGAGGTAGTTTGCCATTGCCTGCCTCTGTGTCACGGCCCTGGTATTCCTGGGAGGTCTCCCATCCAAGTACTTGGCAGGGCCAGCCCTGCTTAACTTCCAGGATCTGATGAGGTCAGGCCAGCTTGGGCTATTCAGGCCAGAGGGTTTTCTTTCTTACACTTATACAATATTTGTACGAATTTGGGCTCAAATTGGAATTTGGGCCATACTCGCTGTAATATGGTTCAATGTTCCTTGACAACACATTGTGGCAAACAATCCCACCATTCCTAATAGCTGTCGTTTAGTAGTATTCTTGGCCTTGTGAGAGAAGGTAGTCTGGGCTTACCAGGTCTCCCACTACAGTGGGAAACCTCCTGCTATCTACCTGCAGTCCCTGCTGTCAGGCAGCAGGGGGTGGGACAGGAAGAAGAGTTATTGTGTCAGAAATGACCTCATCACACCAGCATGATGCTCCAGGATACCCCCCAAACTCTATGGTAAACCCATAGAGTTTTGGGGGGATCCTGCAGTGTCACACCAATATAATGATGTCACTTCCATGATTTCACTGGAAGCAGCTCAACATCATCTCATCTGTCCCCACCCCCTACAATAACTTCTGGTTGTGAGACAATGGCTGGGAACCCTAAGCTGAACAAAGCACTTTCAGCACAGTGAGAAACTAGCTCTGTTATGAATAATTGCTGTAAGATTCCAGGTTAGCTTCACTGCCAGAAGGTTGAGGAGACAAGATGCCAGAGGAAGAAGGATAGACTAGGGGGTGGGGTTGAATTTTGAGGAATAAATTTTTTGGAGGATATCTATGGGGTACTATGGGGGAAAATGTTTCACCATGCTTGTAAATTATCTGCTGCCATTCCATTAATACATTTTGTAAATACAGATCTTCTTGAGCCCACTTAATTCTGTTGGAGAATATACTCATGTAAATGAGCTTCGTCCTGACTGCTACAGCTCCAAAGGGCACTATGTGACAAGATGGTAGCAGTTTAAACCATCTTATTTCACCAGTCTTTCCATTTTTTTTAATTCCCCGATGGTACAGTATTTTACGGCAGTTCACTACTGTCGGGGTTTTTTTTCCTTATTGATGTTTTACTGTTTTTATTTTCCGTCTCCTGTGAGCTGCATTGGGGACTCTATGCATGGAAACGGACATTGTAAATATACGTGTTATACTTATTTATGGATGTGTATACCTAAAACACCCCCCGCCTAGATTTCTCTGAATATGATTTTCCCACACAACTTTCAGAACTAAGGAACTTTCCTCAAAAAATTTTCTGAGAGTTCAACAACCATCAGTGTTGATTAATATTAATAAATACAGATTCCGATTTAATCATGTCTTCTCAAAACCCCTACCTGGATCTTGCCTTTGATTATGCTTTAGAAAAAAAACCTCTTGCTTTTACGTTCTCTCCCGCACGCACCCCTCCCTTTCCCCTTTCTCCCCCTGCTGTCATTCAGGAAGGCACTGATGAGCTTAAGCAGCAGGTGAGGTTTTTATCCCCTTCTGAACTTTAAGGAATCAGAAGAGGGAAAAAATGATGGAGACCCTCTGAGATCGTGCTCTGATTAGTGCGGTGCCACAAGTGGAGTTCTGAGAAAGTGACTGCTCCTGTCCTTCTGATTTGCTGAGCATGACACCAAGGCACCTATTCCAGACACAGTTTGTTTGTTTGATTTTGACGAGATGTACAATGAAACAGCATATCAAAAGGGAAGTCATAAAGTAATGCCCCGAGCAATATTTGCACCTAAGCCATCCCAAGCAAATTACATCTTATCAAGTCAGTGGAGAGACCAGCTGCCAAAATAATAAGCTAAGGAATTTTAACAGAGAGCATTTGGGGTCCCATTCAAAGTTGCTGGTGACAGCAAATATGACTGCAAGCTCGTAATTCATGGCTAGAAAGCATTTGGCATCTCATTCGTTCATAGGCCAATGGCATGTTCTGAGAAATCAGCAACAGCAGCATTCTTGAGCAAAACAAATTTTGTAACAGCCTTGGGCCACAACCAACCAACCAGCCAGCCAACCAATCACAGCTAGAAAGAGGAGCATAAAATGGCTGATTAGTATTGATTTCTATTTAAATGGAAATATTGATTTCCACATGCATTCCCGATTTGGAAGGAGGACTGTGAACAGATTAAACATTTTAGCCTTTCCATTATTCAGTTGAATAAAAAAAATGGTTTATATTGAATTGGGCTAGGGTTGCCAACTCCAGGTTGGGAAATTCGTGGAGATCTGACACAGTTGATGCAGTAAGAGAACTGCAAGAGAACTGGAAGCCCCCTGTCCAGCTTCAGGTCCACTTTTGGACCTTTTCAGTTGGCTCTCCCAGGAGGAGGTAGTAGACAAGATCCTGGCAGCTATAAAGCCCACCACTTGCCTCCTTGACCTGTGCCCATCTTGGCTGGTCAAGGCTTGTGGAGATGGTATTCAGGCTCCCCTGGAGGATATAATCAATCTATCCCTGTCTTCTGGGATATTCCCAGTGGGTTTGAAAGAGGCAGTGGTGCATCCACTCTTTAAAAAGCCATCATTGGACGCTATGGTCCTTGCCAACTACCACCCAGTATCAAATTTACCATTCCTGGGCAAGGTGATTGAGAGAGTGGTGGCTGAGCAGCTTCAGGCTTTTGTGGATGACACCTCTATGCTGGATCCATTCCATTCTGGCTTCTGCCCTGGCCAAAGGATGGAGACAGTGTTGGTAGCCCTCATGGATGACTTCTGGAGACATGTGGGTCGAGGCAGGTCAGCGCTGCTGTTGCTTCTTGATCTAATGGCAGCATTCGATATGGTCAACTATGACCTTCTGACCTACCACCTCACTGATGCTGGGATATAGGGGACTGCTTCACAGTGGCTTTCCTCCTTTCTCCATGGTTGAGGACAGAGGGTGGCACTTGGAGAAAGGCTGCCTCCACTATACCTGCTGGAATGAAGTGTATCACAGCGGGTGATCCTTTCTCCAATGCTGTTTATCATCTATATGTGCCTCCTTGCCCAGTTGGTCTGGGAGTCTGGGATGGATTGTCAGAGGTATGCTGATGACACCCAGGGCTATTTTTGGGCAGGAACACACAGGAACAGAGTTTCAGCTGGCTTCCGAGTTGGCCATGCCTACAGCCTCCCCCTCCTCGGGTTCCCCAGGCACCTCGCAAGCTGCAGGGCACCTGCAGAAGCCAAGCCGATCCAGGGAGGGAAGGAAGTTTAAACTGCCTCCCCTCCTCGGGTTCCCCAGGTGCCCTGCAAGCTGCGGGGCACCTGGGGAAGCCAATCCTGGGAGGGAGCTGTGCTGTCAGGGGTGTGGCCTAATATGCTAATGTGTTTCTGCTGTTGGGTGTGGCCTATTATGCTAATAAGTTCCTGCTGGGCTTTTTCTAAAAAAAAAAAAAAAAAGCCCTGATGACACCCAGCTATATCTACTGATGGATGGTTAGCCAGACTCCGCTCCAGATATTTTGGACAGGGCATTAAGGGCAGTGGCTAGGTGGCTACAGCAGAGATGGCTGAAACTAAATCCAGTTAAGATGGAGGTCCTGTAACTGAGTCATGGGGCCCTGGAACTGGGAATCCAAATCCCAACCCTTGGTAGGGCACTGTTGGTGCCAGCAGTGAGTGTGAGGAGCCTGCATCTTTGGCTGGTCAGGCAACTGGTTCCCTATCTCACTTCCCAAGACTCAGTTCACTTCCCAAGACTCCATGCAATGGTCACTTGCAGCCTGGATTACTGTAACTTGCTTTCCACAGGGCTGCCATTGAATCCGACCTGGAAACCGCAGCTAGAGCAAAATGCCACGGCACATATGCTGACACCTGGGCAGGTGCGCATTCAGCTGGTGCTGTGCCAGTTGCAGTGACTGTCAATTGAATACCAGATCCGGTTAAAGTATGGTATTAACTTTCAAAGCCCTATGTGGCCAGGGACCAGCATAGCTATGGGACCATCTCTTCCTGTATATGCCCCGTAGACCTTGAACTCTGCAGACCAACATCTCCTGGTAATCCCTGGCCCAAAAGACATCTATTTGGCCTCAACCAGGGCCAGGGCCTTTTCTGCCCTGGCCCCAGCCTGGTGGAACATACTCCCACCTGAGATCAGGACCCTGCAGGATCTATTACAGTTCCGCAGGGCCAGCAAAATGGAGCAGTTCTGCCAGGCCTTCGGTTGAGGCAGCGGACATCCACTGCATTCTGGCCTCTCCTGCTCACAGTCCTTGTCACCGTGTTTCATCCAAACTGAACCTGCTAGAAGACTGCCAACTGTTTGAGGCACTTGAATTCTTTGTCCTGTTGCCATTGTTGCCATTACCTGTTTATCTGAACTTGTTTCAGATTCTATGTTTAACACATTTATGTTTGTTACCCACCCTGAGCCCACTTGCAGAATAGGATGGGAGATAAATCAAATCAAATAAATAAATTTGGAGCTGGAGCCTGGAGCTCTATAATGCCATAGAGCTTACCTTCCATAGCAGCCGTTTCCTCTTGGGAAACTGATCTTTACCATCTTGAGACCAGTTGTAGTTCCAGGAGATCACCTGGCCCCACGTGGAAGTTGGCAACCCTAGATGGGGCCCAGAAGAACAATAGTATCTGCCATCTTTCCTATTTCTACTTCCCATTACAATCTACTGTATTCCCTCCCAAAGCAGCTCCAGGAAGTCCCCTGAGGAACAGTGTGTGTGTGAGATGGCAGGGACAGGTTATAGTGGGATGGATAAATTAGTGAAATATCCACCACTGTTTTTGCTTCTTGGGAGAAGCCTTTCATTATCTATCCCTTCATCACAGAAAGAAGTGTAAGGCTATTACAGTTCAACAAACTATTTACTTATTTATTTACAAAATTTATACCCCACCTTATGAGGGTCAGCTAGACGGGTAACTGATGAAAAATATACATCATAAACACCTGTCTTTAAAACTATTAAAGCCAAACAAAAGCACATCATTAAAACAATTAAAACCAAGCTAAAACACACATATGAAAATGTGAAAAGAACAATTAAAACATAGGACGGGAAGGAGGGATCACTGAGAGAAAGGCAGGTGAAACAAAAACTCTTCAGTCGAGTTCCTCTAGGGAAAATGTTCCAGAGTTTCAGAGCTTTGATCATTTGGAACAAATGATACCTCTTACTTCTAGACAGAAAGGCCATATTTACTTTTTCCCCCCTATTTAATTCCTTGTTTCAAAAAGAGGCCAAAACTAAAGCAGCACTTGATAGTAATGTACCTTTAATTACACTGATTAAAACTGGCCCACACTGTTTAATCAATTAAAGCTTGGGCTGATTAATATACCAACCAAATGGCCAAAGCGTGAGTTTTTAGAGATATGGACCATACAGGAACTGCCTACAGGTATTAAGCATGAACTAATGGTACTTCATTAGGTTACCTCTATGGGCCAATCCTTTCAAGCAGGTTTCTGGATTTGGATATGCTACAGTGGCTTCCATGTGACAAATTCACAATCTATTTATTTAAAACATTTCTACCTTTCTTCACAAGTTGGCTGAAGGCAGTATTAAAATAAATGAGTGATGCAACATTCATGTGATTGTTAAAATTCACCCATGTCAACATCACCCTCACATGATCTAAGCAAACTGTCAGTTAAAAGTTTTATAAACTGTTCTGCTTTGCTTAATCCTCTAAGGCTTAATGAAGTGGCAGCCTTCCTGGCCTACATGTTTTCCACACCAGTACCTTCTCCATTGCTACTATGGCTGCTGGTACAGTGCAGCAACAGGGCTTCCACACGGCAGTTTACCTTGTAGTTTCCTGGCCCCAGTCTCCTGGCAGTGACTATTCCCCCACCTCCCATGCCACCAGAGCTGTCAATCTCAACACTTAAATCAGCACTTTGATATTGTTAAAATGAATATTTGATATTGTTATAAGTTGATAATGAAAATATCTGGAAGTGGCTCAAAAATGGGCCCTTGAAGAAAGAAACGGGAGGACTCATTCTAGCTGCACAAGAGTAGGCACTCGAAACAAATAGTATGAAAACTGAGTTTCAGAAGACTAGTGACAGCAGGAAATGTTGACTCTGCAAGACAAAGGATGAAACAGTTGATCACATGGTCAGTACCTGCAGTAAAATTGCTCAAAGTGACGATACATAAAGAAGCAAAAAGTATGGCTTACCATCAGCCAGAAATTCATGGGAACACAAACCAGACAAGATCATAGAAAATGATCCAAAACAGCTCTAGATCAGAGGAACAAGGATATCGTATGGGGACATGTCAAGAGAGGAATCATCAGAGGGTAACAACAGGGAAAAGCTCCTACCTGCACAGTCACTAGAATTTGGACTTTTTAATTAACATTAATATCCTTCCTTTCTTTTGCAAAAGAAGAAAACTCAGAGACAAATGAAAGAAATATGAAAGACAACTGGTAAAAGCAAGCCATTAGAAGTACCCTTGCTGTCTCTTCTCCCTGGGACCTATCAAATCTGTGAAGATAGATACGAGGTCACAGTTGGACAAGGCAGGACAACAGGAAGGGTTTCCTTCTCTATCTTATCCTTTCTTTCTGCTCAGCATAGGGTTGTTAGGTCCCCCCTGACCACCAGTGGGGGAAGGGGGTAGGGTTGCCAGAACCAGATTGGGAAATGCCTGGAGATTTGGGGATGGAGCCTGAGGAGGACAAGGACGTTGGTGCAGTACAATGCCATAGAACCCACCTTCCAAAGCACCCATTTTCTCCAGGAGAACTGATCTGTCTAGTCTTGAGATGAGCTGTAATTCCAGGGGATTCCCAGATCCCACCTGGAGGCTGGCATCCCTAGCAGAGCAAGCAGAGCGTGAGAAGAGATCCTCCCTCATGTGGGATGGGGGAAACAGGAGTTCACATCCAGAAAAATATGGAAGAAGAACAACAAGAAGAAGAGATTGGATTTATACCCCACCCTTCACTGCCCAAAGGCGTCTCAGAGCGGCTTACAAACTCCTTTCCCTTCCCCTCCCCACAACAGACACCCTGTGAGGTAGGTGGGGCAGAGAGAACTTCTGACAGAAACTGTCCTTGAGAGAACAGCTGTGCCAGAGCCTGCGACTGACCCAAGGTCACATCAGCAGGTGCAAGTGGAGGAGTGGGGAATCAAACCCGGTTCTCCCAGATAAGAGTCTGCACACTTCACCACTACACCAAACTCCATTGTGAATGCTGTTCAATCCGCTCTGCAAAATTTACTGGAATTGGTTTAAGCCATTTTCTTCATATTAGAGTTACATGAACCATCACTGTACTTTTTGTCACATTTCTCCAGAAGACTTAAAAAAAAAAAAAAAAGACTGTGGGATTCTATCTGCAGTTTCTACCACTATTTCATCTCCTGAAATAACATTTTAAATTAGAAAGTTTTATAAGATCATTATTTAAATCCCTCCCCCCCATCTCATCATGTATATCACTTGTAAGGTAATGAATGCCAGGTAACTATATAAACTGGAGGGATTATATGTAGCTTTTTCCCCACCATTTAACACTCGCAGGATTAGGCCTTGGAGGTACTTGATTGAATCTATTCACATACCTAGATTACAGGTCCCTCCAAAGCAAAAACCCCTTCTGGGCAAAATAGGGGAAGTGGTAATAGAGGAAGATGTGTTATTAATAGGAAAACTGAACTAAAGAACTGCTGTACACCGCTTGGCTGTCTCTGAAAAATGATGGCTTTGATAACGATTTTTACTTGAAATGGAATTTGCCGTACCATTCAGATCAGCTTTCCACTTCACATGAAAGCCCAGCATTCTAATGATTTTAAATGGGCTCTTTTAAAAAAAAAGTTTAAGAAAAAAACAAGAAATACCCCAACTCCAACGGAACTGCACACTTTGCACACACACACAGACACACACACAAAACCACTGTGCAAATAAATTAATTGTCAGAGCCCAAAAAAGGCATGCAATTACCATGCCAATATAACTGATGATTTGGAAACATTGTTATAGTGACATTAAGTACAAAATATTGACCTACATGCTGGCAGAGACATAACCTTGCCTTAAATAAAATCATGTTGGAATGCAATTATTATTACAGGAAATGAATCCCATGGCTTGTAAGCGCCAATCTATTCACTGCTAAAAATAAAAAAAAAACCACCCATGAGTTAAAAACGATCATTATAACTCAAGCAAAGCATGATAAATTATTGCTGGAAAAACAGTCCAGTCCTCTGCAGGTTTATGAGACCTAAATTAGGCTTACTCCTAAGTAAGTGTTCATAGCCTAAGGTCCTCAACTTCAGGTTCGGTGGAGGAGAGGAAGAGTTCTGGTTGGAGATGTTCTCCGAAGGAGACAGAGGTCTTATTTTCCAATTTGACCCAACATCATCAAGCTATGGCTCAGTTCTTATTACAATGGGAAACCTGTTTTTCAGACTGAAAGGGGCTCACATCACTGACTATTCTTCCATATGAAACAATTCCCTGCCCACAGAAAATTAGCCTAGTAGGGAGAATACGAGGCTAGAATCCTTCCTCCTGATATGCTAGTTGTGACAATCAGACCCTCTCTCCCTCTGCCATTCATTAAAAAGGGGCTCTGAAAACAAATAATATTCAGCCTCACATATGAGGAGAAGCAGGGGAGAGAAGAATACCTTGTCTTTCTGTCCATTGACTGCCCCACTACCAGTGCCACTGGCCATCCATATAGTGGGATAACAGTCAAGTAGAGACAAATCCAATGGGGTGTCCTAAGCAGAGTTAGACCCTCTTGTCCACTGAAGTCAATGAGCTTAGAAGGGTGTAAGTCCACTTAGGACAGTACTTGAAGACTGAATGCTCAATCTATCAGATAAAATTTAAATATAAAGGTAGGAAAATGGCCAGTATTTACAAGGCTGTAGTGGTAAATTCTCTATCACCACTCACACACCTTCAGATGCCTTACATCCACTGAAGTCCCTGCTCATGCTGTTGTCATGATCGTTACTATAGTACATCCTTGTCCATGGCGTTTTGCAGAGTACGTAAGTAAAAAAAGACGGGGGCTTACTGTGCATGTTTAAGTTATGGAGCAGACAGCAAAGGTAAGGAGGGCATCAAGACAGGAAATGGAGAAAGGAGGAAGATTGCCAGAGAAAGGGAGTGCCAAAGGATGCATGAGAACAAAGGAAGTTTCACTGCAGAGAAGTACAATCCTAAAAAGAGTTACACCTAATTCTTCTGAAGTTAGTGTGCTTAAAAGTGTGTATCTCTGCTTTGGACTATACTGCTAGACTTCAGGTGTATCTGCACTAAAGATGTATATTTTTCATTCCCTTTCCTCCGGTATTTCTGTCACAGAGAAGACAAATCTCTAACACGGTGTTCTCAGTTCTCTTATCCACTACTTCTCTGGATTTTTGGAAGAAAACCATGGCAGCTACAGATATAACACTGAGATAAGTTTATAGTATGGATAGCCTTTTTTTTTAAATAGAGGGGCTATTTTTAAAAAAGAGGAACATTTTCAGAGACTCGGGGCAAGGGAGGGCAACACACTGTGAGGCTCTGGACCCTGCACCCTGCTTGTGGACTTCTTGGAAGCATTTGGATGGTGACTGTGTGCAATGGGATGCTGGACTAAACGTATCGTTTGTCTGATCCAACACAGAATAATTCTCATATCCATGACACTCTTCTTGGAGGGAGGCTCAGGCATCATAAAGGACATCAGGACTGCTTCTTAGTTACTAGCTTTGTTTGATTAAAAAAAACTCATAGGAGATACTTCAGGTTCCTTCAGACTCATCAATGTAATCAAGATTTTTCAGCATTAAACTTTTAATTTAAAATGAGGTTCAGTAACAGCAAAAGATGAGATGAATTCTGCAAGGCCAAAGGTATTGGCTAGTTTCTCAACTTTTTGTCACACGAATCACTCTGTCAAAAAAAAATGGGTCTCCAGGAGAGCAACCAATAGTCTACTTTCCCTAAGAAGGACATTTGTATGTCTACAGACATTATACTTCTTTAGAGTAAGTTTTATGGATATAAACATTACAGAAACACAATGGATAATCCTTGGCAGGTAGGACTGGCACAAAATAGCACATTAAAGAAACTTGCTGATGGGCAGGGGGAACATGGATTTGGAGAAAAACCCAGTGTCCAAGTTTACTATTAGGTTGTGGTCATACGCATCAGAAAAAAAGGGGTGGGGTGGGAAGCGAGGCTATTTCCTCCAGAGGAATTTGACCAGCAGTTGCACGATCACACACACACTTGGAAGCTGCAGGCACAGCCCATCACTGCATGATCAGATGCAACCGTGGGTGAGTCGGGGTGGGTTTTTTGCCATTTGTTTCTGATGCGCTTAAATGAGGAATTGATGAATTCTATCTCCACACTGAGGGCTCCCTATAGAGTTTGCAATGATGCACATACTGTGAAGGGCGGGGGGGGGGACAACGGCATGGAGTCAGGATGGCCTGATCAGACCATCCCGACACCATGAGAGTGTGCTGGAGCGATCAGATCGGGGAAAGTCCATCCGTGGCCTGTCGCAACCTGTTTTCTACTGGATTTCCCCTGGTGTCTTTTAACTCCACTTTTGCGGCAGAGCAGAACGGGTTGCCAATGGCTGCAGGGTGCTTCCCAGATGTTGTTGTCTGATCACACCCTTTAAATTCACCTGGCATTTGCACCAATGGTGGATCTAATTGTGTGTATGATCACGGCCTTAGGATGCCAAGAGGTCACAGCTGGATAATCCGTGGCAGGTAGAGGCAACGGGAGATGGTATGTCACACTTATTGGGTGCTGAGGAAGAACAAATTCTTAGTAACTGTTACGAAAACTCTGCATCCCACCTAAACCAGCAGTTCCTACCCTTTTCGGTATGGTGACCCATGAGTCCAAATTTACCAGGGCTGTCCCAAGGTTTTTTGGTGCCCTAGGCAAACTGTGACCTTGGCACCCATCTACTTCAGCATTCCATTTTCTATAGTGGCTAGCCAGACATTTTTGAGAAACCAACAAACATCGCTGCTCCCATAAGCAAATGGTGTTCCAACATACACAGCCTTTGCATATAGAGGTTACATTTCATCCCTTGACCTCCCTCTAATCCCCCCTAAAATTCTCACTCACTGTAGTGACCATCCCAACATGTTACTTGATCAACATATATATACAGCCAAGAAAAATGGAAGATGCTGTTTCCAAGGTCAGATCTTAGTTTCCAAGATACAAAAGAGAGGCCTCCCATTATGGAGGGTTGACCGCGTTTGGGTCCTGATCCGCAAGTTGGGAAGCACTGACTTAGACTACTTCCACATCCCATTGGTTGTATGTGTACCACAGATTGGGAATATAATTCTCCCACAAAAGCCAAAGTGCAAATAACACTACTTGATCACCTAATGTATCTCATCCAGACACCATCCATCCAACTTCTTTTCAGAATCCAGCAGGTCCCAGGCTCTCCAACGGCTCCCTCCAAGTAATACTGAATACAAATTGCTTTCCATCCCACTGAACTATAAAATAAACTCATTCCTAAATGTGCTAAAGGCCAAAAAAAAGTCTCAGTGAATGAAATGCAAATGGCTGTCTTGCTCATCAGGAGCAAGAAAACTCTTTTTCTGTGATTTCATTGAAAAACATTCCTTTTGACTTATTGGATGCTAGCATGTCAATTTACATAATAAATACAGAGAGTAAATAACTTGCTGGAGAAACCAAATCATCCAAGCCATTTGTATCAGCTTTCTCAATATACCAAGTGATCTGGAAGATAATCGTCTAAAGAAATACACAAACTTCAATAGCTTGAATACCTTGCATTATTTACCGGGGCCATAACCCCCCCCCCCTTCCCACCCACCCCTGCCACTTAGCTCACTTTTATACCACCTGTGAAAGATAATCCCAGACCTTTACAACATTAACTCCAACATATAGCTGAGCTATTCTTTTCAAAATGCAGCCTGAAATCTAACATAAAAATAATACAGAATCTTCTGCCAAGACTTCAAGTGAAATGTGCAATGAGCTTTATTCTCTATTTGTTTTTTTTTTAAGTTTAATTATTTGCAGAAAGCATTAAACTATGTAAATGTATTTTAATCAGTATCTTTGGGAGAGCGCACATAATTAACACTGTGTCCAGAGTGGCTTATGTTAATAAGGGCTGCAAACACAGCAGAATTATTATTTCTCTTTTTTTGCTAGATTTCCCTTCTTGTTTGCATCTGCTGTGGCATGTACAAAAATGTTCTATCAACAACAATGGAAGTTTTATTCTCCCCCCCCCCCGCCCAACAACAGAAAGCAAAAAAACCTCTGAACAACCTGTTGTTTAGTGAGCCCTGTTAGTGGATTTCTAAGCTTTGGATGGGATTTCCGGAGTTTATATTCCAAAATCGAGGGATTTCTCCCAAACATGCAGACAATCAGGACTTAAATGTGAAGGTTTTTCCATCTCCTCTCCCAGAAAATGTGTTATGTCCAAAGTGGACTGACAAAGAGACTGAAGACACGCATAGCTCATGCCCCAAGCTCTATTTGTCAAGCATCCTGCTGCCAAATCTTAAATATTTTCTGCTTTGAATCAAATTTGTGGAGATAATGCACTTTTGATGCATTAGTGTTTGTGCAACAGGAAAGAATGCAAAGAGTTTGCTTTTGAAAAACTAAACACAGAGATGGGCACAGACCCACAAACAAACCCTGGTTCAAGCACGAATAGAGCCAGTTCATGGTTTGTTTAGAACTGGTTTCTTTTGTTGTGAACTGCCTTTTTTCCATAGAGGTTCAGGTGGTTCATTAGAATGGTTCATTCTCCAGACACCCTGGCACCAATTCAATCAATTCCTAGACAACGCTGGAGGTGGACTTATGGAGAGCCCTAGAAACACTAAAAACAGTTGTCCATAGCTTGATTGGCAGCTCTGGGAGTCAACCATGGAGCTCCCATTCTGTTCTATGGGAGCAGATAATATACAAAAAAATACAAAAGCGATAACACAGTATAGTATGCCAAAAAAGCACTGTATAAATAACACAATCCAAGGCACTATGCTGGAGTGCAAAGAAAGGAAGAATATTTATATAATACAGATTTGTACAGACAAATACAATATATTGTATACATATGACATACAACAACACAGAGTGTACAAAAGAAGCCGGCACAAGGACACAGGGACGAAGACTTTGGATTCAAATCTTCGTTTCGTTGATACTTCTTCAGTTGTACCACTTTGCTACAATAATAATAATCATCCCGGCAGTTAGTACTAATATTTACAACATAATAAGGTATAATTTATAAACTCAGAATATTTACCTTCATCTAGTGCGCAAAATATAGAAGCCTTCAAGTTACTGTGCAGGGGAAAATACCCTATAACAAAATGCCGGGACACTGAAATCACCTGGGTCCCTGTTTGCCACACCGCACGGAGGGGGGAGGGACGGGCAGAGAGGCAGTCCTCACCAGGTGGAGGGGGTGGGCCAGCAGCAAGCACAGGAAGCTTGCACCCACCTAACCCAGCACTGGCCTGTCAGAGGGTCTTGGTTGTTGGGGGGTGGGGGATGCACTGGCTGTTACTAAAGGCACAACACCGCCCCCTCACCATCTTTTTAGCACTGAGTGACTTGGTGTTCCTCCGTGCGACCCCTTTCTTTGAGTAGCAACATGTGGCTGGGGGAAGTGGGACCCAGAGCAGCTTTGAATTTTGGTGGTGCAGGGTGAGAGACCTAGAAAGTTTTCCTAACCCCCTCCATTCCATATTACTTTTGGATAGAGCAGAGGCAGCCCAGAAGAGGTTCTGCCTTTGGTCTCCCCCCCACCCCATTTCACCATCAGAGGTCTGGAGGCTTGCAGAGGTTGGGAGAGGGAACATCCCTACAAACTTTGTGCTACTTTTCGCTCAACATGGGAAAGAAGCACTGCTGCTCTCTCTTTCTTTATTCACGGACCAGGGACTGCACCTCTTCTTTCTCTCCCGCCCCCCTGCAGTAGCCACTCTGGGGGCCATTAGACTAGCCTGAGGGAGCTGCGTATGCTGCCTTGGGAGGGGGCTTCAGCCTCTCACCCCCATATGTCTCTTGTACGCGGCAGCCTGGAGCCCAGCCACCCATCCCCTTTCCCCTGTGTGGGAGATCATGCTGTCGCTCCATAATGGGTGATGCAGTGGCTGGGGGTGTCGTAAGGCCTGATGGGCAGTCAGGAGATCACGCTGTGGCTTACAGCCCCAGGGACACGTATCGCTGTCCCCCTCCCTGTGCCAGCATCCACTCAGCACTTGGTGGAGAAAGAAAGCATCAGCTTGTTGTTGTTGTTCAGTCGCACAGTCGAGTCCGACTCTTCGCGACCCCATGGACCAGATTACGCCAAGCCCTCCTGTCTTCCGCTGTCCGCTGAAGTCTGCTCAATTTCATGTTCGTTGCATCGATGACACTGTCTAACCATCTCATCCTTTGCCGTCCCCTTCTTCTTTGACCTTCAATCTTTCCCAGCATCAGGGTCTTCTCCAGTGAATGCTCCCTTCTCATTTGGTGGCAGCTAGGGATGCTTTAACAGTTTGGCTGCAGTTAAAGGGGAGATGGCAACCTGGCTTTTTCGAAACCATCTGACAACTTGGTAAAAGCGATGCCCCCCTCCCCTTCATATTCTCTTGTGCCTTTTAGAGCCATTTGAGAGCTTTGCAAAAAAGCTACCCCCCCCTTTCCTATACGGGAGACTGGGCAGTCGCTCCCAGTCTCGGCATCATAAGGGGTGTGCCTCCGCCGTGGGGGAGGGATTCCTTTGCAAGCTCTTGCTCGCAGGAGGCGGGATGTAGGTATCGCTCAGCCTACAGGCTACACCTCCCTTAAGCGTTCAAGACCAAGATTTGATCAATTTCCCCCTTTTACTTGACTCTGCTGTTTCTCCCTGTAATCTCATGAATTGAAGCCCAGCCTTAGTGCCTTCCCACACGTCTCTGGGCACACAACTCAGAAGCAGTATCTGGACATATTTTCAGAATGGGTTTTTAGGTGGGTTCTGCATCTGGCATGCCCTGGGCCACCACCGTACTGATGGGAAAGTCACCCCTGAATAGCCATATATCTATGCAGAAGATACCATAAAATCCGATGATTGAAGGAAGTGATAGTAGCATGCTATGCAGAGGGTACCATAAAATCCGGTGATCAAAGGGAGCTAAGCCAATGAAGAACTGCACTTATTGTGCTCATCTTTGGGGACGTTGCCAAACATTTAATAATTTAACAAGTTTCTACCCTGCCATTCTCCCCAAAGTGGCTTCCTTAGTTTTCTCCTCCCGCATTTTTCATCCTCACAACAACCCTGTGGTGTAGGGTGGGGCCGGCTCTTGTGGCAGAGTAGGAATTTGAACACAGATGTCCCAGTCCCTATTCCAACACTGATTTTCCTGAAATGGAAGCCTATTTTTAAAGCAATCTCGCAATGATCCAAAGGGCTGGAAGATCTGCTTTGAAGGCTGAATAAATATCATCAATGGTTAAAATGAATTCCACTCTTAGTTTCCAAGCAGAACAATACTGTTAGCCAGTGGATAGGGTTACCAACCTCCAGGTGTGGGCTGGAGATCTCCTGCTATTGTGAATGATGTCCAGCCTTAGGAGGCACAGTGTTCTGCTTTGAAGAACAGATGCCACCGATGGATAAAAATGGATTATGCTTTTAGTTTTTTGAGCAGAACACTGCTATTGGTCAACAGGTGGAATTGCCACCCTCCAGTGTTGGCCGGCAATCTCTTGATATTGCAACAGATGTCCCGCCTTAGAATAGGCTTGGGAAAATAGATGTCACCGATGGATAAAATGAATTATGTCTAGTTTTGTTTGTTTGCTTGCTTGTTCTAGCACAACAGTGCTGTGGGTCAACAGGTGGGGTTGCCAACCTCCAGGTGTTGGCTGGTGATCTCTTGCTATTGATGTCCAGACTTAGAATCTGCTTTGAAAAATATATATGTCTAATAGGATAAGATGACTTCATCTTTTAGCTACCAAGCAGAACAACGCTGGTGTTTAGCAAGTAGGGTTGCCAACTTCGGGGGGGGGCAGAGATCTCCTGCCATTGCAATTGCTGTCCAGGTGATGGAGATCAATTCCACTGGAGCTAATGGCCATTTTGGCCATTCATGACACCTTATAAAGTCTCTACCAATCAAAGTAGGCAATGCTGCCCTTGATAGGCTCGGGATCTGACACAACAGTATTTTCACTTAGATGGACCTGGTAATGGATGGAATGAAGGACCCTGCCTGAGACTGTGGAGAGCTGCTGCTGTTCTGAGCAGGTGAGTAATGCCATGTATTTATTTATTTTATTTTGTTGTTGTTGTTGTTGTTCAGTCGCACAGTCGAGTCCAATTCTTCGTGACCCCATGGACCACACCACACCAGGCGGTCCTGTCATGCTCCAGAGTTTGCTTAATTTCATGTTTGTTGCATTGATAACATTGTCTAACCATCTCATCCTTTGCTGTCCCCTTCTTCTTTTACCTTCAATCTTTCCCAGTACCGGGGTCTTCTCCAGTGAGTGCTCCCTCCTCATTTGGTGGCCAAAGTATATGAGCTTCAGGTTCAGTATCTGGCCTTCCAGGGAACAGTCAGAGGGTTGATTTCTTTTTGACTGACTGATTTGATCTCCTTGCAGTCCAAGGGAGTATTACTGACCTTTAAATGCATTAATGAATATGCGTCAGCACCAATATGGTATTGGGGAGGGTTCGCAATGGCTAGGTTTGGCTTCATGCTTTGCCAGTGACACCTGGTAGGCATATTCATGTGGCACATGTGCCTACACACTGGGTGTGGCACCCACCTTTGACAATGGGATACAGCAGGAAGACTCAGGTGGTATAAAAGATAGGCAGATAGGGATAGTTAGGAGATAGGCAGATAGGTAGAGTGATTATATCAGCTAGACAGCTAGACATTAGGGACGTAGTAAAGATAGATTGTAGGTTAGGAGACAATTTCTGTCAGGATGATAGAAGGCCATTGAAGTTATGGCTCAGTGGTAGCGCAGTAGCTGGGCATGCAGTGGGTCACGTCTCAATCCCCGGGTAGCCAGTTTAAAGATTTACCTGTAGGGGATGGCAATCACCTTTGGATATTGCAAGAGGTGAGCAGCAAATCACGGGAGCTTGTACTTTGTTATAAAACTTTCCGGCTCGACTCTTGTCTGTTTTGTGGGCTGAGTGGGGGTTGGCCCAGGGCGGTGGCATGAAAAGAATACATTTACATGGGCTAGGGGCCTAGTCCGTTGTGTGGCTGCTGCTGCTACTGCAGCCCACAGCCTAGTATGGGTCCTGGATTCAGTCATTTTTCTCCTTCACAACCTGGCTTGGAAAATGTGGGCATGACAAGCAATAGGCACTACCAGGACTGGTCTTCATTCTCTGAATCAGGGAGCACCTCTTACAGGGGGCCGAACAACACACATAGTAGGTACCCAGCCACGGGACATACATGCAGGAGGACTGAAGTGCTGGCACACTCGTGGAGGGCTTCAGACAGCCAGGAGATGACAGGTGAGTCTGTTTCGGGGGAGGAGTACAGATGCTAAGACAGATAATTGGGGACCAGCAGCACGTGTACTAGGGGTTGTTGGCTCTGGCCATCTGGCAAGCGCTTGAGGCACCACAAGCTGTACAGGCTGGCGTCAATGCCATGATCCCTCCTTTGTTGCATCCTAGTTGGAGAAATGGGTGATCCACCTGCCATCCACCTCTTAAGGAAGATTGAGAAGGGTGGTAACACAGGAGCTGGGCATTTCTTTTAACATCTGGCCAATGTTTACGGGGGGGGGAGGCAGCCAGCCAAATAGGGGGTTGCATTTACTTTCCAATGGGCAGCATGCTTAAGGCAGGGGTGCTTACACTGGAGTATGAGGAGTCTTTTGGCCAACAGGCATTACAGGAGACAACTGGCTGTCTCCACAGGGTGCAATGGGAATCGAGAGTTACTCAGGGTCATCTGCCAGAGGACCCACAAAATATTTTAACCACAGCTGTGAGTCCCGGCTGGGTGCCTCCCTGGCAGGTTCCACTTGTGCTCATCCAATGTTCGGCTGTTCTGTCCAGGCAGGAGGCTCTCTCTTTACAATAACTAAGGGTTATCTTCAAGGCAACTTCAGCTGGTCATTCACCTCTCAGCATGCTCGAAGGGGTCCTCTTAATGGGACCATTCCCAGGGGTTGCAAAGTGGCCCACGTGGTCTTTGAGCCAGCTAGCACCTTTCTAGCATGTCATCTAATGCCAGGACCAATCACACTGGGGGAATCAGGGGTTCCTGCTGGCTCATGGGAATGTCAAGGTCAACGCAATAACTTATTTGGGCATTCAGTTATGTCCTGTTGATGGTGGTCCCATAAGGAGGACAAACTGCTGGTGCTGCAAGCCCTGGTTACCCAGGAACTGGCAAGCTCTATGGTACACTGAAGGGGGCCAATTCCAGTAATGGGGCATCCGGGACCTCTAATGGGGTTGACAGGGCCAGCAACCACCTGACTTGGCTACCAGCATGCAGACAGACTATGATGTGGTGAGGAGCTCCCAGTTTGGTGTGGATCGCAGCAGCCTCAGGTGTTTGTTCACAAACGTGACATTTTCAGCTCACCAGGTGGCCGACATCAATGACAGCATCCAGAGGCTTGATTTCACCATCAGGAGAAGAGGTTTTGCAGCCTTGCACTGTGGAACAACTGCTATCCAGACCCATTTCCCAAGGAGTTCAACAGCAGCAGCGTTCCTGGCCTTCTCCACAGACGTGGGGGATCTGGATGCGTGCATGGTATATGAGAGCTGTGCCTGCCTTTACCAGGGCTTTGCCTGCCTTTTTCTCTGGCAAGGCGCATGGCTCTGCCAACCTGGGCAACTGCTTCTCAGCTCACAGGGCAGGGGGAGGGTGGTGGAGACTCTTCCCTTGAGCACCCAACTGGTGTGGGGCTCTTGACATTCAATGTCTTGTCATGACTGGAGCAAAACACGCTTGAGCCTAAGCTAGTCCCAGTACAGGTGCCACACTATTCGAGGTGGCATTTAACTTGGTTCTTGTTTTTAGGAGGCATTTAGGGTCCTCTGGAGGTTTAAAACTGACCAGCAGGTGCACGGGGCTCACCTGAAGCTGAGTACTTTGGAGTGGTGAGGTCCATGCTTGGCACAGGCTTCAATTCCAGGGCAGCATTGAAGATGGGGATGGAGCTGTGGTTCAGGTGGTGATGTCCTGAGTTTTGGAATGGGCATTGTGAGTCCCAGGTTCGCTGGTGTGACACCTTGGCGGCTAACTGTTAACAATGCCTTACTCAGTTCCAAGGAGGCACCGGAAGTTGGAGCGGAGCTTCAGGGAGGCAGCAAAACTTGACGTGGAGTTGTAGGAGGTAATGGACATTGGAGTGGAATGGCAGTCACTGCAGGGGTGACTTTGGCCTGGAATCCCAGACATGGGGTGCACTGGGCAGCTGATCTTGGCATAGAGTGGGCATGGCATGCCTCAGGTGCACTGTTCTGGGAAACTCTGAATCTAGAATGGCTATGCACTCCCTGCAAATCCCAGAAACATGGCAAAAATGACGGGGCAGCCTGGGGACTGCATGGGCAGCAAGTCGGTACTCCAGACTGAGGCAGATAAGAGGATGCTACCAGTGTAGCTCCCAAACATGACAGTCCATTGTCAGATGGGCTGGAACTGGGCTAACTGACTGACCAGCTGTGGGACATGGAGACCTTGGAAATTTAACTATGCTCAGATGCCCTGTTTTGTACCAACCGGGTTCACTTATCTGACTAGGATATGACTGTTAGGGCTATAAGGATTAGGGAGGCCCTACGCATTTGGCTACAGCTGTAGGTGCATTGGCAGGAGCTAGGCATCTGAGGCCAGTTCCATTTCCAGGAAAGCTGGCCTGCGTGCCCATTTTCCTGAGTTGGGGATCCTCGTGAGGGATTTTGACGTGAGGGTCAAGTGGTATGCCCAGCCCGGGGGCATGGCCGGGGATTACCCTCACGCTCAGGTGGCAGGGGAGACCACCTCAGGGTGTCCGCCCTTGTGGGATCCAGAGACCTGTCATCCCAAGGTTACCAGTGGATCATCGACTGGCAGGCGGGTCAGTCGATGAATTGGAACCAGTACCCCATGCTGTGCCAAAGCAGACTACAGTTGTAACCAATAAAGTTGAGGCCAATTTTATTCCACATTTTTCTGAAACTTTGAGCGTGGATGTATTATTTCAACTAAGGGGTAAATGGGATTAACATGTGGTCGGTTATGGAGAGCCTCTTGCCTTTGGCCCCTGCCTCACCCCTCCCCTTGGTGCTGGGGCCGCAAACAGCAAATGCTCACACGTTTCCTTGGTAAATTTAAAAGCATGTTATAGACAGATGTTATAAAAGGACAAAATATTTGCCAAAGTACACATCAAACTGGTTTAAACAGGGCAGCCAATCATATTAGCACTAACTGCCGGGATGATTATTATTATTGTAGCTAAGTGGCACAACTGAAGAAGTATCAACGAAATGAAGATTTGAATCCCGAGTCCTTGTCCCTGTGTCCTTGTGCCGGCTTCTTTTGTACACTCTGTGTTGTTGTATGTCATATGTATACACTATATTGTATTTGTCAGTACACATTTGTGTTATATAAATATTCTTCCTTTCATAGTACCTTGGATTGCGTTATTTATACCATGCTTTTCTAGAAGATAATATACCACACCCTGACTCAGCTGCTTTCACTTTGCAGCACGTAGGGAGAAGAATTAGTCGTTGTGAGAGCAGAAGAAGAATTGTTTGCTGCATGGCTGATTTAGGGGAGGCTTTAAGAGACTCCTTTTTCTCCCATACAATGGGACAATTTTTTAAACACCTCTCCCGGCTGGAAAGGTTTTCCTTGCTGTGGTTTCAGTGACTGAACCTGAAGGTAGAGCTGAGCTTTCCTGTGGGCACCTGCTTTGGGGGGCTATAACTCAGATATCCCAAATCCAATCTTCATCAAACTTGCAGGGTGGGTAGAGGAGAGTCTGCTGAAGACTCCCTGTGAGTCTGGCATCTCTAACTTGTGAAGGGTATGTTCTACTACCTCCTTAACCAAATGAACCACAAACTGGTTCAGGAAATGGAAAAGTTCATGGTTCGTGCAACTAAATGAACCATGAACCAACATGAACCACCATTTTCCCAGTTCATGCCCATCATTAATCCAGAGTTAAGGAAAAATCCAGATTAAAAAAACCTGGGTAAATCTTCAGGCAATCAAAGATGAAGAAAGCCCTAAAGGGAGCCAATGAGTGACAGAGCTGATGGGCACTACTAGGTTCAGAGAATCACAGAGTTGGAAGGGGTCACACAGGCCATCTAGTCCAACCCCCTGCTCAATGCAGGATCAGCCTAGAGCATCCCTGACAAGTGTTTATCCAGCTGCTGCTTAAAAACTGCCAGTGATGTTCACATCCACCCACTTTTCCAGTGTGTTCAGATCTCGTTGAATACTAGCTCTATCCTCCAGTGTGTTCGCTGCTCATCCCAATATGGTGTCATCTGCAAATTTAATGAATACCCTCTCCACACCCTCATCCAGATCATTTATAAAAATATTGAAAAGTACCGGGCCCAGAACCGAGCCCTGTGGCACCCCACTGGACCTCCCTCCATTCAGATGAAATGTCATTGACAATTACAAGTTCTCTAACCAGTTCCCTATCCACCTAACTATCCCTGAGTCCAGTCCACAATCCTGTAGTTTACCCATCAGAACATCATGGGGAACCCTGTCAAATCCTTTACTGAAGTCCAGGTGTACAACATCAACAGCATTCCCTCAATCCAGCAAGTTTGTCACTCGATTAAAGAAGGAAATGAGGTTGGTGTGGCAGAAACTGTTGGGGATAAATCCATGCTGACTTCCCCAGATCACCATGTTGGGTCAACAGTGCTGGTAGAACTGGACATTTGTGCTGGAATGGGTTAATGGTAGAGTTCTTACTCTGAAAGAAATGCGCAGCAGCACATGAAAGAAATGTGAAACAATCTGTTGTGGACAAGAATAATGTACACAGCCCGGAGCTTCTTGGAGGAAAGGTGGGACCCTCAGGTTAAATACTGGATCAGGTTCAAGGTTCTGGTATTAATCTTTAAGGCCCAAACCGTCTGGGACCAACATATCTATGGGACTGCCTGTCCTGGTATTACCCCCAGAAGAGCACTACACTGTGGGGAGAAGAATCTTCTTTTGATCCCTGTCCCAAAAGACATATGGCTGTCCTCAACCAGAGTCAGGGCCTGATGGAACTCTCTGCCAAATGGCATCCATGTCTGCAGGGCCTGTAAGACAGAGGTGTTCTGTCAGGCCTATGGTTGAGGGCGGCAATGGTTTCCGCAGGGCTACTGTGCCTTCAGCAGGGCAAATGCTCCATGTGAACGGGGCCCAAGTTGGGTAATGATGCTGAATATATAACAAAGTATTTTTTTAAAAAAAAATCAATATATCTAATAATAAAGCAGCAAATCTAGGTCACTGAGAAACAGGGTTTTGTTTTTTTAAAAAAACTACCTTTGCAAACAGCCTTATAAGGACTGAGATAGTTGTTATGGGGATTGGAATTTCTTTTGCCAAAATTCACATTTTTAGATATAGCCATTGATTTCTTTGGTTTTCTTTTTTCTTTCAAAAGAGGAATTGCTCTGAGTTCTCTTGGATTTCTCTGTAATTTCTGTTACACCACATGGTGGTACTATATGCACCCTTTAGTAAATTTGGCCCTTGCTGGGATTTTTTTTTTTAAATTCACATACCACAAGGTAGTGTTCTAGCAGGACAGGAAGGCTTAGGAAGCAATGTAGCATCTGCAAAATGAAAATCTGAAGTTTTGCAGAACACCCCTCCCTACCACTCCTGTCTTTGAATTTCTCTTTTGATCAAAATGTATTTGATTTGAAACCTACTCCAGATTCCCCAAATGAGGGAAAGCAATGGACTGTTAGATTTAAGGGAGAAACTGGGTAAACAGGAATTAAGAGACTTTCTTTTAACAACGTCGGTTGCATACTCCACGAGTAATGGAATGCTGAGATCCAGTTAAAGGGAAAAAATGGATAGGGGAAAGTAGCTTGCTCAAATCCCTAAGTGTAGGCATTTTTTTACATGTCTGGAAATATGACTCAATTCCAGGCCAGACCAAATCATATACATGGGTATATAAACAACACAGATTTAAAGAGAAGACTGGGTATTTTGAATTAACAGAAAAGAAAATCCAATGAACAATTTTCAGTGCAGCATTGATATGGACTACTCAGTACAAAGACATTCATGGTATTCTCTCCATGGTTTGTGGCTTCTTCCAATCAGCTAACTTCAGATAAATGCAGCCATGCCCACTGCTGTGATTGCTGGGAGCTGCCATTGTGGCTTGCTTTGCTGATGACAACCAAGCAAAGACAATACTCTGCTGATGAGCATGGTGAGATGACTGATGTCACCCATTCTTTTGATATGTGCATCTCTGATTCGCAATCCTGGCCTAGGTTAAAAAAAAGTACATCACAAGTTTCTTCTTTTTGTTGCACAAGGACTGTATCTAGCAGGATTGCAATGACTTGGGGAATAAAGCTGGTGTAATACCAGTAACTTCATGCATGCTGAAGAGCAAAACTTCCTGTTGATCTCAGGGTTGCAGACACACTTTACAACAAAACCGCATAGGTTATATACCTCTGTTGGTCACCTGTGGAATTCCTTGTACGTTTCATTTGAGAAGAAACCTCCAGGTGTCCACAACCCTAAGATAAAATGTAATAGATACATTTTCAGTGTCACTTTAGGTGGGAATTGCAATCTATGCTATATGAGTTAGAGCAATGGACCACGCATTCAGACAGGACCCACTGAGCTACACACACATGACAGGAAGTCACATGACAGCAAGAGGAGGAGCCATTCTTATGACCTAACTGTTGTCAAAGCCCAGGAATAAAAGAAGATCAAGAGAGCCCAGGACAGGAAACACAAACTGAGCAGCAGGAGGTATATTGTAGAGGGGAAAGAGCTAAATCTCAGAGCCATGGAGGAATTGTCTCTCCATCATTAAGCGACCTTGCATCCCATTCCTGCTGCTCCTCTCAGCCTGTGTGAAAAGAGCACCAGGAGCCCTTTGTTATCAACACTGGTATGCTAGCAGCAGGTCCTTCCAGAAGGCAGCAAAAATGACAACCCTGTAGAAGTTTATGACCCAGTGATTAACCCAGAACCAGTGAAGCTGGTTGAATATGTGCTGTCAGCGGGGTTCCAATAGAACCCAAGCTGCCAAATTCTGGACCAGTTGTAGTTTCCGTGGGTCAGTCTCAAGGGTAGCCCTGCATAAAGCAAGTTACAGTAGTCTAGCCTTGAGGTGACCATTGTATAGATCGTTGTGGCTAGCTCAGGGCAGGACAAGTAGGTGGCCAGTTGCCAGACCTGGTGCAGTTGGAAAAATGCCAGTCGAGCAACATTTGTGATCTGGGCCTTCACTGATAAGGAGGCATTCAGAAGCACACCCAGGCTCTTGGCGGTTGGCACCAGTGTTAGAGGGGCACTGTCAAGAGCTGGGAGTTGGCAACCCAACCGAGCATCCCACCCAGCCAGCCACAGAACCTCCATCTTTAATGGATTCAGTCTCAGCTGGCTCTGTTTCAGCCCATCCAACCACAGCCTCCAGTGCTTCGGCAAAAATCACTGGGGCAGCATCCGGTTGGCCATCCATCAACAAATACAGCTGGGTGTCATCCACATATTGATGGCAACCCAGCTCAAAACTCTGTACCTGCTGGGCAAGAGGGTGCATATAGATGTTGAACAACATTGAAGAGAGGATTGCCCCATGAGGGACCCCACAAACCAAGGGGTGTCAGGATGACACCCTCTCTCCTAGTGCCACCCTCTGTCCCCAACCCAGGAGGAATGAGGTAAGCCACTTCAAAGCCACCCAACAGACTCTTATGATGGTGAGGTGCCAGGTCAAGAGGTCATGGTTGACCATGTTGAACACTGCTGTCAGGTGTAACAATAACAGCAAGGCTGACCCATCTTAATCCAGCTGCCAGTGCCATCTCCATCCTGTGGCTAGGGCAGAAGCCAGAATGGACTGAAGGCCAACTCCGGAGCGGCTCCATCACCACTCTCTCAATTACCTTGCCCAGAAACAAAAGATTCAAGATTGGGCAGGAATTGGCAGGATCTGTAGTGTCCACAGATGGTTTTTAAAGAGTAGTGTTACCACAGCCTCCTTTAATCCCCCCAGGTAGACCCCTAGACTAAGGGACAGATTAATAATGTCCACCAGGGGCCCCTGTATTTTCTCATCAGTGGGTTTAACCAACCATGACAGACACGGGTCTAGGAGGCAAGTGGTTGGCTTAATGGCACCCAGAAAACTATCAACATCATCCCAAGAGAGTCAACTGAAGTTGCCAAGTACTGAAACCAAAGACAGCCAAGGGGCCTCTAGTTCATGTACTGTATCGATATTGGCAAGCAGGTTGCAATGGAGTGACAAGACTTTATCCACAAAAAAGCTCACAAAAGCCTCAAAGCTAATAGCTAGTTTACTAGCATTTTGAGTTCTCTTTATAAGAGAAATTAGAGACCTAATTATCCTAAATAGTTGTACTGGGAGAGAGCTAGAGGATGTGATGAAAGCTGTGTAAAACTCCCTTTTAGCAGCCTTCACCGCTATCTCACAGGATTTCATAAACAACCTATAAGATGTTCTTGCAGTTTCATCATGAGACTGTCACCAAAGTCGCTCTAGCTTTCTAAGCGCCCGCTTCATTCCCCTAAACTCCATGGTGTACCATGGGGCCAGTTTGGGACAGAAGCAAAGATGGCATTGAGGGGCAATTTCATCAATGGCTTCAGAAAGACAGGTATTCCAGTCTTCTACCAGCACATCCAGCAAATCGCTGGGAGGCATCGGATCTCACATAAGAACATTAGAGAAGCCAATGTTGGATCAGGCCAATGGCCCATCCAGTCCAACACTCTGTGTCACACAGTGGCCAAAAATACCAGGTGCCATTAGGAGGTCCATCAGCAGGGCCAGGACACCAGAAGCCTTCCCACTGTTGACCCCCCCAAAGACCAAGAATACAGAGCATCACTTGCCCCAGAGTCCCTATCTATACCTTGTGCCTAATAACCATCGATGGACCTCTGCTCCATATGCTTATCTAATTCCCTCTTGAAGCTGTCCATGCTTGTAGCCACCACCACCTCCTCTGGCAGTGAATTCCATGTGTTAATCACTCTTTGGGTGAAGAAGTACTTCCTTTTATCTGTTCTAACCCAACCGCTCAGCAACTTCATTGAGTGCCCATGAGTTCTTGTATTGTGAGAAAGGGAGAAAAGTACCTCTTTCTCTACCTGCTCTATCCCATGCATAATCTTATAAACCTCTACCATGTCACCCCTCAGCCATCGTAGAGTATTCTGGAACCCAATTGGGTCCATAAGTCTCTGCAGGTGAGCATAAATATGATCACCACCTAAACAAGGAGGGTGCTGGGACACCCAACTGGGCCTTCAGGGCAAAATGATCTGACCATGGCACTCCATCAATGGCAATCCGATCGATATCTATTCCCATGCCAAAGATCAAATCCAATGTGTGGCCTGCTTAGTGTGTAGGATCTGATATAATCTGGGAGAGTGCCAGCACTGCCAGGGATAACACCCAGGTCCAAAGCCTGCAAGGAGGCAGCAGCATCAGCATGAATGTTGCAGTCTCCCAAAACGATCACTCTTGTGAACTCCAAGGCCCAGCTCACTACCACCTCCAGCAGGCTCAGTAAGCTATCTGTTGGTGTGTTGTTGAAGGCTCTCATGGCCAGAGTTCATTAGTTGTAGATTTTCCGGGCTGTATGGCCGTGGTCTTGGCATTGTAGTATCTGATGTTTCGCCAGCAGCTGTCTTGGCATTGTAGGACCTGACGTTTCACCAGTCATAGCTGCGGGCAAAACGTCAGGTCCTACAATGCCAAGACCATGGCCATACAGCCCGGAAAATCCACAAAAAACTATCTGCTGGTGTGTTAGGTGGTTGGTACGCCAGCCAGGTAGCTACACTCTCCTCAGGATCCCAGATCAGGCCAACACATTCAGTACCATGCCCTGAATAAAAACAGCTCTTGGATGAGTCTCACCACCCCCCACCCCTTGACCCTTTCTCAGGGACTGATGGAGGACTGAAAAAATTGAAGGTAAATGGCTTTCATACACTTACAATCAGGCCAGTTACTCCAGGAGATCTTGGGGCAGTCACATACTCTCAGCTTAACTTACCTCCCAAGGTTGCTGTGAGGAAAAATGGAGGGGAAGAGAATGATTTAACCCATTGTGAGCCAGTGCAGGGTAGTGGTTAAACTGCTAGACTAGAACCTGGGAGACACAGGTCTGAATCCCCACTCTGTCATGGAAGATTGCTGGGTGGCTTTGGGCCAGTTATACACTCTCAACCTATTTATTGATTGATTGATATTTTAAATTTCCGAATCGCCCCGTCCCTGAGTGCACAGGGCTCTGAGAGATTTACAATAGGTTAACAACATCATCGTAATATAACATTATTAAAATCAACTTTACAACCTTAAAATCATCAGTCAGTCAATCCCAGTTTGGTAGACTCCAGATGGCATCCATAATTTAATCTAAAACCCACTCTGGACTGTTCTTCTATTTTGCAGGCATGTTAAGGAGGAAGCCAATGCAAGACAGATGGAAAGAGGGTGCCAGCTATGGTGGAAAACCATTGCTGTCCTCAACCAAAAGCTTGGCAGAACATCTCTGCCTTACAGGCCCTGTGGGATTGCATTAGATCCTGCAGGGCCCTGGTGGTAGCTGGCAGAGAGTTCCACCTGGTCGGACCAGGGCCAAGAAGGCCCCGGGCATGGTCAAGGACAACCGGATATCTCTGGGGCCAGGGATCACCAGTAGATTGCTCTCAGCTGTAACTCAGTAATTCTCTCCTGGGGACGTACCAGTGGAGACAGTCCCGAAGATACACAGGAACCAGAACACTCAAAGCCTTAAAGGTCAACATCAAAACCTTGAACCTGACTTGGTACTCCACTAGGAGCCTAACCTACCTTACAGGGTTGTTTTGTGGGGATAAAATGTAGGAGAGGAGAATGAAATAGTACTAAGCTGCTGCATCTGGACAAAACCATGACCATCCTTCTACATCTCATGCAAAGTATGACCTTTATTTACTCCCTCCCCTCTACCTGTGACATTCTCTCTCTCTCTCTCTCTCTCTCTCTCTCTCTCTCTCTCTCTCTCTCTCTCTCTCTCTCTCTCTCTCTCTCTCTCTCTCTCTCTCTCTCTCTCTCTCTCTCTCTCTCTCTCTCAATTCTGAGCCTTCTCCTTCTTGCTGGCTCCCATTTCATCTCTTTCCACCTCCATCCCAATATCTCTCCCATTATTTTATTTATCTATTTATTTGTTTGTTTGTTTAATTTATATCTCGCCAAGGCAAGCTCAGGGCGGCTTACAGGATACAAGTTAAAAAACAGCAAAATATGATAAAACACAAGATTTAAGTAAAAACACAACATATAAAATAAACACATCATAAAGTGCTAATACAATCATAAACAATGATGGCATTCTTTCAACATCCAAGTGGTCAACTAACACCTTGGTCTGGGTTTTTGCCAGTCTGTTGATTTGATTCTTACATTGGTGTTGATATTAATATTGGGGCCAGGGCCTCAGTATTAGAAAGGTGGCACTCTAATCGAAGGCCCTGGTGGAAGAGCTCCGTTTTACAGGCCCTACAGAACTGTAAAAGGTCTTGCAGGGCCTTGATGTCAGCCGGGAGCTCATTCCACCAGTGTGGACCCTAGCTTCACTTCCTCCAGCTGTTTCTTCTTTCCAAAGAACGCTGATGAAATATTCATTTTGGTAGCTCCCCCCTTTCCTCTCTCCTTCCATTAAACCTCCTCCTTTAACCGCCACCACCACCCTTTCTGTTTTGTTGGGACATTTGACATGCAGCCGCACATGGGGAAGGCAACTGCAAGAGGCACCTATTGGGCTAGTTTCAGTTGGGCATTTTGCAGTTTATATGGCGGACTTTTTTACTGCTTGGATTGTTTAAAGTTGTCCCTCTGCTTCACCTATCCCTGTTGCCAATGAATTACAGCTTCTGCATTTATAAATGCTTCCTCTTCATTAACAAAATATTGCTTTCAAACACATCTTGTGTTAAGGATGCCAGCCCCCAGGTGGGACCTCGGGACCCCCGGGATTACAGCTCATCTCCAGACTACAGAGATCAGTTCCCCTGGAGAAAATGGACACTTTGAGGCTGAGCTCTATGGGCTCATTGTATCCCACTGAGGTCCCTGTCCTCCCCAATCTCCGCACACACACACACACACACACACACACCATTTCCAGGAGTTTCCCAACCTGGAGCTGGCAGCCCTTCCCCCCCACCCCACTCCCCGCCAGTGGCCAGGGGGTACCTGGCAACCCTATTTTGTGTACCTATAAACTTCAAAGAACCCAAAGAGCCAGTTTGGTGTAGTGGTTAAGTGTGCGGACTCTCATCTGGGAGAACCAGGTTTGATTCCCCACTCCTCCACTTGCACCTGCTGATGTGACCTTGGGTCAGTCACAAGCCCTGGCACAGCTGTTCTCTCAAGGACAGTTTCTGTCAGAAGTTCTCTCAGCCCCACCTACCTCACAGGGTGTCTGTTGTGGGGAGGGGAAGGGAAAGGAGTTTGTAAGCCACTCTGAGACACCTTTGGGCAGTGAAGGGTGGGGTATAAATCTAATCTCCTCCTCCTCCTCCTCCTCCTCCTCCTCCTCCTCTTCTTCTTCTTCTTCTTCTTCTTCTTCTTCTTCTTCTTCTTCTTCTTCTTCTTCTTCTTCTTCTTCTTCTTCTTCTTCTTCTTCTTCTTCTTCTTCTTCTGATCAGGGCATACTTGCATGATGCCCACATGCATGCACTCTGTATACAAACATTCCCCCCACCCCAGCTCACTGAAATGAAATGTTCAGGGACCGCAGCACACATCTCAGGGATTGCCCCTGCCTAACGCCTCCCGATTTCACGGTCCATTCAAGTCATCCCTGGTAGCTGAGTGCAGCTGCAGACATCATGGTGCCACCAGAGCTGCTCCCTGGTCACTTGGGGTGCAAAAGTCAGGAGGAAATCTCACTCTGATTAGGTATCTTTCCGAGGTTAATGAACAGGGAGTGCTGTGCTCAGCTTCTGATGAGATATTATCCAAATGGGCATAAGCCATAAAGCGAACTGCTCAAAAATGCAGCGAGGCACCTAGCCAGCTCCCCGATACGATGCACATTAACTCAGGAGACTCCAAGGACAGCTCAGACAGGGCAAAAATGCACCCAGGGAATGCAAGGCAATGGTGTTATTTGGATTCTGCAAGGGAATTCGACCTACCCTCCTGCCTGTCTACCTCATCCAGACATCTCCTTTTAGCAGAAGCGAAAATTATCAATGAAATATTGCATCTGAATTATTTCCTTGAGCTGCTCTAGCATATAAAGGAATGCATATTATTCACCCGTCTCAAATGTGCCATCCATTTAAGTCAATATCTGGGTCTCATTCAGGAAACTCCGAAAACACTCTAATGGATAATGGAAACATTTTGTTTTGCAGGCACTTTCCTCTCCTTGGTCATTTGTGTATTTATGCCTCAGCTCTGTTGAAGCATTTTATTTTCACATCTAAAAAGATCATTTCAGGGTTGAGCAAACACAGCATATTCAGCCGCAGCTGGAATACATCTGCTACAGTTCATTCTTTGGAAAGTTTACGAAAAAGGGCTGGCGTGGCTTTGAAATATTAAAGGGGCTCCTGAAGGCAGAGGAGATAGCAAGAAAAGTTAAATAAAGGTTGCGATCCGGTTGAGTAAGTGAAGTGAAGAATAAGTTCTTTTGTTCTTGTTGTTGCGGTTGTGCCTGGGAATTGACTAGCCCTCCAGACTCGGTGGCAGTCTGGGAAGAGAAGCCGATGCATTACCTCCAGAGGACTTTCTGGGCAGCAAAGCAAAGCAAGAAGGCTTCTGACTTGGGAGAAAGGTACTATCTCAAAGCCATTCGCTGACAGAATGGCAATTTCTAGCTCACCAGGTTGCTCCCTAGTTCCAGAGTATCTAGTCCTTGCTTCGGTCCAGCAAACAGAGATCCAGTGTAGTATAGCAGCTAGAGTGTCAGACTAGAGTCAAGGACACGCAGATTTGAATCTCCACTCTGCCATCGCTGGCTGGTATTGGGCCAGTCACTGTGAAAATTAAATGGAGGGAGAGGGGAGAATAATCTTGTAAGCAGCTTTGGGTTCCCGTCGGAGAGAAAAGCAGGGCATAAATATCTTAATTAATGAATGGAAGTTTACAGTGTTCGACACGGTTGACCATCAGCTACTGATCCACCACCTCGCTGACTCTGGCATTCAGGGGCTTGCCTTGCAATGGCTCACATCCTTCCTTCAGGGTCAGGGACAAAGGGTGGCGCTTGGGGAACAGCTGTCCCAAAGGCATCCACTGACCTGTGGTGTGCCTCAAGGGGCAGTATTTTCCCCAATGTTGTTCAACGTCGATATGCACCCCCTTGTCCAGATTGCCAGAGGCATGGGCTGGGATGTCACCAATATGCAGACAACACCCAGTTCTACCTGTTGTTGGGTGGCCAGTCTGACTCTGCACTGGAAGATCTGGACCGGGCATTACAAGCTGTGGCTGGTCGGCTTAGACTAAGGCTGCGTTCAGATGGCCAGTCAATCCCGCCATGAGCCCTCCTAAAATTTTATCCCGATTTTTTTAATCCAGCCTAGCACGACCAGACACCCCCCCCGTGAAATAGCCTCACCGCGCGTTGTTCCCTCCGTGATTTGTCTGCACGGCATTCACCGAGGATTTTTAAAAAACAAGTTTTGTACATGCACATAGGCAAGGCTGCGCCTCCCATCGTGGTAACATCTTGTCCCTAAAAGAAATAAGCATGAATATTACATTCCTTGTAGCGCTTATCGCTGAATGCGTTTCCTTGTTAAAGCGCACATAGGATTTCATTTTTTAAAAAATTGCGCCCCTGTCGGCTCGGTCTGACGTCAGACCGAGCCGACGGGAGCATTGCGCGCTAATGGAGTGACCAGATGGAAGAAAGTCTGCAGTTGTCGCGCGGATAAGCGAAAACCCTACATAGAAACTGCTTCTTTTTAAATCAGGATTGGAGGCGCAGCAGAACGGGATGCCTACGGGACCGGAATATTTCCCAGATGCTTATGTCTGGTCGTGCATTTTTGATCCGCTAGGGAGTCGTTCCTATGGCGTATCAAAAGATCCGTCTGAACGCACCCTGAGTCAACTGAAACTGAATCCGATGAAGACAGAGGTCCTGTGCCTGAGCTGGGGCGGCCCAAGGGCAGGGATCCCACCCTGACCTTCGATGAGGCGCAGTTGGTGCCAGCGCTGGAGATGGGGAGTTTGGGAGTGCTCCTGGATGCCTCTTTAACAATGGAGGCCCAGGGAGCAGCTACTGCCAAGTCAGCTTTTTACCATCTCCCGCTGATCAGGCAGTTGGCTCCCTTCCTCAAATGCAACGACTTGACAACAGTGATCCACACGATGGTCACCTTGAGATTAGACTACTGTAATGCTCTCTACATAGGGCTGCCCTTGCCCCAAATCCAGGAGCTGCAGCTGGTGCAAAACACTGTGGCCAGGCTGTTGATGGGTCTCTCTATGCAGGAACACATCCAGCCTGTGATGAAAGCATTGCACTGGCTGCCAATAGCATACCAGATTCACTTCAAGGTGCTGTTTTTGACCTTTAAAGCCCTTTATGGTCAGGATCCAGCATACCTGAGGGACCACCTTTCCCCACGTGTTCCCCAGAGAGCACTGTGTTCAAGGGCCCAAAACCAGCTGGCTCTCCCAGGCCCCAAAGATGTCAGGCTGGCAATAACCAGGGCCAGAACCTTCTCGGTGGCGGCTCTGTACTGGTGGAATGAGCTCCCAGAGGAGATCAGGGCCCTGTGGGATCTTTTACAGTTCTGCAGGGCCTGTAAGATGGAGCTCTTCCACCGGGAGCCACATAAAACACCTGAGGAGTGACCCTGTGCCCTGGCCTTACCACCTTCAGCCTATCTCGCCACATAAATTAGTCGATCAAACTGAGCCGATTTAAGAATACCAGCAGGACTACCACCAGAGTAGTGGTATGGTTTCACCTAGGAATCTCTGCTCTTGCACTTTAATTGCTTCCAGCACTTTAGGAAAATGGACAATTGATTGTTTATGGATGTTTTATGGGTGTGTTTAACTGTATTGATATATGCATTTTATGTAAGCTTCCCTGAGCCCGCATTGGCAGGAAGGGTGGGGTATAAATCGAACTAATAAATAAATAAATAAATATCATTGTACCAATTTATTTGACTGTTCCTTCAAAGACTTCCTTAAGCTCTCCTTTTGGCTAAGCTAAATGACACTAAGAGCTGCCCGATGCTTTACGGAAAACGTGTTTTGCCATTAGGGATGCCAGCCTCCAGGGGGGACCTGGGGATCCCCCAGAAATATAGCTCATCTCCAGACTACAGGGATCACTTCCCCTGGAGAAAACTGATGCTTTGGAGGGTGGACTCTATGGCACTGTATGCCACTGAGGTCCCTGTCATCCCCAGGCTCTGTCCCCAAATCCCCAGGAGTTTCCCATCCTGGAGCCACCAACCCGAGCACCCCACCCTCCACCTGGCGCCAGGGGGGACCTTGCAACCCTATTTGTGATGGAAAAGCTGTGTGACACCTAAGTTTCCTGCAGCACACGTAAAATATGGATAAACTGCACATGCTACGTGCCCAGTCTTTAACGACCCAAATGTACACATCCTAAAACCACAGTAGGCCTGTGTCCTTCAGGATGTGCATGTCCTTCACACTTAACATGTTTGTTCTGGGAAGCACTACTGAAACAATAGTGGTCATGAAGTCAGTGCATTCACCATGTAAGGCAGAGAAATGTCTTTCCTCTAAAAGAAAAAGAAATGTCTTTATTCTGCTCACATACATTTCTCTTTGTGAAACGGCCTGCCTGAGGAGGTCAGGAAGTCTCCCACAGTGCTTTCATTCTGTAAAATGTGAAGAAAACCCCCAGAAATGTATAGGAAGGCATTCTTGTAAAGGAATTAATCTATAATGGGACTGAACTACGGTTGCCAGCCTCCAGGTGGGGCCTGGAGATCTCCTGGAATCACAACTGATCTCCAGACTTTCCCCAGAGAAAATGGCTGCCCTCCCCGAACCCTACCCCCTCCAGGATCCACCCCCAAATCTCCAGTAATTTCCCTGTCCAGAGTGGACAATCCTAGAAGGGCTGCTTTATATGGAAGAGGAGGTGATTGGATTTATACCCTGCCCTTCACTACCTGGAGGAGTTTCTGAGCAGTTTACAATCTCCTTTCCCTTCACCTCCCCACAACAGACACCCTGTGAGGAAGGTGGGGCTGAGAGAGCTCTTTCGAGAACTGCTTGGGAGAGAACAGTTCTGAAAGAACTTGTAACTGACCCAAGGTCACACCAGCAGCTGCATGTGGCAGAGTGGGGAATCAAACCCGGTTCTCCCAGATTAGAGTCCACCAGGGCTTTTTTGTAGAAAAAGCCCAGCAGGAACTCATTAGCATAATAGGCCACACCCTGACAGTGCAGCTCATTAGCATATTAGGCCACACCCCATGCCTTCCCTTCGCTTGCCCAGGCACCCCGCAACTGCGGGGAACCCGGCCAAGCCCCCCCTTGGAGGGAAGGGAAGGCAGTTTAAACTGCCTTCCCTTGGCTTGGACAGGCCGGGGAAGGCACAGGAAGGCATTTAAGAAGAAGAAGAGAAGAAATTGGATTTATACCCTGCCCTTCACTACCCAAAGGTGTCTCAGAGCGGCTTACAAATTCCCTTCCCTTCCCCTCCCCACAACAGACACCCTGTGAGGTAGGCGGGGCTGAGAGAGCTCTTGACAGAAACTGCTCTTTTTCAAGAACAGCTCTTATCAGAACTATGGTTTGCCCAAGGTCATCCAGCCAGGTGCAAGTGGAGAGTGGGGAATCAAACCTGGTTCTCCTAGATTAGAGTCTGTGCACTTAACCACTACACCAAACTGGCCGATCCTTCCAGGGGCCCCATTGGCCCACCCACCTCAGAGCTGCCCTCTCCAGGACCCCCCTCTCCAGGCCTTCCCTCTGTAGCCACACAGACAGAGGTTTTGGCTGTAGTGGGTGTGGCGAACTCTGAAGCCAGCTGGAACTCCATTCCTGTACGTTCCTGCCCCAAAATAGCCCTGGAGTCCACACTCCTAACCACTACACCAAACTGGCTCTGGAGAGCGGGTACTGCATCGGTTTGCACCTCTGTAAGCTCACCTTCTGCATTGCTCATACTAAACTGTCCCGGACAGTTCGCTGATCAAAGTGTAATTTAATTTTGTATGCTTAATCCCATTGCATAGGAATTGGCATTCAGTTTTGTGCTCCTAGTCCTATTGCATTATTCATTCAATGTCTTCTGCTGCCCCTGGAGGTCCCTTCCAACTCTATGATTCTATGATTCTACTGTACGATTATTTGCTTTTTCCTCTTTCTTTACTCTGTAATCCGTCTTGACTCAGGGCTATAAAGAAGCTAAGTAAATAAATAGTGCAGTGAGAAGAGAACTACAAAACAGGCACATTAACCAGAATAAAGTATAATTTATTCTTTGCTCAGTTTATTATATAACATATAACACTCTCCCTACCTTAGGGTTGCCAGGTCCTGCCTCCTCCCCAGTGGGGGACTTCAGGAGGTGTTCCTGGAGGGGGAGGGGGTATACCCAACATGATGACATCACTCAGAAGTGATGTCATCACATTGGGGACGTGCCTGAATCCAAGTGGCAAATTCACCACTTGGAATCCAAGCACGTGCCTGCCCCCCCTCCAAAAGCATTTAAGCTTTTGGGGGGCAGATGCCATGTGTGCCTGAATCCCAAATGGCAATTCAGGCGCACAGCATCCACAGCAGGGGCCCGTGCACCTGAATCCCAAGCAGCAAATTTGCTGCTTGGAGTGCAGGCATGCAGCTGACAGCCACCCCCTCACTCTCCTCCTGCAAAATTTAATGGCCCTCCAGCTGATTGGCAAGCCACATGCTCCTGTCAATCAGCTGGAGGGACCTTTAAATCTAGTGGAGGGGAGAGGGGTGGCCATGAGTGGTGCTATTGGGGGTGGGGTTTCCCCTGTTGGGCAGCTGGCCGGTGGTGGTTAAGAGCCCCCAAAATTGGGGATCCCCCACCTCCACCTGGGAACTGGCATCCTGGTTTCGACTACAGACACCAAGTTTCTTGGCTGTTGATACAAAGGTTGTTTGATTATTTTATAAGGGTTTGGAAGCCTTTGATGTGCACAAATGCACAAATGTCTACGAGGTTCACAAGTTCCAAAGATGCATGTGCATGCAAAACACACACACCACCCTGCACAGACAACATGGTGCACCTGTGTATCAGCGGGATCTACACACGGTTGCCAGAAGAGTTGCCAGCCCCTTGTCGGAGGTGAGGGACCCCTGTTCCCAAACCCTGATCAGCTGGCTGGTGGGAGGACTAAACAGGAGTGGGAGGGGGCATAGGCTACATTGCCGGCAATGTGGCGACATTACTTCCAGAATGTACAGGAAATGACATCATCGTGTCAGCAACGTCCAGACAATGCCTTGGTATTTGGGCAAAAACTCTATGGTAGAAGTCGGTTTTACTGTACAGTTTTTGCTCAGATGCCAGAGCATCACCAAGATGTTCCAATGTAGCCTGGGCCTCCCTCCTGCTCCTGGTAAGTCTCCTCCCCATCCCCCACCAGTTGCCAGGAGGGAAGCAAGAGTGCAACAGAATTAAAAATAGTAATAACACATCTGATTAATAATTATAACTGGAAGAATGCTTGGATAAAATTAATCAGCTGAAGCTTATGGAGGCCTAGTACAGACAGGCGCCTATCTCCCAGGCTACATTTTCATAACAAGTCCGCTGTTACTAAGCACATTTCGTCTTTTGGGAAGGAGCATTAAAACCCGGTGGTGTGACAACAGTTTGGAGGCCTATTCGCTTTGATGGTTTTCATGCTGACTTTGCAGCAATAAAAATGCGATGAACCGGTAGGTAAAAAGATGGATAGAGACATAATAATCAATCCGCTTCTTTTCACGCTTTCCCCTGTCTTCACAATGCAGAACATCCCAGTGCTTCAGCATGATGCGGAAGGGGAAAAAAATATTTTCATAATCCTACAAGTGTTTACAATCTGCCATACAAATCAAAGTAATATGGTAACGAACGGATAAGCAAAATAACACATGGCTATTAAATGAAGTCTCCTTACTGTCAAAGGAGCGGGGGGAAAGGGACTCCTTTGTTGAATCAACCAGTCTAAGATTATCTTTATTATTATTATTATTAAGGCTTTTTAAAGCTCACCTGCTGCAGTTGGGGGGGAGTGTATTGATAAATAATTTAGACGGCATCTGAGGCGCTCCTCTCCATGTGCAACAATGTTATCTGATTTAATTATGTGCCTCCATAGCGAAAATAATAATGAAAGAAATCCACTCTTGAAAATATTCTGTTTTATGAAGAGTTCAGCAGATAGGATTTGAATATAAATAGTGCATATTTCAGATTTCCAGATTCCCATTCTCTCCCCCCACCCCCACCCCGGACAGTTTGTTTCCAGGTACTTCTCTGTGATTCTCCTGGCCTACGCTATGATGGTACATGTAGACAATATGTTGATAGAAGCAGAAAGGGCCTGATTTAACGCAGCCCGTATTTTGTGGGGCCGGGGAGGGGGAGCCAGCCAGAGGCTGGGCGGGGTGGGTGGCCGAACGGCAGGAAAAGAGGGACTTCCCCCTCATCGGGAGCCAATGGCAAGGCGCCACGGTGGCCTGGGGGGAGGGCCAGTCCAAGGGGAGTAGGCCAGCTGCCGGCCACCCACCCCCATCCTGTGTCTGGCCACAGAGCAACTCGCCCACCCATCCCACCCTCAGTGTACAGCTACCTTGTAGATATTTCTAATGGGTAGTGGGGGTGGGGCAAGATTGCATTAATGAGCATTATAGTATTTTGTTGTTAATCATAGGAGGTTGTTGTTGTATGCTATGATATTTCTTGTCACAACTTTAACGAAAACAGCATGGTACCGGATTCGTTTACGGAAATTGGCCAGTGTGCCATTTCCCAGGTATGGGGACCCCTCATGGGGTCTTGGCGTGAGGGATGCGTGGAGCATGCTTGCTCAAGGACTAACAGCGAAGACCCTCATGGCCAGATGGCAGGGGAGAACACAAAGGGGCAATTGTCCATGTGGGCTCCAGCAACCTGCCATCTCACGGTTCATTATCCATGCCAGCTAGCTGGGTATCGGGGTACATCAGCAGGCAGGGAGGCAGCTGATGCATTAGATCTGGTGGGTCCATGCTGTGCCAATGCTTCTTACAGATGTAATCAATAAAGTTGTGGCCAATTTAATTCACATATTTTCCAAATCTGTAGCATGTGTGGTTCTTTCATTCAGGACTGGGTATAACTGAGGGAGCCTCTTCCTCCCCCCCCCATAAGAGATGGCTGCTGCTCTTAGAAGAGGAACCATTACTTTCCACGGGGTCACCATTATTGTATATCTGGGAGATTTCTCGGACTCATTGAGCAGTTGTCAGCCCTACCTCCCATCCCCATTCTATCCCCAGTTCCCAACTGCTGCCCAGTGCAGCAGTGGGAGAAATTTTGGGAGGAGGGAAGAAAAGTTGCAGTATCATGGTTTCAATTGCATGACATCTCTTCTGGTGGCACAACTGGAAGTGACGTTGTGGCTTCACGCAGCATCACATACTGCTGCATGATGCCCATCCCCAGAAGTTCCCAGGGGCTTCACCACTGTGTGAAACAGAAGTTCACACAGCCTTCACCACTGTGTGAAACAGAAGGCTAGACTGGATGGGCCTGATCCAGCATGGCTGTTCTTATGTTCTTAAAAGAGACAGGCCTGTGAGGAGAAATCCCATTATCTCATGATCCCCAACTTCCCCTCCCTCCCTCTACTTCCCCTTCCAGACCTCGATTTCTCCCCTTGGGTCTTTCTCCATTTCTCTTCCCTGTATTGGTTCTATCTGCCCCCTCGCCATTCCCTACTTCCCTTCTGCTGGTTCCACTTTCTCCCCCCCCCCCCATTGTGCTTATCACTGAAAAGGAGGCAAAGGGGAAAATGGGAGCTGGCCATTCTGCCATTAACATAGTAGCCTTGGGCAGACAAGCTGTCCATGCGTTGTGTTGACTCACCATGTAGGGAGAGCAATATGCATTTGCCAAGTCATTTGCATGGTGCCAATGCACAGAGGAAGTGCCCATGCACATACATCCTCCTCATGATCAGACACAATGAGAAAGCCATATTGCTATCCATGGGGAGGGGGTGAACATGTGGGCACTGCCTCTGAACATTTGAACTGTGTATATTGGCTCAGGGATTGCATGGAGTTGGGGAGGCAGCGTGGTAATGCCCTCTCCCCCTCCCCACATACTGAATCAACATACAGGCAGATTGTCTGTACATGGCTACTGTCTTACACCATTGAATCAGACCATTGGTTCCTGTAGCTCCATCCCATTCTCTTCAACTGGCAGTGGCTCTTCATGGGTCCAACTAGACCAGTTGCCTGAGATCTTTTTAATGGGAGAGGTACTGTCAACTGAACCCAGAACCTTTGGAACATGATTCACATGTACTGTCACTAAGCTATGATAGATTGATAGATAGAATCATAGAATGTTAGAGTTGGAAGGGACCTTGCAGGTCATCTAGTCCAACCCCCTGCCCTCTGCAGAAGTGTAGCCAAAAGATAGCCCTACAACATACCTAAAAGATGGTCGTCCAGCCTCTGCTTAAAAACGTCCAGCAAAGGAGCATCCCCCACCTCCCAAGGCAGTCTATTCCACTGCTCAACCACTCTTACCATTAGGAAGTTTCTCCTGATATTTAGCCGGTAATGACTCCCTTGTAATTTCCACCCATTAGATCTAGTCTTGCAATTCAGAGCAAGAGAGAATAGATCTGCTCCATGGTAGATGATAGATGACAGGTGATAGACAGACAGACTGAACTGGATAGTCTAGGCTAGCCTGATATCATTAATCTCTGAAGCTAAGCAGAGTTAGTCCTGGTTATTCCCTGGATGGGAGACTGCCAAGAAATACCAGGCTCATGGCACAGAGGCAAGCAACTGCAAACCACCTCTGAAGGTCTCTTGCCTTGAAAATTCTATGGGCAGTGACTTGAAGGCAATGACAGTATGGAAAAAAACTGTATTTAAGTAGGTCAAATCTCATTTTGAATTTTCTCTGAGGAATATATTTTGACTCATTTTTTATAGCAACTTGAATGGGAAACTTCAAGCAGTCTATGGAATGACAAGGCTGAGTTCTTTAGAAAAACAAAACTCTGAACCAAGCATGTATTTCTGTCCATTTTTCTCCAGTATCATATTTATGAGCCCTGAGCAGTGTTTCTATAGTTAGTGTTTTCCCTTTATTGTGATTTTATTTCAAAACATGCTACAAGTCTTTTGAACTTTCGAAGGGTTGCTCGGCCATTTTGAAGGGTTGCATTGCCATTGGCTCATTAGCCCTTATCAGGCTTCAGCACATTTGGAGAGCCCATAAGAGGTGTCGCGTCAAGTCTTGAATACGCAGCACTATAAAGAACTTCCTGGTCCCTTTTTAATGCTTTTAATGCCCATAACAAAGTCCGATGGCAGATGGAGTTCACATCAGCTGCACTAATTGCATTTCTACTATCATCACATTTCAATATGAAACAATGGCATTCTGGGAAATGACAAAAAAAAAAACACCAACCACCCTGCTTTTGACAGAAGCTATGAAAGACCAAAACAAGCAGCTTGAGTGGGCAACCTCTCTGCTCTGTTAAGTGGCACAAAGTGCTGAGAGGCGGATTTTGAAATGCTTGGAAGCGTGCAGATTTTTAAATACCTTTTTTCACCCCTCAAGTACATACAGGCATACTAGGGGCAGGTGGGGGGGGGGGAGGCAGATCACTGGGCCATGCAGACTTGTACTGTTTACAGACAACTGGGCAGCGAGAGGCTCTGGACACAGACAAACGGACTAGAGGAGACTAGAGGAAGCTCAGCTGGGCTGGGCTTCCCTTTCCTCTTGACTCTGGTCGTTTGCCACTCAGCAAACAGTGTCATCTGTGAAAAGAGGAGGCATGAAGGATGAGAGACAAAACATGACCTGTCACACTCCCTCCTCTCTTCCTCTCTGCTCCATCCAAAGAATGGAGACGGTGGGCATCAGTTGTGTGTGATGCTCATTCCTACTCCTGACAGACATAGCAAAGAACTAGGGCAGCAGTTCTCAGGATGTGGCAACCTAAGGTTCCCGATTTTGATTTTAAAAATTTTGCGGACTCCCAAGCCCTCAGCATTTCCCTCATAAATGCCTGCCACACTCCAGATAACCTCTTTGCCTCCAAATTCCATCCTCTTTTCTGCCCCCCCCCGCAAATATGGGAGACGAAGCATATCCTCTTCTACTATTACTTAGTCCTTTTCAAAATGTGACACAGGCCCCATGGAGGCCGCCATCCTCTCCAGGGTTCTCACAAAAGATTAGAGGCCACAGCTCAGTCCTTTGTGCCTAAACATTACAGTGAGGGGAAGTACCCTCAAGCTAGAAGCTCTGCTGGGTGAAGAATTTATGGGACCATGGAGGGTGTTTTGTTGTTGTTCAGTCGCACAGTCGAGTCTGAATCTCCGCGACCCCATGGACCAGATCACGCCAGGCCCTCCTGTCTTCCGCTGTCCTCTGAAGTTTGCTCAATTTCATGTTCATTGCATCGATGACACTGTCTAACCATCTCATCCTTTGCTGTTCCCTTCTTTTATGACTGGTTAAAATACAAGTATTGAGAAACCAAGATTAAATGAAGAATAACAAGAAAGATGGTTATAATAGCTGAGAAGCTTTTATGAGAAGATTAAGATTGGCATGCAGAATGTTAAATTGGACTATATCTATATCTATATATCTGTATACTTTCTTTTCCCTTCCCCCCTTTCTATATATAAACAAATAAAATATTTTTATTTTAAAAAAAAAAAAAAGCTAGAAGCTCTGCTCACCTCAGCCTACACCGTTTACCTCTTGGCAACAGCAGCACTTGGAGAAAGCCCTCCTATAAGGGATTGTGAGAGGGTTGCCAGCCAAGGGCTTCTCAAAGCAGGGCTGGGCATTGCACGGTGTCACACAACACTGCAACATCACTTCCAGTCATGTAACCGGAAGTAGCCATGGAGTTTGAGGAGATTGCTAGAGCTCTCTGGTGACACATGGTGCAAGGGGAAGTGGTGCCCCGTTACTTTTTCACCCAAATTTGTCCTGCTGGTGCACCAGGCAGCAGTGAGGGACTGGGGATAAGGGGTGAGAAAAGGAGTGAGATAAGAAGAAAAGTGAGCAACAGTAGTGGCTAGGCACCTTTGATGCCCAGTCAATCCAAGAAAACTTTTAAGTGTCTAGCTGCATCCACTGGACACTAACTGGCTTGTCCACATCAGCCTTGTAGGGTGTGTGATTCCCCTTCCTTTTAGAGCGGCTCCCTCTCACCATTGCCATTCCTGTCCCCACCCACCCCCCTTTTCCACATGTGTTTTGCTCCCTCTCAGACTACTAGAGAACAAAACACATTGGGGCGAAGAAACCCTGAAGCAATAGAGGCAAACGAGTGACAAAAATGACAGCGTGGAAGTGGCCGGAGAGGGGCAGGTCAGCATCTGATGTGGCTGCTCCTCAAGTAGAACTCACTGCCTATTTGCTCAGTGTGTGAGGAGGGAGCCTACGAGATGACATCTTTCCAAGCTCCTCTCCTCCCAAAAAAGAAATACTTGGAGGCAGTGTTCCCTCTAAGCTGAGTTAGTGTGAGCTAGCTCACAGTTTTTTAGCCTCCAGCTCACACATTTTCGCCTTAGCTCAGGAAGGATGGCTCCAGAGCAAACTAACTTATGCAGTAGGCATATCTCTGGCTCACAACTCTAATGCCAGTGGCTCACAAAGTAGAATTTTTGCTCACAAGACTCCACAGCTTAGAGGGAACATTGCTTGGAGGTGGCCCAGTAGGCCCATTTCCTGTGTACAAGCCTTCTGCAGGGCAGGTAGTGTAAACCAATTCAAGCAAATGAGGGCAAAAACTCTCTGTGGTCATGAATCCATCTGACCAGCATTAACCCCATGAAGACCCTCCTGAATGGGGTCACCAGCTGTTACCCAATTACAAATGCACAGAATGTCTTCTCAGTCTCACTCTCCCTGGCTGCCTCAAAATTATGGTAATTAATATCAATATTTTCTAGGGAAATTTACACTGGTAAAATGTATGCACGTCTGCTAACACAGAGAACAATCGTTCTTGGCAGAAGTGTATCCACTGCCTGGAATCAGACTGGGTAAATAGTCCAAATAAAATTAATCAAAGGAGCTTCCCTGAAGAAATTAAGAACAGCCACAGAAATTGGCAAAGATGAGATCGAGACTCTTCTCTGCCTACAGGGATGAAGAACCAGTGACAGTTTAAGGATAATCTTAAAATAGAGGAGACAGAAATAGACACAGTATTGGGGGGTGTATATCAGAAAGGTATAGAATTACATTTTTGAAGTGACTTGACTGAACTGGTACAATTTAGAGGGGGGAAATCCAGGGCAAGAAACAATCCACAGTTTCTAAATAGGGGGTCAGTCGTTCTACAGAAGAGGAGCTAAGAGCTGTGGTCAACTGGTTCTTTGTAAGAAAGACGAAATTGAGGGCTGGGGTGGAGATAGTTAAGGTGAGTGAAAAACAAGTTCGAAGACTTTTTCAGCAGCTACTGCTCTAAAAAGGGCAAAGAACAGGAAAACAAAGGACAGGGCAGAAAAGGAAAGAAAGAAGTCAGGGATGTGCAGGAAAGTGACAGAAAGGAAAGTGCTTTTTCTGGGAGACAAAAAAGAAGGCTCTAACTGTGTTTAGTAGGAAAGGGGATCAGGCTCACCTGGGTGGGAACAAGTATGGTCTATTGGACTGGTGATATTGAAAAGAAGGGTATTGTTTCTTGATCCTTCATGATCAAGCCAGTGTATCCCTTTTCCCTGACTTACTGCAGAGGAGTTCAGGGTACTATATGTTGTAGGGAGTAATGCATCTGTTACAATGAATATATTACCTCAAAATCTGATTTTGCTTATACATCAGCTCTTAATAATTAGCTGTTCGCAGCTGGACACTTTGTAGAAATCCATCGTAGATCTCATGTGAGACAACAAATGCCCCAGAGGGGCTGGGGAATGTACTGTATAAACTTAAGGAATTGGGATAATTAGTTCTACAAAGCATCAATAGTGAGATACTATACTGCAACTAAATTGGTGAACTTGAAAGAATGGAAGCACAAAATTAATCCAAGCTTTGATGATAGTTACTGGAAAGAATGTGGCCAAATTGGCGACTTCATACACTGTTGGTTTAATTACAGGATGCAACTTACGTTTTATTCCCAGAAACAGTCCTCTTGGATAGTTGGCCAAATGAGACCTGCAACAAACACATCGATCTCAACCCTTTTGTCTGCAGCACGTTTGCTGATTGCAAACAATTGGAGAGAAAAAAGATACCTACCTTACAGGGGTGGTGGTCCCAACTATGGGAACATTTTGTTTTTGGTAAGAACACAAAGAATCAATTTATGTTTCAGTCAGATAAAAGCAAGGGAAAATTTCTTGCAGTATGGTTTCCTGTGATAGAATACTTAACAGGAAAAGAGGTTATTCCCAAAAATTTGTACGACAAAAATTTGCTGTATTTTTGAAATTGAATTTATAATTGTACAACCCTTAATTTTTGGATGCTAAATTTGTTCAATAGGACTCACTGTTGTGCAACTGATTTATGTTGGAATATAATGGAGGTTAACATACACATTGCTATATGAGGGGGGAAAACCCTGGAAAATAAAATATATTGTATTTCTTTCATCAGGAGAGTGGTCAGTAGCTGGCTCCATCCTTGAGTCAGAACAATAGCCTTCTTCTTGATCAAAATTAGAGAAACGCTGTTGGTCAGAAAGGTAGGCTCCAGAGTGAAATTACGGGTCAGGAACTGAATCTGAGGCATGCTTACGCAAAGAACTCGGATCCAGAGGGAGTAGTTCACCCCACTGCTGCGGGCATGGAAGGTAAGGAGGCCAAGAACCCTCGTTGGTAAGGAAACTTCCAGGGTCCAACCCACCAAGGCTGTGGAGGGAAGGACTGGGAGGGCACCAACTGCTTGTTATGCTTCACTGCACCTGATGGCTGCAGAGGGGGAGGCAGCTTGTCCACTTGCAGCAGTCCTGTCCGAAATAAGACAACTCCAACCTCCAAGTCCAAGGCAAGAGGATCCCCAAAGTGTGGTGAGGGACTGCAAGGAATCAGTGAAGCAGCGTCTTTCAAAAGTATCGGTTCCGGAGGTTCACAGGCCAAAATTCTGGAGGGTCTATCCATTTGCTCAGAGTGGCTCAGAACCAAAGCCTTGCCAGAGTGCTTGGACTTCAAGCGTGACTTCTTTGCTGGGGCTTGGATGAGTTTCATTGAGCCACCAACAGTTCCAGAGAACGGGACCAACAGTGATGCAGATCTGGGGTCAGAAGCAACCAAGGTTATGGATTCAGCCCTTGGAACAGGTTCATAAAAGGCAGATGACTTTGCTGCTGGCATGTTGGAACTCGAAAGGGCATACTCCCAAAGGGCTGCCTTCAGGTGAGAAGCCCTATCTGCCCTGGCCTTGGGGGTAAACTGTTGACAGATGTGGCAGGATGGTATATCATGGGCTTCCCCAAGGCACATTACACAGAGAACATGCTCATCCGACTGAGGCATTTTTGTGCCGCACTAGAGGCACTTCTTGAATAAAGATTTTTGAGCCTTGGCAAGGCATCAAGGAAACAATACCAGAGGGATCAGCAATCCCTCAAAGAAAAAACAAGGAGTTGACCAAAGGAGCAAAGAGTAAACAGAACAAAGCTAGAAGCATTCCTCTCAGCTCAGTGGTAAAAGAAGAATTGAAGGGAAATGGCATCCCTTATCAGCACGATTTTGGCAGGAGTAGTCCAAGCATGCACCGGGGGGGGGATTCCCTATCTACTAGAAGCTAGAAAATTATCTTCATTGGCAGGCCCGTTCACGTGCAGTCCCCAATACGGGACTGCACAGAAGACTGAAGACAAACAGACATTTCTGGAATCATGTATCTTTTTTAGATAAACTGCTTTATGATAACGGAAGGCAGTAGACCACCCTTATTTCAATAATTTTTTCACCCTTCGATAAAATTGCAAGGAGCTTTCCATCATTGACAAGTAATTGTTGAAAATGTAAAAATAATGTCAGCACTTATTTTCATATGTGGTAGAAATGTAGGAGAGTGTATAAATATTGGGGCAAGATCCGTAAAATCATATATGAAATTACAGATATAGACCTGGCATTAAAACCTGAAATATACTTGTTAAATATGCTCCCAGACAATTATGTTAAAAGTGATTGCTATTTTATAACTTATATAATAACATTGGCAAGAATTCTGTTAGCCAAAAATTGGAAAATGGAGAAAATCCCCTCAATGGAAGAATTAATATATAGACTGCTTGAAGTTGCAGAAATGGAAAGGTTAAATAAAGGTTATTACAAGATAAATATTATAATTTGTATAAGAAGAGATGGTCTAAATTATATGCATGGCTCACACCCTGCGGTGGTTCTAGACTTGAAAATGTATATGTAATTTTATGATGTTTCTTTCTTTTTTGTGTAACTATAAAAATCTATAAATAAACATTAAAAAAAAATTCACCCTTTGCAGCAAACAAACAAAAACCCCAAATCACAACCCAGAGGAATCCAGGGCAAATCAAAGCAAAGCATATTCCTGTGGAGGCTTGAAATTAATATTATTATTTAGGATATTGCTTAATTATGGATAAGTTGTTTATACTCATCAACAGTTCAAAGATAAGAAATCTGAGGATGTTTTTTGGTTACATGTATTGTGCATTATAACGTAAGGCTAGGGAAGTATCTATTTTGCCTGCTGTGCAGCTGCAAAGGCAACTGCTAGGAAAAAGGAAATCCAGCTCCCTCACCGCAGCTATTGCGCAACCACAAAGCTGTTTGACATCTGCTCAAGTCGGATCTGAGTGTGGGCTCACAAGTATTCATGATTGTCATACATGGTAGGTTTGCCTGCCAAACATGTTTGCCAGAAAGTTTTCAGGACCTGTAAAAGTACACTAGCTCTATTCACCTTCGCTTGTTCACCTCTCCGTATGCAGAATAGAGACAAGTGCTAATAGTATTTCTTTCAGCTGGCACTTTTCTTCAGCGTCATTATATTACCTGCTACTATTGCCCATGCATCAGCGAAAAGTGTCACTTTGGATCTTTGTCCGGGCATCTCTCTCACACATTTGGATTAATTAAGGTAAGTGCTGACCGTCTTACCTATGTGTCAGCACTGAGTCATGAAGAATCAGCCGGGCTTTGGCTTCCTTACCGATGCTCACAGAGTTCATGGTGCATGAGAAGAAGTGGGCTGTGATGAAAGTTTTTATATTTATCACTTTGGAATGCCAATAAGGATTGACGCCTTGTGAAAAATCACCCTGAGAATGTCGGATCAGCACTACAGCTATGTTTAAATTCCTGGCTGCTTCCCCAGTTCTCGCAAATCTACCCAGATTTATATTATTGCATTAGAAAAGTGAAAAGGAGATACTACAAATAAAAGTGCGGTAGGTGTTTTGCAAATGCTAGGAAATTCCTCTGTACCAGCCTTTTAACCGTAATGCTACTTGGCAAACTCTTATGTGGTTACCATTTCTAGTGGAACTTCCCTGTGTTTACAGATATTAAGGACAGAGATGGACGGAGCCCCCACACAGCACCATCCTAATTTGGGATTCATTTGATTTTTACTCCTGGGGTTACACTCAGTCTAATTTCCTGGAGATCTGAGAAGCATATACTAAGGATTAAAGAGAGAACTTTCCTTTCTGTTTCCCTGGTGTGCCTGAAAAATCGGATTTTTTTGTTTGCTTGCTTCTTTTAAGTCCAATAGGTATGATCTTTTGATCCAAGGAATCAGAGATTCTGGAAAAAGTGTTTTGAATAGTAAAACCCATGCCCCAAAATTGGACTTGCTTCAAAACTAACCCTTTGTGGGTCAAAACCCTTTTAAAAAGCCCCTAAGATGTGCTTTTCTGCATATAGAGGGCTAATTTCAAACAGGTTTCTGCTGTTTGTGAGTTTGTGTCACAGAAGAGTACATTGGTCAGTTAACACAGACATTAATAGTAAATCAAATGAGCCTTTTGAGTTCCAAAAGGTATTTTTAGGTTTGCTTGGGTTGGTTTTCTTTTTTCTCGTTTCTTTTCTTCTTCTTCTTCTTCTTTTTGGTAACTTCACAAAAAGCACTCATTTTGATATGGTTTCTTTTTATTGTGTTTTTGTTGGTGTGTTGCAACACATGAATGTGCTTTCTCTGAGATTCCTAAATCCCAAAGTCACTGAAGTATACACCAATGGGGGCTCTTTTATAAAAATAAACTCTCCAGTATTTGTAGCCTCTGCAGGGGAAAAGGAAAAAGGAAAAGCTAGTTGCATCCATCCATAGTTTCAACCTAAAGAGCAGTTGGGTATGATAGGTAAGAACCAAGAATCTGTCATAATAAGATATTATTATTATTGCCCCTAATCAAGGATATACGAGTTTCCTTGCCAAATCATCCCATTGGTTCCAACACTCTGTATCAACTATAGGAATCAGGCACTTCTGGGCACAGGCACAAAAGTGGCAGGTATCTTGCCCCAGAGTTAAGTAATCAGAGTTGTACTGGCTAAAAAGGACAAAAAGGAGACTCAAAAGGAAGCTGGCATTTAGCTATCATGGCTTAATAGCCATTGAGAAACTTATCTACTCCATTTTGTAAATGCCATCTAAGAGCTGGAGACATCACTAACATCTTGTGGTAGTGATTGCCATAAGTTAATTGTGTAAAATTTTGCTCAGTCAGTGTTGTGTACTTGTTAGAGCAGGATCTGGTTCTAATTTTCCACTCTACTATGAAAGGAGAACTTGGGCCAGCCACCGTCTCTCAGCAGGACACATCTCGCTGGATTGCTGTGAGGATAAGATGAAGTTGGGGAGAACCATGGACACCATCCTGAGCTCCTTGGATGGAGGGCAGGATAAAAAATGTATTAAGTAAAACAGTACTTATTTTTTCTGACCCCAAGTTTCAGTATTATGAACAATAAACGTATTCCCAGGCACCATAATATCATTAATGGTTCTCAACATGGCCAAATAGTTGGATATTTAAATTCAGAAATAGGAGCCATGAACAGACAAAACAACTCCTCCTATGAACCTGAAAAAAGCCCCAGGTTTGCAGAAAAATCTAAAATAAAAAAATACACCAGAGGTTTAAAATCCTCCAGAATAATAGAAGCAGTGCCTGCAGGTTTAAGAAACAAATACCCTCTCGGTGGCGATTGTGCAAGCTGTTAGGCAACCACTACAGTACTGTTATCCTTCAAGCCTTGGTTTCTGTCGGGGGAGGGCTTTCCAGGGCTGTTTTGGCCTTTGAGGGAGGACTTATTGGAACCAGGTATGGCAACAAGTATTGAGCAACTGATACCACATGACTTGCATGACTCACCCAGGATTGGCTGATTGCTACTGTTCAACAGAAATCACCCCACAAATGCCAGTTTGATGTCATGGTTAGAGTTTCAGACTAGGATCTGGGAGACCCAGGTATGAATCATCACTGTGCCATGGAAGTTCCCTGGGTGACCTTGGACAAGGTACACATTCTGAGCCTACCCTACTTCATAGGTTTGTTGTGAGGATAAAATGGAGGAGTATTGTGCTTGGGGTCCTTCCTGTGGAGAAAGATGGGATGTAACTGAAGAAACTAAATAATAAATATAGATGAAGATGGGGGACAGATAAAAGGTAGGTTGATTGGTGGGTGGGAAGGATAGAAGGAAGGAAGGAATGGTGAGGACTTGGCGGCTGCCAGGAGGAAGGAGAGAACAGTATAGGGAAGGTGACATAAGGGGAAATGAGATGCCCCTTGCAAGTCCTTGCAGGTAGCCCACTGTGCACTGGAGCCTGTGCAACTGGATTTCTAGAATGGAGGCTACAGGGGTAGGGAAGGAAGCAAAACTGAAGACAGCAAGGCTGATATAAGTAGGTTGGCTGGTGGGGAAAGGAGAAAAGGAAGCAGGCAAAGGGAAGGGGCTATAACTTCTTTCAGGAAAGGGAAAGAGGAAATAGTGAGGGATGAGGAAATTAAATTCTCCCAAGAAGTCATTGTTATATCTATCCTCACTTAAGCCAATGTTGGATCAGGCCAATGGCCCATCCAGTCCAACACTGTCACACAGTGGCCAAAAATACCCAGTGCCATCAGGAAGTCCAGCAGTGGGGCCAGGACACTAGAAGCCCTCCCACTGTTGCCCCCCCAGGCACCAAGAATGCAGAACATCCCCTGCCCCAGACTGAGAGTTCCTATCTACACCTTGTGGCTAATAGCCACTGATGGACCTCTGCTCCATACATTTATCCAGTTCCCTCTTGAAGCTGTCCATGCTCGTAATCGCCACCACCTCCTGCGGCAGTGAATTCCATAAATGTGTTAAGCACTCTTTGGGTGAAGAAGTACTTCCTTTTATCTGTTCTACTTTTATCTGGTAAATCTGCTTCCCAATATGGCCCCAGCTGCAGTTCCTTCAGTCCTTAGATTAAGACCATGTACAGAGAAAACTGGCATCTCCCCAAGTTAGAAGTAAAACCCTTGTGGAGCACAAATATGAGAGATGGGGGAGGAGAGGGAGCTGCTGCCACTGTATGAGCCAGGCAGGTGGCAGCAGCAGCACTGCAGGTAGGCTGGCTGGAGAGTGGGCAGCCCAGTGATGGAGCAGGGGGTGGGGCAGGATTTCCTCTCCCATGAGTATCACAGGTCCCCCACTTGTAATTTGATAGAACTCTATCGAATATCCTCCTAGTAGTCCCCTCACCCCACCCAAACTAATCCATAATTCAACCTTTTCAATGTTCTTTTGTAGGGATGATGACCGAGTCCCTTTTCTATACCTTCCCCAGCTCTTAAATAAAATAACCAGAACTCCACTTATAGATTTACAGCATGACTTTACCTTTCAATCCTTATTGAGTTATACCACAATCTTTATTGAGTTATACCACCAGTTACACCACAATTTGTTTACTGCATGTGTTATTTCCGGGCAGGGGTCTTTTTGTAGAAAAAGAGCTGCAGGAGCTCATTAGCATATGGTATGCTAATGAGCTATTAGGCTATTAGCATATGCCACGACCCCTGACATCACCGGAAGTGATGTCAGAAGGGGAAGCAAAAGGGGGGAGGCATCTTCAAAAGCCTCCTCTTCCCTAGCTGGCCTGGGTGGGGAAGCTAAGAGAGAAGGCGTTTAAAGTTTAAACTCCTTCTCACTAGAGTTGGGCCACAGAAGGAGGAAAGAGGGAAGGAAAGAGAGAGAGTAGAGAGAAGGAAAGAAGGAAGGAAAGAGGGAAAGAAAGAGAAGGAAAGAAGGAGGGAAAGAAAGAGAGGGAAGAAGGAGGGAAACAGGGAAAGGAGGAAAAAAGAGAAGAGAAGAAGGTGGGAAAGAAAGAAAGAGAGAAGGGAAGAAGGAGGGAAAGAGAAAAAGGAGAGCAGGAAAGGAGGGAATGAAAGAAATTTGGCGGCAATTCGGCCCCATTATATCCTATGGGCCATTGAAGTCAATGGTGAAAACATAAAGTATATTCTGGGGGCTGGAGGGGAGGGTTGAGGGAGAGGCTCCAAACTCACAGGGTAGCTGATGGAGCCTCTCCCCAAGATACTCACCAAGTTTCAAGAACATTGGATCAGGGGTCCAATTCTATGGGCCCCCAAACAGGTTGCCCCCGTTCCCTCCATTGTTCCCTATGGTGGGAAACAAAGTTACTTTTTCCCCATGATGCTGTTAGTAGCTCTGGGTGGGAAGGGGTTTGAGGGAGAGGCTCCAAACTTTCAGGGTAGCTTTGGGATCCTCTCCGCACATACACCCCACATCTCAAAGCAATTGGACCAATGGGCCTAATTCTATGGGCATAGAATTTACCTCCCTTGTTTCCATTGTTCTATGGGCATAGAATTTACCTCCCTTTGCCTCCATTGTTTCCAATGGGGAAACCTAGCCAGCAGCACTTAAGGCAGGCAAGCAGGCAGCCACCCAGCAGTCAGACTCTCCCAGAGAATCTCAGGGAAAGTGAACTGTCTTGGGAGGTGTTTGTTTGCCATGAGAACAAGTGGCACACTCCAGAACAAGTGGCACTGTGGCAGTGCAAGCATGCCACAGTGCCACACAGAAATCCCAAAAGACCAAAAGGAACAACATTTATACTTGTATAAATTGATGGTGCAACCTCATTGGACCACTCACACCACACACACCTCAAAAAGAATATTTATAGCACTGGGAAAAATGCAGAAAAGGGCAACTGCAGATGAAAGGATGTACTTCTTCACCCAAACAGTGATTAATACACGGAATTCACTGCTACAAGAGGTGGTGGTGGTGGTGATGGCTGGCATGAACAGCTTCCAGATGGAATTTGACAAACTTATGGAGGCTGAAGCAGACAGGAAAAAAACAAACCAAACCCCCACACACACACACACCAAGCAACAGCAACCAGCAGAACTTTTTGAAGTTGTAAACCTGTAAGAACCAAAAAACCTTTAATCTTTTCTAACTTCAGGTTCATGTCCTTAATCATGTGAAGTAAGGGCGACCAGTTTCACTCAACACACTCAACACACTCATCACTCCCAAACATATTTCCAGGAAACCTCATAAGGATTTCACACATTAGGGAAGTCAGTAACGATGTCAGCAAACATGACCTGCCACAGGCCTTTCTGGCACTAACGCTGAGGCCAGTTTTCAATGGCTCCGATCAGTCTTAACTTTTTTTGAGTTCTCCTCTGTTGCCTCGCTAGAATTCCACGACGTCACAGAAGCAGGAACTAAATCGAGCCCTGCGTGATTTATTCTTGCCTAAATTCATTTACAGCAAAGAGGGGGAGAGAAAAGATTTATTTATTTCCCTGCCCTCCGTATAATCTGATTGGCTTTTGTGGCAGCTGTAACAAGAAAGTTGCTGCTAAGAGAGACAATCATATCAGGAAGAGCACATGCTAATGTAATCAGGGTTTCTAAAGGGAAGTGATTTTGACAGATTAGAAATTATAGCTTTGTATGGATACCACCCAAGTTGTCAGCTCTCTCTTCCTCCAGCAACAGCAGGCTCTGTTAAACTTAAGGATCTGTCGGCTTGTCGTGTTTTGTAAAATCAACTTTCTAACCAAAAGCTGGTGCGTTTTCCAATGATGCGAGCCCAAGAAGCAGAAGGCAAAAAATTTCCCATTTGGCATCTTAATCTTCTATTAATGATGCAACCTGTACAGTGCCATCTGAAAGGCATGAATCAACACAATGCTCCCCCTTCCCTGAAATGGGAGTTTTCAGCTCTGATGCAATAATCTTCCTCTTTTTTAATTGCTTTCTGCAGATTTTTATAAGGCACTTTAGTCTTTAAGTGCAATGTTTGCGTTCCAGCGACAATACAAAGAAACACAAAGCAACGATTCTCCAGCCATTCCTTCTAGCCAAGTGTGTGTAGCTCCTCCTGACTGCGAAGCATCAAAGCAGGACGGGAATGCGCATGTAAAGTTTTTTTTTTAATGTTCCACCTCTCTGATCTCATTAGTAGCCATTAGAAACCCACAGGGGGAACATAATGACCAACGGAGAAGGACAGAGCAGCCCCGAATGAACGAAATAGATGTTTAGTGCACATAGATAATATCTAACAGCAGCACCAAAGTAGTGAAGCTTGGCCATATAGGACATCTCCTAGGAAACCACTGGATCATATTAAAAGATATTGACTTTAACATAAAAAGAGCTGCATGTTGAACAGTGAGCATTTGGCAGAATTGAGGATGGGTTTCTAAATCCTCCTTGGAGGAGGGCTGCCTTCTCTAGCATTCAGATTATAGGTGACTTGGTTTTGCCTGGCTCTTGCAAAACAAAGAGCTAATTAAGAGAAGAGAAAGGAAGACATGCCATTCGTTGTCTGAGGCCTGGTCTAATTCAACAAAATGGAGAGAAAACATCCTGTCCCTTTCAGTGGGATGTTGTTTGCTGGGTGACGTTTCTTATCTCCATGCCATGAAAAGTGTCAGCTGCCCATTTCCACGCATTAAACCCCTGTTAAAGGAGTGATTCCCCCCCCCTTCCAGGCTGTTGGCAGCCCTACTTACTGAAATAGACTAATGGACTGCACTACTCCAGACTGTGGGGGGTTACATTTTTCAGAGTTCCTCTGCTTTAATAACTAATGCCACATGTCAAGGACCAAGCCACAGCCTCCCTCTCTGAAGTTTTAACTTTTTTAAAAAATGTATTTCATTTCATGAGTGAGCACCCAAAATGTGACTCTCCTAACCTACCGTCTGAAGTGTCCAGGCCTATTTTACCACCCCACAATGCCAACATGGAAGAACATGCCACTCTCCCAGGATACTCTTCAGCTGGCCCTAGAGTCACTATTATTCAGTGAAAAAGGTACCCGTTGAGTTAAAATTAATCAGGAAGTTTGACAATACCCAGTTAGGACTCAAGCATAATAATGGTTTCCTTTCATATCGCAGTTGTTAAATTATCCTACGAATTCTAACAAGACGGTGTTGTCACCTATTTCCCATAGTTTGAAACATTCACTGTGCTTGTTTTGTGTACATTTGAGCAGTTAGAATAAACAATGTCATATGTTCGACAGCCTGTTTTACTTTCCTTTTCTTTTTTGCATACATGCCCTGACCAGGATAGCCCAGGTTAGCCCACTGTCCTTAGGTCTTGGCTGCTAAGATGGGTTGGTCTCGGTCAGTATTTGGGTGGGAGACCACCAAGGAAGTCTAGGGTTCTACACAGAGGTAGGCAATGGCAAACCACCTCTGTTCATACACACACACACACTTCTGTCAGCAGAGGATATGTGACACTTCATACATCCAATGAAGTAGATCTAGTCCATGACAGGTTATGCCACAATAAATTGATTAGTCTTTTTTTCCCAATAAGATTTGTATTACTAGGGCCCCATTCACATGGAGCATTTGCCCTGCTGAAGGCACAGTAGCCCTGCGGAGTTTCTGTGCACGATCACACAGGCACATCTGGGAGGCGTAGCACTCCCGTAGCCAACCCGTGGCTTCCCTCCAAAGATGCGGAGTAAAAAACTACCAGGGATGAAGCACTAGTTTCCGGAAACCCCAGGGCAAAGGCCGGCGTCTGATCGCAGGAGTGCCAGTATCCCACGGCATCCGACCCCCACTCATGTCTCGGGGTTTCCAGATGTTGTAAGTTTCCATGGGATGTGCACCAATGCCAAATGACGCATGCCAATGCCAAATGGCACACGCAAGATGCCAACAGCGGCCCGCCTCCCCCCCATGGCGCATGCGCACTTTACACCAGCGCGGCTTGCGTGCTCTGCTGCACTGCTTTTTTGCCGTGATCGGCGCTCAGAGCTGGAGCGTGGCAACCCAGTGGCTCGAGTGATCAGGCTACCGTGCCTTATTTTGCTCCGGGGCAAACAGCCACACCTCCCCCCCCCCACCCCGCGTTTTCTGGCCCATATGACCGGGGCCCATAGATATTAATTTATATTACTAGGCTTGTTTGGATAAGAGTCATCTTTACTTTGCTTCAGAGGAAACACTGTAGTAGCTACAAAATGCATATTTTCTCAAGAATAAATCCCACTTAGTTCAAGTGATACTTTCTCCCAAGTAACTGGATGGAGGGTTGCAGTCCAAATCATTCAGTCTTTCATCCAAGCTTTACAGTGTTCAGTAATGGCATCAGAAACAGTCTCCCGCTAAGAGGGGTTTGTCTTGCGAACAATTCCTCTAGGGGAAGTTTTGATCCTTGTACTCATGATTATCCAGTAATGGAATATAAATTCCCGTCTTCCCTTCATTCACCCTGCAGAACTTCTGCCACTGTGAACAGGCAGATCACTATATAGTAGACGCAGACACAGTTGGATTTCTGATGCTAGGCCTTTGTTGGAGCTTTTCTCTGGGGGGTTTCTTTTGCCAGAGAGAGCATTTCCCAAATAATAGTTACAAAAGACAGTTAAGTTGGATCATTTGCAGACCTTGAACTTTGATTGATCAGCTCAGATGTCAGCCAATTTTGCCAAATGCCTGGGTGCTTTAAAAAAAAATTGGAGTCATTTGAGTAATACAACAGTAGAGGGGAAGGGGGGAATTGTACATTCCAGTTGTGTCTTTTCCCTAAATTACACACCTTTTGAGCAGCCAAGTAATTCACTTCATCCAATAGTCTGCCAGCAAGTTTAGGACAATAACAGTGAAGATCATCTTTAACTGACAATTTAAGCTCCAGTCGTTTTTGACGTGCAAGGTGTGGTATTGTATCATCGTGAGGAATTGATGCTATGGTAGCAATTTGAAATTACGGGATTACAGTATATCTAGTCAGCATGCAGCTTTTATAGCTGGAGGAGGAGGGGAAAGAGGGAAATTATTGCCAGAAGAAACTGATAAGAATAAATGCCTTACATGCAATCTTAGCGATAATAACCAGTAAGATATAAAAACAGCTGTTTTTGTCTATGTATACAATTCACGGCAAAAAAATAAAAGGTAATTTTGAACTTAACAACTAGATAACACTTGCCACATACTTCTTGCTGGGTTATGTTTCTCTTCAACCTTCCGCAACAGAGAAAGAATCCATTCCTAGATGATTGTCAGCAAAAGACATTTGAAATGATGTGTTTTATGAGAAACGTGCTTTGTCAAAATGATAATGTTTGTTAGGTCCCCCACACATTCTACCATTGTTCCTTCCGGCCCCTGAAATAATTCAGTGCAGGGTTGTTGTTGTTTTTACTTGTCCCCTTCCCCCCACAATCAACAATTGCCATTCTGATAGCAGTAGAAAAGAGCAAGGGTCCAGTAACACCTTAAAGACGAACAATATTTGTGATAGGGTAGGAGCTATTGTGATCTGCCATTCTGATAGTAAGTCAAGGAAAGACAGCACAAAATCTTTAGGGCCTAGAACCATGGAGAGGAAAGGGACATTCTGAAAGGAGAATGTAAACTAGAGGAATAGCTAGACCTAAACAATGGACAGACAGTCAATTTGAGAGTATTATCTCTGGGTCAGTGAGGGGGAATGTGGCATCTTAACTGCACATGTCATATATTTTATAGAACAGTGTTGAAACGGCACTCCTTCTGTTAATATTGTGTACATTTCCTAAAGAATATCTACCATATATTTATAAGGTTTTACGTATTGTAATCTCTGATGTTACTGTTGTTTGTTATCTCTTAATCTAGAGTCTTTTATTTTATTAAAGTATATAATGTATGTATTTTTAAAAGACCTGAGGAAATCTGTATTGTTTTACGTATTGTAATCTCTGATGTTACTGTTATTTGTTATCTGTTAATCTAGAGTCTTTTGTTTATTAAAGTATATAATGTATGTATTTTTAAAAGACCTGAGGAAATCTGTAATCAATAAAGTTGTAGCCGATTCTCCCCCCCCCGCAAATAAGAAGACACGATTCAGATCTGCATTGATTCGTACAGCTGTCCTATCTGTGCTTTCTAATGGGGAACATGATGTGCCCAGGGCTTTTCTTTTCTTTTTTTCTTTCCTTTTTAGAAAAAGAGGTGCCAGAACTCTTAAGAGAGAAATGAAGTTTTCAGTCTGTATACCGAAAACTTGTGGATCACCTGACAAAAATATGTAATCTTTCTTTAAAATCTGCCTCCATTCCTGAGGACTGGAAGGTAGCTAATGTCACTCCCATCTTTAAAAAAGGTTCCAGGGGAGATCCAGGAAATTACAGGCCAGTCAGTCTGACATCAATACCAGGTAAGTTGGTGGAAAGTGTTATTAAGGCAAGAATTAGCAGGCACATTGATGAACAAAAACTATTGAGGCAGACTCAGCATGGGTTCTGTAAGGGAAGATCTTGTCTCACTAACCTGTTAGTGTTTTTTGAGGGAGTGAACAAACATGTGGACAAGGGGAACATAATAGATATTATTTACCTTGACTTCCAGAAAGCTTTTGATACAGTTCCTCATCAAAGGCTCCTAAGTAAGCTCAATAGTCATGGGATAAAAGGACAAGTCCTCTTGTGGATGAAAAACTGGCTTATAAATAGGAAACAGAGAGTGAGTATAAATGGGAAACTTTCTCAGTGGAGGGTGGTAAGCAGTGGGGTACCACAGGGATCGGTACTCGGTCCGATGCTTTTTAACTTGTTTATTAACAATTTGGAATTGGGAGTAAGCAGTGAAGTGGCTAAATTTGCAGATGACACGAAATTGTTCAGGGTGATGAAAACCAGGGAGGATTGTGAGGCACTCCAAAGGGATCTGTCGAGGATGGGTGAGTGGGCGTCAACGTGGCAAATGGGGTTCAATGTGGCCAAGTGCAAAGTGATGCACATTGGAGCCAAAAATCCTAAATATAAATACACGTTGATGGGGTCTGAACTAGCAGAGACAGACCAAGAGAGAGATCTTGGAGTCGTAGTGGATAACTCAATGAAAATGTCTAGACAGTGTGTAGCTGCAATAAAGAAGGCCAATGCTATGCTGGGGATTATTAGGAAGGGAATTGAGAACAAATCAGCCAGTATCATAATGCCCCTGTATAAATCATTGGTGTGACCTCATTTGGAATACTGTGTACAGTTCTGGTCACCACATCTCAAAAAGGTATTATAGCACTGGAAAAAAGTGCAGAGAAGGGCAACTAGAATGATAAAAGGGTTGGAATACCTTCCCTATGAAGAAAGGTTAAAATGCTTGGGGCTCTTTAGCTTGGAGAAACGACGGCTGAAGGGTGACATGATTGAGGTTTATAAGATTATGAATGGGATTGAGCAGGTTGAGAAAGAAGTACTTTTCTCCCTTTCTCACAATACAAGAACTCGTGGGCACTCCATGAAATTGCTGAGCAGTCGGGTTAGAACAGATAAAAGGAAATACTTCTTTACCCAAAGAGTGATTAACATATGGAATTCACTGCCACAGGAGGTGGTGGCAGCTACAAGCATGGACAGTTTCAAGAGGGAATTAGATAAACATATGGAGCAGAAGTCCATCAGTGGCTATTAGCCACAGGGTATAGATGGGAACTCTCAGTCTGGGGCAGGTGATGCACTCTATTCTTAGTGCTGGAGGGGGCAGCAGTGGGAGGGCTTCTGGTGTCCTGGCCCCACTGCTGGACCTCCTGATGGCACCTGGTATTTTTGGCCACTGTGTGACAGAGTGTTGGACTGGATGGGCCATTGCCTGATTCAACATTGGCTTCTCTTATGTTCTTATGTTCTCATGAACTTTTAAACATTTTTTAAAACAATTTTGTCAAAGAGGTTCCTGAACTCTGTTCCAGTGTGTTCCCCCAGAAAAAAAGCCCTGGATATGCCATAGTTAACCAAAGGCAACAGCAATTCAGGTCTGTACCACTCCCTACACTTTTGAATGGTAACATGATAGGCATTTGTGAATTATGATACACACAAGCGCACAATGACACTTGAAAATCTCATATCTGCCAATAAGTCTCCTTCATCTGTGATGCTAGCAAGTACAATCATGGGAAAGAACCTTGACAATAAAGCTACAGATCTTCACATATCTCTGGCTATCTGGGCTGATACAGTCCCTTCTTCAGAAGCAGGGCCATTGGCTAGAACAGGGGTCTCCAACGTTGTCCCTGTGGGTATTTTGGCACCCACTGACACCTTTCCTGGTGCCCAGCAAGAGTTTTTAGAAAGTGGGTGGGGTCAAGTGGGGCTGACCCCACCCACTTTATTTCCCCACCCTCCATTTTATTCTCACAACAACAACCCTGTGAGGTAGGTTAAGCTGAGTGAGGGTGATTGGCCCAGTGAGCTTCCATAGCAGAGCAAGGATTTCAGCTTGGGCCTCCCAGATCCTAGACTGATACTCTAACCAGTACACCACACCGGCCATTATAGTAACGCCGAAGTCACTCATGATCCACCAGTTGAAGATTTATCCACAGACAACACTCCTTTGGAAGTTTTATTCCTAGGAGAACTTTGCCCCTGAAAGTTAAAATGAAATCAATAATTCGAGGTTTGGATTCTGCCTTCCTGAAAAGCCAGAGTAACATAGACTGACTCACATATGTATGTTTGTAACATTATGGCTGAAGCATCAAGTGGTTACTTGCACATGGGCATAACCTACAACAGCTCCCTAGCTTGGCAGGCAGAACTTGCATACCAGTTCAAAAACATTTTTTTTCTCCAGTGACGCAGTTCACACATTCAGCTACTGGTTACCAAAGGTGAAGTGTTGCTGTGCTGGAGACAAACACAAGTGAATTTGTTCATCACTATATGCCACATACATTTTATCTTCTTCTCACAGGGTTAGATCCAGCCAGCTTTTCCACTCCATCTTACCTCGCCCCCCTCCTTTTTACACCCTCCACCTCACAAGAGTTTTGTCCATGATTTCCACCACAGCCTTTTTGCTGGCCAAAAGGGACACCTTCTTTCTTTTTTTCTCTGGTAGAAAATCTGGCTTGATCCACCCCATTCATACCATTATTCCAGGTATTACGTAGCTAAAACACTGGGAACAAAAATTCGACGAATCCATTGGTTGCTTTTCACTCAGTGGACTTTTTATGTTTCTACCTCTTGTTTTGATGTAGAGGAAACCACCCATGGGCCAAATTTGTTCCAGGTTAGAGATTCTGCATCCGAGAACGCCTAAGTTAAGATCACTGTCTCTTGAAAAGTAACAAGGCATCCTGGGTGACAGAAAGCCCTGTGGCAGCTAAAATATGCAGGGAAAAGTCTGGCCAGTGGCTGGAATTAATGGAAGCAAAGCACCAAGCCTGGCCAACAACTGAGAGCTCTGGAGTCCTCTGGAGGCATTTGGAGGGTTCCAGACTTCTGTGCTTGCTTCTCTCAGTGTAACTTAAGCCTCAAGATGTTCAAATTCTCCTCACTCCTTTAAGCTATACATACCCAGTCCCCCTGTAAACAGACCAAAAAAAAAAAGTTTGGTTTTTTTTTCCACCAGCAGACATGGGAGATGAGAGAATGACAGAACCAAGTGCCTGCTGTCCCAGTCTGTGCCTTTGCTACTTTTCGGCATACTTCTCACAGGAACACATGAAGCGGCCTTACTGAATCCAGTCTTTCGCCCATCAAAGTCAGTATTGTCTACTCAGACAAGGAGCAACTCTCCGGGGTCTCAGGCTGGGGTTTTCCCCATCACGGACTGCATGATCTTTTTAACTGGAGAGGTGAGGATTGAACCCGAGACCTTCTGCATGCCAAGGAGATGACTGGCCAGTGAGCCACAGCCCCTCTCAATAAATTATTCCCAAATTAATCTCTTTAAAAAACTTGCCCACTTTATGGCTTGCACTAAAGCAATTTAAGAAACCCACGTTTCCTCGAGTCGGAAGACAGGAAGGCCCGGCGTAATCTGCCTGGATAACAAAAAAGACAAACTTGCCACTTTGAAGTCTAGCATCCAGTCTGAATAGCCTGAGAAGTTAAAAGGTCTTTAAAAACTTGCCCACCTTATGGCTTGCACTAAAGCAATTTAAGAAACCCACGTTTCCTCGAGTCTGCACACTGTAACCGGAACTGCTGCCTGGATAACAAAAAGACAAACTTGTCACTTTGAAGTCTAGCATCCAGTCTGAATGGCCTGAGAAGTTAAAAGATCCACAGATATTATAAACTGGATTGTGCTGTGCTCATGTGGCACAGCGGAAGACAGGAGGGCCCGGCGTAATCTGGTCCATGGGGTCGCAAAGAGTCGGACTCGACTGTGCGACTGAACAACAACAACAACAACATGTGACACAGAGGGATCAGAGGGGGCCCCACCAACTGGGACAAAGGCTGCTTCAGGACAGGATGGGGCACTGCTCGGGAAGGCAGAAGTAGCCCAATGGCCCCAGGAGGACTGGGGGTACAACCACCTGCAGAAGAGTCTCCTCCCACCAAACAGCTGCTGAGCACAGCAGAAGGAGCAAGAGGCTGGCCAGCCCAGGGAGTCATCTGGGAAGCATGATGGATGCCAAGATTTTCTGGATAGCCCTATGCAATCCCAGTTGGGGTAGGGCAAGGCAAAGAAGGGTTTAAGATAGAAACAAGGTTCAGAGACGGGAGGAACAATGCTGGGCTTGGCCAGCATGGGTGGCACCTAGGGGGTTGCCAACTCTGAGTTCAGAAATACCTGGTGATTTGAAGGTGGATCCTGGTATGGTGGTGTTTAGGGATCAGAAGGACCTCAGTTCTGTATCATGCTATGACACCTCCCCCATCCACTCCCCTCTCTTCATTTTCCTTTCCCTGTCTGACTGAGCCACCCTAGTAATGTGTTGTCTTCTTTTCCTGAAGAACTCTAGCTGTCCCACCCTGTCACAGTACAATATTTTGGCTGTTTGCTCAGCCCAGGAACCTGGAGGAAGGATTGGGAGCCCCCTTTAACTTAAATGGCACTCAAGGTATTTTTATATTCCAAATTGACAAAACATTTTATTTAACATAGAGGGGAGAGGTCAGGTGAAATCAAGGGTATAATTTCTGAGGTAACTCAATATAGATAAGTCTGAGGTAAAATCAATACATGCACAGACTTTACTTCTTATGTTTCAGGCTAATGTGAGCTTCTTAAGCTATTCACAGTTACTTAGGCCCCGGTCACACGGAGCATTTGCCCCGCTGAAGGCACGGTAGCCCTGCGGCATTTCTGGGTGCAATCACACCGGCACATCTGGGAGACGTAGCACTCCCATGGCAAACCCGCAGTTTCCCGCAGAAAAAGCAGAGTTAAAAACTACCTGCTAACAAGTACTATCTTCTGTTAAATGTGTGGCACTGGCAGTCGTCTGATCGGAGACATGCTGGTAGCCCGTCACTTCCAGCAGCCGTCGGCGTCGGGCACATGCGCACAAACGCAGTCTTGCTATGTTGCCTCACCGGTCCTACTGCGTTGCCTCGCTGGTTTGATCAGCTGCCAGAGGCCTGCAGATGGAGCCGTGGGGGGACGTGAGATCCCGCTACTGCACTTCTTTTCACTCCACCACTAAAAGCCTCCCGTCCCCTGCGGATTATCCCGCTCGTGTGACCGGGGCCTTAAAATCTTTATTTTGAGAGGCTTTTGTTCCAGTGTTTTTGCAAATGATCTAGTACTTTCTTGAATATTCTCTGACTCTTTTGGTTTCCAGAAGCCTGGTATACTCTTTCCAGTACCCAAACCCCTTTTCTTGAAACACCAGTACTTGTCTTGAGTTTTTAACTGACTCGTAAGGTCTCTAAAGGCAGCTTTTAACCAAACCAGACCAGGGATCTCTCCACTTTTCAGAGCTATCATCCTGTTTAGACTGGGTAGAGAAATTCCTTCTACCCCTAGAAGATCTATCTCCTTTCCTTGGCCCAAATGGAAGTCTCCGTCTAACTGCATGTGTCCTTGCCAATTTTCCCCAGTTCTCCTGTCTAATGTAAACTGTTCTCAGTCAGGGCTGAATTTCAAATGAATTCTCCCCAGCATCCAGTTCAAAAGTCTTTTCTCTTCTCAACTGATGCTAACCAATTAGATTTCTTGGAGCAGCCTGTCTTGCAAGGCTCTCTGTTTCTGTGAAGGATTAACCCTTCGCAATCCTTTAGTTGTTTGTACAGCACTTATAAGCTTCTCAAAAGTCATACAGTCCACCTTCCTAAGCAGCTATTTTCTCCAGGAGAAGATGCATAAACATCTTAAATATATGAATAATCAATCCATGTATCTGGAGATCAGCTATGATTCCAGGAGATCTCCAGGCCCTGCCAGGAGGCTGGCAACACTAGTGGCGGTCCAGGGTTGAATGGGGAGATATTACGAGAGACAGGGGAGAAGAGGAAGGTAGGCTGGCTGGGAAAGGCTGAGTAGGAACAGGGAAGGGAAGAAGATGAACCTAGAGATGGAGCTGTGGCCTTGGGCAAGATAAGGCAACCAGACCTGGGTAGGCCTGGTGAAACTGCCCCATTGCACGGGCACAGCTCAGTCAGGGCCAAAGCAGGCAGGTGGAGAGAACTGTGCTTGTGTGTATACCTGTGTGGACTTTGCTCACTGCAATAAAGGGGATTTTAAGGAGCCCCACTTTTCTCCCTTTCTCATAATACAAGAACTCGTGGGCACTCCATGAAATTGCTGAGCAGTCGGGTTAGAACAGATAAAAGGAAATACTTCTTCACCCAAAGAGTGATTAACATATGGAATTCACTGCCATAGGAGGTGGTGGCAGCTACAAGCATGGACAGTTTCAAGAGGGAATTAGATAAACATATGGAGCAGAAGTCCATCAGTGGCTATTAGCCACAGGGTATAGATGGGAACTCTCAGTCTGGGGCAGGTGATGCACTCTATTCTTGGTGCTGGAGGGGGCAGCAGTGGGAGGGCTTCTGGTGTTCTGGCCCCACTGCTGGACCTCCTGATGGCACCTGGTATATTTTGGCCGCTGTGTGACAGAGTGTTGGACTAGATGGGCCATTGGCCTGATTGGCTTCTCTTATGTTCTTATGTTCTCTACTGCCTATGTAAAATAATGTATGATGTCCTGCTGCCCCCTAGTGGGGCCACAGCTTGCATAGGGTAACCTCGATCAACAGCATAGTAGAAAAGCTGGTTCCGCATATCATGCCATTCATTTAGCTGGGGCAGTGCTTTAAGGGGTATGCCACGCACACAAATGACACGGGCCCCAACCAGATGTGACAATTTCCACCTACGTAATTCTAAGTTAACAGTGAGTGTTATAGGTAGCTGTGTTACAAGTGTAAGTGTTATACTTAGATTCGAGTCCAGGAGCGCCTTAGAGACCAACAAGAATTTCAGGGTAGGAGCTTTCGAGAGTCAAAGCTCCTTTCATCAGACACAGTAGAGTAGAAATGTAGATCTCTCTTATCCTAGTTAGAAGGTGGGAGGGGTGTTGCAAAGAATGCTTGTAAAGGATGGAGAGGTACAACGTGCCTTGTAATCAGCTTGACTTGAGCAGAGGGAAAATGCTTGGCAGCTATAATAAATTTAGAGTCCAGCGGCACCTTTAAGACCAGCAAAGGTTTATTCAAGGCATGAGCTTTTTCAAATACATTGGAATCAATGATCCCTCTAAGCTGTGGAGTCTTGTGAGCAAAAATTCTACTTTGTGAGCTACTGGCATTAAAGTTGTGAGCAAGCAGTTTGGCTACTGCATAAATTAATTTGCACTGAAGCCATCCTTCCTGAGCTAAGGCAAAAATGTGTGAGCTGGAGGCTAAAAAACTGTGAGCTAGCTCACACTTACTCAGCTTAGAGGGAACACTGATTGGAATGGTAGATGAGGTTCTAAACTTATAGACAGGGACTTAACAGCAAATTAGCATGTAACATGATGATGTTTAAGTTATGCAAAGTTAAAAACTAAATAACAAGTTAAGGTTATAAGGTCAACAGTTGCAAAGTAATAAATATGTCACAATAGCAGATAAATGTCTAAAGGTTTTTTTTATATATAATTGTGGAAAGTAACAGAATCTTAATTATCTCCTCTCAGGCATGGAGGGCACTTAACAGCATGTTTTTGAGCCGGATGTGATATTGTCAGCAGCCATCCCAATATTCATTGCATTCTGCATTCTACTATATTATTCAAAAAAGAAATGCACTAAAATACAGAGGATCTATAGTCCTTCTTGTTGAGAATACATATGTGAGGACTAAATGAGTTAGCATTTGTAATGGGATGAAATGGCAGCTGTTACATATGTCTGGTTGGACCCGTTGACTCTGTGTTGTCCTTCAAGAATGTGCCTTCCCCATAGAACGTGCAGTGGCCAAGTCTAGGCAAGGCAGCAACACTCATTCCCTGAGCCCTCAGCTGAACCTTTGACCTGCTGCCATTCAGTCGTTCGCACTCACCCAGAACAGCAGAGAGCAAGTGGAAACTGGCGGCATCCATGTTGGTCTTGCCCATTGGCTCAGAACGATTCTGCTGCTGTCGCCAGTGCTTTTAACTGGACGAAAGCCCCATGGAGTTCCTCCTGAAAAGGACTCTGTATGGCCTTCAGCAGATCAGCAGCACCAGCAGCTGAAGCACCACTGATGTTGCCAGTTGCCACCTGCTCTCTAGTGTAAGGTGTAAAGCAGACCTTCTATGAGCAGACAATGCCTCCCACGTGTCAAAGAAGCATGTATGGATTCCCACCCAGTAACTTTTTTGAGAGTTAATTGAGTTTAAAAGATTGTGTTTGAGAGAGAGGGGACTGGATCCACCACGGAGGGCCAATGTGGTGTCACAGTCAGAATTCTGGAATTAAGAGCAAAGATCTGAAATTGATTCCTAATGAGGGCTGCCAAGCTCCAGGTGGGGCCTGGAGTTCTCCCAGAATTACAACTGATCTGCAGACTACAGAGGTCTGTTCCTGGCAGCTTCAGAGGGTGGGCTCTATCCTACCACATCCCTAATAATTGCCATCCCTAGGTTCTGCTCCCAAAATCTCCTGGAATGTCCCATATCAGAGTTTGCAGCCCTAATCCCCACTCACTTACAAAGTTTACCAGTTTGGTATAGTGGCTAGGAGTGCAGACTCTAATCTGGGACAACCGGGTTTGATTCCCCACTCCTCCACATGCAGCTGCTGGTGTGACCTTGGGTCAGTTACAAGTTGTCTCAGAGCTGTTCTCTCACAAGCAGTTCTCGAAAGAGCTCTCTCAGCCCCACCTACCTCACAAGGGTGTCTGCTGTGGGGAGGAGAAGGGAAAGGAGATTGTAAGCCGCTCTGAGACTCCTTCAGGTAGTGAAGGGTGGGGTATAAATTCAGTCTCTCCTCCTCTTCCTCCTCCTCCTCCCCCCCAGTAGGTTTTGGGCCAGACAATCTCTCTCAGCCTACCTTATCTGGTTGCAGGGATCAAAGGGGAGGGAATGGGTGTGTCACCCAGAGCCAAATGATGGAAGGGTGGAATTAAAATGTAATCAATAAATAAGAGAGGGATGTGGTGTGCCCCAAGCTGGAGTGCTTTCCACTCCGTGCTGTGAGAAGGCAGGTCTCATATCACACCAGTCTTCATTTGCTCTCTTTCTGCCAGTGGATGGGCTTTGACATCATGCCAAGGGACAATATATTCAAGACATTGGGATTTTATTTTTAAAGGGTTTGTTGTTGTTTTTTATTCACAGCAAGTAATCCTAGAACAAACTTTGTTTCTGATAAATGGACTTCCCAGACACATCCCATTGTCCAGCTAACAGGCTGCCAGAAGTTTGTCCATTGCCATAAAGCACAACCCCATCCCTAGAGGAGATGCTGGGAGTTAATAGTAATATAATATCCTATCAGTTCAAAGACAATGTTTGTAAATATTTTCTGGGAACTGATTGAGAAAATGCATATGCATCCTTTCCACCATCAAGAGAAGCGTATCTCTAGTTTATATTAGGGGTGGGAGGACTTGCGTTGGATCTTTTTTCCAGTAGTTAGCAGAGTGCTCAAGGCTTATGATGCAGCAGAGCCCGTCTGGAGTGTGTGTGCTGCAGGAACAAAGTTACACAGAGCCTTTTAAAAATCTTTGTTAAACTAAAAAGAGTCCTTTATTATATGGAACTCCATTCTAGACAGGATAAGGTAGAGATAGGATTCTAATCTAGTCTAACTAACTAGACGGATGGAGATGCGGGAAGGACGTCCTGCTCTCATGCTGCCAAGCTGGAAAAGTGTGGTACTGTGTGGAGAGAGAGTGTGTGAGACTGGAATGAAGGAAGAAGGCTAGCAATCTACAAATCAAAGGGATAGCATCAGAGGAGAGAAGGAAAGGATGCTCAGTGTCCTAGCCTACCTATGGCCCCGTTCACACTGAGCATTTGCCCCGCTGAAGGTACGGGAGCCCTGTGGACTGTCCGTGCGCGATCATATGAGCACATCTGGGAGGCGTAGTGCTCCCGTGGCCAACCCACGGCTTCCCATGGAAAACGCGGAGTAAAAAACTAGTAGGTCCGAAGTACTAGTTTCCAGAAACCCCGGGGCAAAGGCCGGCGTCTGATCGTGGGAGTGCCAGTATCCCGCGGCTTCCGATGCCCACCCATGTCCCCTGGGTTTCCAGATGTTGTAAGTGTCCATGGGATGCGCACCAACACTGAACAGCGCATGCGCGCACACAAGACACTGACAGTAGCCCACCCCCCCCAATGGCGCATGTGCCCTTCATTGCTTTTTTGCCATGCTGCAGCATCGTGGTGTGATCGGGGCGCAGAGCTGGAGTGTGGCAACCCGGTGGCCCGTGTGATTGGGCTACCGTGCCTTATTTAGCTCCGGGGTGAACTGCCACGCCTCTCCCCCACGTTTTCTGGCCCGTATGTCCGGGGTCTATCTCTCTGACTCTCTCATAGTCCTTTGTAGACTAAGGCTAAGAGACAGCGTAAAGTCCTTCACTTCCAGCAGGATCCAGATGAAATTTTCCAGTAGCAAAACAGACCTTTCCTGCCTCCTTCTTCCAATTCAGGGGACCCCAACTTTATCAAGCCTGCCAGCACATTTGAAATTCTGACACAGCATGGTGGGCGCAACAACAAGCCGCAAAATAATTGCCACAGCTTAACTTCTACTTTACACTTGGTCCTAGCCTAAAGGCCAAGGAGCGCTTCAGGAACACAGTGTAGTCTAGATCCAGCCCCTTGGGACCTAGGTGTTAAAAGTTTGGGGAACAACTAGTCTAAAATATTATATTGTATACATTGCAAAAAAAAAACCCAAAAAGCCACTACCTTATAGCAAGACAGCAAACCAATATATACTGAACACAAGATTATTTATGAAACATATGGTGTACTGCATCTAACTCTCATAAACTTTGGGTCTTTTTTAAAATCAAGCTTTTGAAAATCTATTGCACGAAGTCCTCCCCATGACTGTGGAGCTCTGCTGTGTTTTATCATCTTTGAACCTCTCTCCCCCCCACTGCCCCCATGTTCTAGGGGCATTAGCAGGCAGCAGCTACATTAGGGATCTGTTCAGAGCTCTGGCAAGAAACCATTCTATTCGCCGGATCATTGACACCCTGACATTTGTCAGTGTCTTTCAGAGCAGTTAAATCTTGTTTTATCTGCAAATGTCACGGTGTCATTTATTCATGAAAAAGGGTCACCTCACATTCCCAAAATAATATACTCAGGGTTTTTTTTAAGGGGGGGGGAGAGACTTTTTTTTTTAAATTCATAGCAAGTAATCCTTGAACAAACTTTGCTACTGATAAATAGCTTTCCTCCCCCCAAAGCAGTTGTTTACATCCCTGACTACTGGTTTTAGGCTGGTGTTTGAGAAAATAAAATCTTAATAGAAAGGGGGAAATAGCTCTGGATTTTTAAAAAAAGCTGTTTATCCTTTAAGCTCCCGATAAACAACCCTCAAAGCCTTATCAGTTCTCAGTTTACCTGGTGAGCATAGTCTTTTTAATTTGACTTTTCACTGACTGAAACCAATTGCTTGACTATATTTCAAAGTACCACAAAGAGTTCCTCTATGAGTTTGAGATTGATCTCTTCAAACATATTAGCCTGAGCAATCTTGGAAAATTTCAAGGCTATTTGCAAAGATTAACTAATCTCCAAAACTACCCTTCTGAGATAAGAGCGGAAGTACCTAACTGAAAGAGCATTAGACTAGTGCTCCAGTGAACATAGGAAGCTGCCTTTTACTGATTCAGAGAGCTTGCCTGCCTAGCTCAGAAACATCTGCTTTGCATACAGAAAGTTCCAGAATCAATCCCAGGATTTCCAGTTAAAAGGACTGGGTAGCAGGCAATGTGAAAACCCTCTGCATGGAGACCTACTGCCAGTCAGAGTAGACAGCACTGACGTTAAAGGGCCACAGCCCTTGTTCTGTCCTGACGCACATGACTTTCTTTCTTTCTTTCTTTCTTTCTTTCTTTCTTTCTTTCTTTCTTTCTTTCTTTCTTTCTTTCTTTCTTTCTTTCTTTCTTTCTTTCCTTCCTTCCTTCCTTCCTTCCTTCCTTCCTTCCTTCCTTCCTTCCTTCCTTCCTTCCTTCCTTCCTTCTTCTTTTTTTGTATTGTTTTGCATTTGTGTGCATGTCTGTGCCCATACCATGGTGACCTCTAGCAACTCCTACTGGGGCAAAGAGAATATTCAGAAAAGTCCGCCTCTGGCCTCCCAGCTCTGGTATTCTTCAGAGGTCTTCCATCCAAATACTTACCAGGGTCGGTCCTGCTTAGCTTCTGAGATCTGACAAGACCAGGCTTGCCTGAGCTATTCAGGTCAGGGTCCTGAAGCCCATGACTTTTCATGCACCATGCTGTTTTATAGCCTAGCTTCATCCAAGGCCTTCTTCTCTCCATTATGCCCTGTGGACTTTCTATGCGCGTTCATACGAGCACATCTGGGAGGCGTAGTGCTCCCGTGGCCAACCTGCGGCTTCCCTCCAAAAACGCGGAGTAAAAAACTAGTAGGTCCGAGGTACTAGTTTCTGGAAACCCCGGGGCAAAGGCTGGCGTCTGATCACGGGAGCGCCGGTATCCTGCGGCTTCCGACGCCCGCCCATGTCCCTGGGGTTTCTGGATGTTGTAAGTTTCCCTGGGATGCGCACCAACACTGGACAGTGCATGCGCACACACAAGTCACCGACAGCGGCCCGCCCCCCCCAACGGCGCATGCGCGCTTCGCACTTGCATGGTCTGCTGTGCTGCTGTTTTGCCACGCTACAGCAGCGTGGTGTGATCACGGCGCAGAGCTGGAGCGTGGCAACCCGGTGGTCCATGAGATCGGGCTACCGCGCCTTATTTAGCTCCGGGGCAAACTGCCACGCCTCTCCCCCGCATTTTCTGGCCCATATGACCGGGGCCAATGTTGATTTTCACAATGCTTCTAAAAGGCACACATGCTTGTACTTTGATACAGTCACAGTGGGAAAAGTCCCACAATTTGCGGTCAGTCTACAGAGAAATGCCTCTGGTCATGCCTTGCTGGTGGGATGGCCAATAGTGATACACAGCCATCAGGACTGAGAGTGCATCCTTGATAGATCACGGAGTTGTTAGAAGGGTTAACTTTGCTAAGGACAGCACTGTAACATATCCAAGAGGACTGAGGGCACTCCTCTTGTACCGATGAAAATCTGTGTCCACAGAACAATTCCCAGGGCTAAAAAGTCCAAGGGACACCAGCTGGGAACAGAATATTCCTGCAGGTATTTAAAATGTGGGTTTTTCCCATAGTGCTTTCAGCAGGAGAGGGGATTTGAGGAAGATGACTGCTACCTTGATGCGATCAAGGGTGTGAGCCCTTGGATGCAAGCCAAAGAGCAAGCGCTTGAGGGACTTGGCCCTTGGCTCTTAGCCCATGGCTTTAACCTTGATGGACTAATCCAGCTGACCCCAGCTGACACTGTTTTGTGTACTTTTTGTTCTTGTCTATTTTTATACTGTGCTTTACGTTTGCTTAAATTATATTGTGGGTTTTTGTAGGCTGCTTTGGGCCCCACTGGAGAGAAAAAACAGCTTTAAATATATACCAGCTTGCTGGCATGGCAGCAAAGGATGGAGCCACAGCCGGACTCCCCCAGGCACTGCCTAAGACGAGGCTGCTGGCCAAACAGAACGCACGTACCCTTTAAATCATTTCCAAATGACAGTAAAATTTAATGTAGATAACTTTCTTCCTGTAATAAATAAATCCCTATTCTGATCCTCCAGGGACAATTAAAAATTCAAAGGAACCATCTGGCTATTACTTAGTCATTTGCCTATTAAGTAATTGGATGCCCTCCTGCTAATGTGTCACTTGTGACAATGTTTAGTACATCAGGAGATGAAAGGTGGTCTCAAATGTCATGTCTAAATCCAGCCTGTCAGCAAAACAGCTTTTCTCTCTCGAAGCCAACAATTTCATAATTGATTCCCAACATTCAAAGTTGCTCAAGGAAAAAAAAACAAAAACACATTTTATTTGAACTATCCCAGTGTCAGGTTTCAAGGGCTGCAGCACATGTCATCAAAAGAGAGCTGTGCATTGTTGTTAAGAACATATGAGAACCATATTGGAGCAGGCCAATAGCTCATCCACTCTGTGTCATACAGTGGCCAAAACCTAGGTGCCATCAGGAAGTCCACCAGTAGGGCCAGAACTCCAGAAGCCCTCCCACTGTTGCCCCTCCAAAACACCAAGAATACTGAGTATCACTGCCACAGTCATAGAGTTTAGGGTTGCCAGTCTTACCTTCTCATTGGCAGAGGGTGGGAGGGAGCTTTCCGGGAGTGGGGAATGGGGCGACGTCACCACACGTGACGTCCTCAATGTGATGATGTCACACAGTGATGCTGTAGTATTTTATCATAACCATAGGGTTTTGCCCAAAATACCGAAGTGCCACCATACAACATCCCCAGCATGATGATGTCACTTCCGCATGACATCATCATGTTGGGGACAACATGCCAGGTCGTGGCTGTTGGGGGTGGGGCTTCCCCCCGCTGGCCAGCCAGTCAGCAGTAGGCAGGAACCCATGAAATCAGAGGATTCCTCGCTCCCACCTGGGGGCTGGCAACCCTAATAGTGTTCCCTCTATACCTTGTGGCTAATAGCCATAGATGGACCTCTGCCCCATATGTTTATCCAATCCCCTCTTGAAGCTGTCTATGCTTGAGGCCACCATCACTTCCTGTGGCAGCGAATTCCACATGTTCCTCTTTGGATGAAGAAGTACTTCCTTTTATCATTTCTAAACCTGCTGCTTATTAATTTCATTGAGTACCCACAAGTTATTTATTGAGAAAAAGGGAGAAAAGTACTTCTTTCTCTACCTTCTCTATCCCATGCTGTAAACCTCTATCTATCCCATTCATAATTTTGTAAACCTCTCTCGTGTCACTCCTCAGTCATCATTTCTCCAAGCTAAAAAGTCCTAACCTCTTTAAGCTTTCTTCATAGGGAAGGTGTTCCACCCCCGTAATCATTTTAGTTGCCCTATTCTGCAGCTTTTCCAATGCTATAATATTTTTGAGGTGTGGTAGCCAGAACTGTACACAGTATTCCAAATGTGGCTGCACCACAGATTTATACAGGGGCATGATGATACTGTCTGATTTGTAGTATGTGTGTTTTTTGTTTTGTTTTGTTTGTTTTTTTACAGTCATAAACAGAGAAGTTTGATTAGTAAATTTTTGTTTCTATCCATTACGTCTACCTGACTTGTGTCTGTCCATCTGATGCTTTGGACACTGTGAGAACCTCCAAGCTGGGTCCTTCCCCTGCTTCATTAATCGAGAGGAATGAACTACAGGTGGACTCCACCACTGTTTTGATCTCTGATATAATTGTGACCTATTTGCAATAAATGTAGGTTAGTTTTATAGTACATAATTGCATCCAGGTGGATTAACTATTGCTCTTTCCCTCACCCTTGTCCAATAATAGGTTACTCAGAGATTCTTTTCTCCTTCCTGTATTAAAGACATCGGTTTAATAGTATTAAATCAGCAGGAGCAGCGATAGTAAATAACAGTGAACCCTTCTTGATCTGGGACCTTCATACCTGTGGGATCACCTCCACCCACATGTGCCCACAGGGCAACTTCCAGTCCTCAAACCAGTTGCTCCAGTCCTCAGACCAGGCAAGTGATAACTGGTTCTGCTGGGTCTTTCTCAGTGGCCAGTCCTGTTTTATGGAATGGGCTTCCTGAGGAAGTAAGGAAGACCCATACCTTGCAGAGGTGTTGGAGACTCAGCAAAGCAGGGCTTTCCTGACATTCTATTGGCGGATTGTGAGTAGATGTCAGCTATAACAAAGGGGTAAACATCTTGCAGTCTTGTGGTTTGCACTATATTTTCATGAAATGAGATTTTAGCTGGCTTTTAAGGATGTACGCTGCTTTGATTCCCACTGATTGGGGGAGAAAAGTGAGATATAAATATTTTAAAATACATAAATAGTTGCAGCAATAAAGGACAAGGTGGCCACCTTCCTTCATTCTAGGTGGCCTTTCCAAACAAACCAGAGAGCTGAAACATCAGGCTTCATCTCAAATCCATGCAGGCAGTTTTCCCTCTATGCTGAGTTAGTGTGAGCTGGCTCAGTTTCTTAGCCTCCGGCTCACACATATTTGTCTTAGCTCAGGGAGGACGGCTCCAGAGCAAACTAATTTATGCTCGCTCACAACTTTAATGCCAGCGGTTCACAAAGTAGAATTCCTGCTCACAAGACTCCATAGCTTAGAAGAAGCACTGCATGCAGGAGGTACCAAAATGAAGGCATCGGTCCCTGCTAGCCATTAGTCCCTGCTTTGATGAAGCCCAGTGTCCTCTTTATATGCAGCTGTCACTCCATTTGGTCATGCATGAGGGCCCTTTCAAGACATGGTAGATGTACTCTTCCAATAACCATGGGGGTAGCATTTGTCTATATTGTCTGTTTAATTCAGGCACCTAACACCTCCTTTCCTCCATATTTCTGTTCATAGGTATTCTGATTATATTGCTTCAGGCATGTAGGCCTTGTCTGGCTAGGAGCAGGAGAGCAGGGCTGGGGGCAGCACAGAAGGCAGGCACAAATGTCAAGATTTTCTAAGTCAGAGAAGCTTAAATCCACAGAAATGTAATTTTAGCTCTCAATTAGAAAGGCAGAAGGAGGCTAAAAATGTTCACTTGCACTTAACCTGTTATCCAACACTCTTTGACAGCAGCCCAAGAGGGCTCTGCAGATTATTTTTATTTTAATTATTTGCAGATAATTATTATTTTACTGGGAGAACCTGTGAGTCATTTGGAAGAAGTCCCTGGCAAAAGAGCAAGGCTTCGTACAGTAGAGTACATGGCTACCAGGGAGTATATAATTTGGGCTTCAAATATATGTATATATTAAAAAGTTAAAATACAAGTCAAACCCCAGGGGGTCCAAAAGAAAAAATGGTACAGTAGATAAATGACACGACAAATTAAAGGTTGTGGAAGGAGTGTATAAAAGTCTCAGCAAGCAATACCCTGGAGAGAAGGAAGAATTGAATACGGAACAAAGTAATATTTGATGGGAGAGATGTGTTCTTCTGGACGGCTTCAGCTTGGTACCAGCAGAGGATAAAGGAACACAGCAAGCCACTGTTTCTCTGAAGTTTGCATTCTTTCTTTGTTCTTTAATTGTTATAACCATGGACCAGTTCATCTATTAACTAACCAATAGGGATTGGGGAGAGCTTCCTTGATGTCTTTCATTTGATTCAACTGATGCAATTTACTAGGATGATGTGGAATGATGAGGAAGATACTTCAGTGAGTCTTGGAGGTGCTGCACAAGGCTGCGGCAGTCATAAAAGCACTGCAAAAGCTTTTTGCAACACATGGGTTGCCAGACACACTGGTTTCTGATAACAGGCCTCAATTTGTGTCCTCTGAGTTTGCAAAGTTCATGCAGGACAATGTAATAAGGCACATTACATCTGCGCCATTCCATCCTACAATAAATGGGCAGGCAGAGAGAATGGTTCGAACAACAAAGGAGGCTCTGGGGAGAATGACTCAGGGGGACTGGAGTCAAATGGTGGCCTCATTTCTCGATTTGGTGTGCCCTTAGATGACACTCGAACCGTGTTATGTACAATTCCCAATCTTCCAGGCCTGGTTCAAACACCTCGAACTTGGTGCTGGCTGCCATCCCTCTTGCCGGTTCTGCCGGTAGGTTGGCAGGGTGCTGTTCTGTTGGTGGTGGAGCCTCGACTGGTTCCATTTAGTCTACCGTTGTGTCGATATTCAGCGGGGCTGCCTACCCGCTATATCCCATCCTCGTCGCCACTTATAAGTATGACACTTAAAGGCAGTGTTCCAACAAGTGATTCAGCTATTAATGTACTGATTCAACAGCTCAGAACAACTCAGAACAGACAACAACGTAGAGCAACAGGCTCTTATTTAAACAGTGCGGGCTAGCATAGCCATGCCCACATTCTTGTTAACAACCAATAGTATTACAGAGATAATATCCTATCAGTTTGCTTCCCTCCAGCACAATCCTTGTCTCCTGATTGGCCTGCTACACAGAGTAGCCAATCAGGCATTGCCGCTTAGGATGCCAGCATGTCAATGGGAATGAAAGTCAAGCTCAGGACATAACAGAAACTATATCCAGGATCCCCAGACACTGCAAAGAGCAGGGGTCTCCAATGTGGTGCCCACCAAGTGTTTTTAGAAAGTGGCCATGGCAAGTTGGAACTTTTCCCAGCAAGGCTTCTGATTGGCCATTAGAGATCTGATTGGCTGTACAGATTTTTTTTAATATGTTGCTTTGGCAGAGGCTGCCACCACAAAAGAAGGAACTTGTGACAGAAGGTAAGCTGCATCAGCCATTTTGTGGCTGGCTCCCACTCCTGAAGCAGTCATTTTGTGGCAAGCCATTCTGCTGTGTCAGAATTCCAAATGTGCCCATAGGCTCAAAAAGGTTGGGGACCCTGATCTAGGCATTAGTCCCTCCACAGCATTTGCTGGAGCACCTTTCTTTCCTCTCCCTGCTGAGGGAAGGTGACAGGGAGGTACACCCAAGACTGCCACAGCAGGAACGGCAGAGGGTCTGGCATCCAGTATGAGATGGATCAGAGGGACTCCAATATTTCAGTGTCAAAAAAAATGCATTTATTTTCATCATTCCATTATGGAGGAGCACTCAAACTAGTATTTTTCACCCGCAATCAGAAAGGTGGTGGTTCACATGCTACCAGTTCATCCCCAGGACTTTCTAATGCATGGGTAAACCTAGCCCAAGCAAGACTGTGAGACCAAACATTGGCGAGAATTTATTTAAAACAATAATGTCAAAGTATGTGCCCTCAGAACCCACCAGCATGCTCCAAGACACTATCAAGCATTCTATAACAATTTATCATGCCTCTAATATTAATCCCCTCTCCTCAAAGTAATTCTCAGCTATTAGATGCTTGGAAACTTCTGCTCGTGAGAGAAGCTTTATGCCTGTGGAACTGGGCATCTGATACTGCCTGTGTGGTTATGTGGAACTGAATGACAGGGCTGAGGGAGCGGAGGTGTGGGAACTGTGGGCAAGGTTACAGAATAAGATTTTGTACTAGCAGAAACAGACCCGAAGGCAGAGAGAAAAAAAGAAAACCATTGACCCAAGAGGGCTCAACCGAGTTGCTCCTTTTAACATACGCTGAAGCAATCCTCTCTCTCTCTCTCTCCCAATCTGCTCCCTTATCAAAATAACCACCCTTATCATCTCCAGCAGCTTGGATTACGGACCAAATTAGACACGACCTTTGAGGCAATCTTTAATCTCCTGATGTTGAAACAAATTTGCAGGTGTGTGTCAAAGAACATGTGGCTGGCTTGTTCCTTTTGAAGCTCCATTGCCGTCCCATGGTTGCGAGGAAACAGGACAACCTCCCCCAACACAAACCTGCAGACCAATACCGAGATACCTGATAATCTTATTTGTGGTTTGAGTAACTGACAAGAGCCTGCCTAATGGACTCTGCAAATTACAGAAGCACGTTTTAACCAGCTGGTTGCTAATTTCCCAACGCAGCCATACTTTTTACACCTGTCAACCCCATTTTATTTCATTCTGCTCAGCTCCTTCTGTAAGCTCCACTGACTGACCTGACCATGCGAGCACATGCTGAATGGCATGCTTTGTGCTTGATTCCCCCCCCTTGCATCGAAGAAATAGCTGAACTCTTTTGATCCTTCTTTAAACTGCACAGGGCTTTTTCTCTCTTTTTTTGCACCCCTCTGACACTGCTCTGTAAACTCTCTGCAAATAACCCTGTTTCTATTTCTCTCTGATCCATGATTTCTCCCCCTCTTGGCTCTTCCAGGAGGATTTTCTTTAAATGTCCAATTACATTTTTGCTACCTGGCTTGAGACCAAGAGAGCCATTGTCAAAATATTAGACGACAGCCATTTCTTTAAATGACTGTGTCAGAAGTCCTAACTTAGTCAGCAAAACACCAGACCTTGTGATGCAAGCAAGGGTAGCGTTTATTAAGCTGCAATAGATAGATCACTGAAACAGGTCTCTTGTTCAGAATGACTTGGTTACAGAAAGCAAGCGGTTATACAGGGAAGGGGTTGAATGGGGACCCCCCCTTCTCCAATTACATGAGTAACATGCACCTGGGAAATCGAAACTTATTAAACTAATGAATTTCCCATCGCCCCATTCCTACCCACAGCTGCTACATCTATGCTAGCGATAGAGAAGCAGGCAGCCCGACTTGCCAAGGTCAGAACGTCTAGGCTGCCAGAGATAATAGTAATAAAAGCCACATTCCATTCTCACACCCGAGGTGTAAATCAGCTACTCCCCGGATTCCAACCTCCCGCTTGTCACGCCATCAAGGCGCCAACAGCCCACCGCCCTCCCTTGCACTCATAGCCCACCGCCCTCCCTTACATCCATCATGACAGGGCTACCTGACATGCAGCCCCCTCGAAAACAATCCTACCCCTTCGGTTTATGGGGGTACAACTTGTGAAACGCTTTGACAAGACGGGGGGCCAGAACATTTTCCGCCCGTACCCACTCCCTCTGCTCCGGCCCAAAGTCAATCCACTCAACCAGGTAGAACAAGCGATTGCGAGAGATCTTAGAGTCCAGAATTTGCGATACTTCATAGTGAGGTTCCCCCCCCACCAGCAGCGGAGGTGGGGTTGGCCGTTGCGGTCTCCATTTGTTCTCCACAGGCGCCTGGCGTAGAAGCCGCACATGAAAGACAGGATGAACAGACTTTAGAGACTTAGGTAACGCAAGTTCTACAGTCACATTGTTAATCACCCTCACAATCTCAAAAGGTCCAATGAATTTCCAACCAAGTTTGCGACTTGGCTGGATGCGACGCAAATGTTGGGTGGATAAGTAAGCAAACTCTCCACATTTTGGAACCCAGGCAAGGCTGCGTTTCTTATCGGCCTGGATTTTATAAGCAGTTTTAGCGTCTTCCAGAGTCTTGGCCAACGAGCCCCACGCCTCCTGCAATTGTTTGCACCAGTCACCAGCGTCTCCCGCCGGGAGGTCGGGAGAAGTCAAAAAAGGCAAAGGCGGGGCGTCGTAGCCATGGACAGCCTTAAAGGGGGACATCCCCGTCGACGAGTGCTGAGTATTATTGTAGCAGAACTCAGCCAAAGGCAAAAGAGAATGCCAGTCGTCCTGTTGAAAGTTAGAAAAGCACCGCAGGTATTGTTCCAACGTTTGGTTCACACGTTCGGTCTGCCCATCCGATTCAGGATGATAAGCACTGCTAACCCCCCTCTCCACCCCAAGCAGTGACATAAGTTCGCTCCAGAACTTGGAAACGAACTGAACCCCCTGTCTGAGATCACTTTAGCGGGCAAAGTGTGGAGCCTCACCACGTGTTGCAAGAAAGCAGAGGCTAATTTCTTAGCAGAGGGGATGGTGGCAAACGGAACGAAGTGCGCCTGTTTGGTAAACAGGTCCACAATCACCCATATGACAGTTTTTCCCCCACTAGGGGGTAGGTCTGTAATAAAGTCCATAGAAATCACTTCCCACGGTCGCGCCGGCGTGGGGAGGGGTTGTAGGGCACCTGGGGGTTTACCTGGCCTAGGTTTACTCATCAAGCACGTTTGACAGGCCGAGGTAAAGAGAGAAATATCTTTACGTAGTCCTGGCCACCAGAATTGACGTTGGAGAAGCTGGAGAGATTTCACAAACCCCGTGTGGCCAGCTAGCTTTGAACCGTGTGCCCAGCCCATTACTTCCCCCCTAAGGGACCGTGGGACAAAGAGTTTGTTATTTTTTTCCCAGCAACCATGCGCATTGCGTGCAACGTCAGTTTCCCCCGCGACCTCCTCCCGATCTGCATCCGACAGTTCTGTGGAGAATCTCACCGCCCAGTCCTGGGGGGGAGGGTTTGGCGGCGGGGATGAAAGCGCGGCCTGCCTCCGTGTGGTCACCGCTCCACCCAACTGGGAAGGAGTGAAAACTGAGTCACGAATCTCCTCCCTTCTGCTGTCGTGTTGAGGGAGGCGTGACAGTGCATCGGCCAGCGAGTTAGATGTCCCCGGGAAATGGTGCAGTGTGAAATTAAACTTCGAGAAAAAGTCAGCCCAGCGGAGCTGTTTGGCGTTCAAAGAACGGGGGGAGCGGAGTAGTTCGAGGTTTTTGTGATCAGTCCAGACCTCGAAGGGGACCCGTGCTCCCTCCAGCCAATGGCGCCAGGTAGCCAGCGCTAAGCGGATCGATCCCGCTTCTTTTTCCCAAATAGACCAATTCCGTTCAGTCTCGTTAAATTTCCTAGAAACATAGGCAAGGGGGTGTAGCTTGCCATCCTCCCCCTCTTGGAGGATCGCCCCCCATAGCAACGTCCGAGGCGTCAACTTGGACAATGAATTTTTTAAGTTCGTTCGGATGGGCCAACACAGGTTCCGACGTAAAAAGGGTTTTCAATTGTTCGAACGCCCGCTGGCACTCTGGAGACCATACTAGTTTAGCTCCTGGCCGAGTGCATTCGGGTGGTTTCCCTTTGGTTTTCAGTAGGTCAGTTAAGGGAAGAGCCACCTGGGCAAAGTTCGATAGGAACGACCTATAAAAGTTCGCGAATCCGAGAAAACCCTGGAGTTGCCTCCGTGTTTTGGGGGCTCCCACCCCACCACGTCCTTAACTTTGTCAGGGTCCATTTCGATTCCCTTTTGGGAAATGCGGTAGCCCAGAAAGGGGATCTCCGTTTTGTGAAATTCACACTTAGACAACTTAGCAAAGAGTTTATGCTTGTGCAACGTTTGTAGTACCTCTCTCACCAGTTTCACATGAGAGTTTAGGTCGGGGGAGTATAAAAGAATGTCATCTAGGTAAACAAGGACCCCCTTGAACAAGAATTTGTGTAACACTTCGTTAATCAAGTTCATGAAGACCCCGGGGGCCCCTTGAAGTCCGAACGGCATGACTAAGTATTCAAACTGGCCGAGGGGTGTGTTGAAAGCCGTTTTGAACTCATCCCCCTCCCGAATCCGGACCCTGAAGTAGGCATCCCGGAGGTCAAGTTTAGAGAAAATTTTCCCCCAGCCACTGCAGCTAACAAGTCTTTTATGAGGGGCATGGGGTAAGCGTTGGTGTTGGACACTGCATTCAAGCCCCGATAGTCAGTGCAAAGCCGCAACCCCCCATCCTTCTTTTTCCGAAAGAGCACCGGGGCCGCAAAGGGGGAGGATGCCGGCCGTATAAAACCCCGACTGAGGTTCTTGTCAATGAATTTCCTCAGTTCCACCTTCTCCGAGGGACTCATAGAATATAATTTCCCTTTGGGTAACTTTTGGTTGGGCAAGATTTCAATTGCACAGTCAGAATTTCTGTGGGGGGGTAGTTCATCGGCTTCCTCCTCCCCAAACACAGGGGCCAGGTCTCGATATTCGGGGGGGATGCCTTCCAATTCTGCGTCTGCTACCCCCGCCGTCACCAGGAGTTGCCCCCCGGCTATAGGTCCCCACTCCTTCTTCCAGGAGTGGGACCGGCATTTCTCGGATATGAAGTTAACCTTCCCCTCCCCCCATAGTACGTGGGGATCGTGGTCAAAGAACCACGGGCTGCCGAGGACTAGGGGAAAACGGGCGGAAGGGGTGACGACAAAAGGTCTTTCTTCCCAGTGTTGCCCCAGTCCCACCCGCAAAGGTACAGTCTCGTATTTGCATGGTTCTTTCATTGTGGACCCGTCCATCTGAGTAAAAATCAAGGGGTCCTTCAGTTTAAGAACTTTCGCCCCTAGTCCCGTTAGTAGTGTGGGATTAATAAGGTCTCTCCCACACCTAGAGTCAATGAGAGCCCGTACTCTCACATGAGTTAATAGCCCTGGGTCCATTAATGTCACTGTGAGAAAGAAAAGAGAGGGGGGTTTGCTCACCGGGAGTTGCGCCTGGGAGTGTGGGACCTGCTGTTCAGCGCTGTTTACAGCAGGTCCGCCTCGTTTCCCTGCGGCACGGTCTCACCATCGGAGGAGTCGGATGGTTCGCTGAGCGGTTTAGCTTGTAGAGCTCTCGCCCCCTTCGGTTTCGCCACCTGTTTTGGTGTGGATGTGTCAAACTTCTTCTTGGCTCCTTTTTGCGTGCCGGGTAGTGCAGACGTTGTTGGGCAGTTCGCGGCGAAATGGCCCCCTTCTCCGCATTTAAGGCACAGACCTTGCTTCATCCGGAGTTCCCTTGTCCCGTCCCTCGGCTTTGGGTTGGGGCCGGTGGGTTTCCCTCTCGCAGCCGGTGCAGCGCCCCGGGTTGCCATCGCTGCAGCATCATCTAGTTTGATGGTCTTCAGCCGGTTTTCCATCGTGATTGCGGCTTGGATCCATCCGGTGAGGGTGTTTGGATCTTGGTTCAGGGTGACCTCGCGGCGGACCTCCGGATTGAGCCCCCACTTGTAAAACTCTAGGAGGTTTCCTTCTCCTCTGAGCTTAGCGGCACATCTGCGGAACTCCGCGGTGTAGTCTCTCACCGACCTCGCGCCCTGCTTAAGGCTTCGGATCGTTGCTTTTGCGGCTTTAGTTGAGTGCACATCCTCGAATTGCTCTTTCATGGCCCACATGAAAGAGTCGATCTCTCTCAGCTCGCGCCCATCGGCTTGGTGGAGCCCCACGTACCAGTCAGCCGCTGCTCCTTCAGGTGGGCTGCTATGACATCGACCATCCGCTCTTCCCTCTGGAATAGGTGGCCCCAGGTTTCGATGAACTTCTCGGCTCGTACCAGGAAGAACGGGAATTTTTCAGGGTCTCCGTCAAAATCCGCATCTAGGAGCTCTGTAGGCTTAGGGGGCAGGAACCCCCAAGGACGAGGGGGTGGTTGCCCCGGCGGCCCCCGCGGCCCTGGTCCTGCTGGCTGATCCGGCGGCCCGGCCGGTACGTTCCCTTGGCCCTGGTCCGGTGCTGGGCGCTGGTCTGGAGGGACCTGTGCCGGCGGTTCTTCCCGTCTCTGGCGTTCGCGTTCCTCCCGAATTCCTTCCGCAATCATCTGTGGGATGCGAGCGAGGGACTCGTCCAGGAAGCGCATCAGGCGGTCTTGGCTTGGTTCTCCACTCCATCTCCGCCTCACCACGACACTCTCTCGGGCCTCGGAGTCTCGGCCGGTGTCTTCCAGGGTTTCGGCGGTCATCAGCTTGCGTACCGACCTCTCGGGGTGGCTCATCCCCATGGATGCTCTCGGGGTCCCGAACCACGCCTCGTGGGTTTCAGTCAGTGGTTTCACCCAGTCTCGTCTCCGTCCGACTCGGGTAGTTACCCCTCCATAGGCTGCCCCATATGGGTCGCCATAGGGCCCTCCAAAGTCGTGCTCCAGACCCCATTGTCCCGGCACGTAGGTGTCAGGGGTCTCTTTGGGCACATCTTTCCCAGGAGGCTTCTTGTCCTTTTCTTCTTCAATCGGGAGAGTGTCTTCTTCTCCATCACTCATTTTGGAGCGGTGGGGTTAGGACCAGTCCCGAAAGTAAATGATGATTCTGAACAAACTGTCAGAAGTCCTAACTTAGTCAGCAAAACACCAGACCTTGTGATGCAAGCAAGGGTAGCGTTTATTAAGCTGCAATAGATAGATCACTGAAACAGGTCTCTTGTTCAGAATGACTTGGTTACAGAAAGCAAGCGGTTATACAGGGAAGGGGTTGAATGGGGACCCCCCCTTCTCCAATTACATGAGTAACATGCACCTGGGAAATCGAAACTTATTAAACTAATGAATTTCCCATCGCCCCATTCCTACCCACAGCTGCTACATCTATGCTAGCGATAGAGAAGCAGGCAGCCTGACTTGCCAAGGTCAGAACGTCTAGGCTGCCAGAGATAATAGTAATAAAAGCCACATTCCATTCTCACACCCGAGGTGTAAATCAGCTACTCCCCGGATTCCAACCTCCCGCTTGTCACGCCATCAAGGCGCCAACAGCCCACCGCCCTCCCTTGCACTCATAGCCCACCGCCCTCCCTTACATCCATCATGACAGGGCTACCTGACAGACTGTCATTAATATCACAGGGGCATGGGCAACTGATATATTGTATTTAAAACATTTCCACATCATGTTCTTCCCCAAAAGGCACCCAAAACAGACTGGAAAAAGATCTGAAGATAACAGTTGGAGACCACAACAAGATGACTGTTTCAGGCACCTCTGATCAAAAACCCTCTTGAACTAGGGTTGCCAGCTCTGGGCTGGGAAATACCTGGAGATTTGGGGGGTGCAGCCTGAGAAAGGCAGTGTTCGGGGAGGGGCTTCAATGGGGTACAATGCCATAGAGTCCACATTCCAAAGCAGCCATTTTCTCCAGGTGAACTGATCTCTGGGAGATCTCCAGGACCAACCTGGAGATTGGCAACCCTACTCTTGAACTCAGCCTCTGAAAGTCTCCTGAAGGCCAAAAGAGCACCGTGCCTTCCTGACCTTTTCAATAGGAGATTACTTCACAAAACTGGAGCCATCACAGTAAAAGCCTGAGGCTATGCAGTGGCAGTTCTGATACATCTGTGGGGGAGGGAGGTGAAACAGAGAAGGGGATCATGTGAGGCAGCCAGAGCTGCTGCATGGGGTCATACAAGAGAAGAAGAAGAGATTGGATTTATACCCCACCCTTCACTCGGAGTCTCAGAGCAGCTTACAGACTCCTTTCCTTTCCCTTCCCCTCCCCACAACAGGTACCCTGTGAGGTAGGTGGGGCTGAGAGAGCTCTGACAGAACTGTCTTTGAGAGAACAGCTCTGGCAGAACTATGGCTTGCCCAAGGTCATCCAGCAGCTGCAAGTGCAGGAGTGGGGAATCAAACCCGGTTCTCCCAGATTAGAGTCTGCGCGCTTAACCACTACACCAAACTGGTCCCAAATCATATAAGGTTTATAAGTAAGAACCAGCCCCTTGAACTGAACCAGATAAACTTGAGAGCCAGTTTGGTGTAGTGGTGAAGTGCGCGGACTCTAATCTGGGAGAACCGGGTTGGATTCCCCACTCCTCCACTTGCACCTGCTGATGTGACCTTGGGTCAGTCACAAGCTCTGGCACAGCTGTTCCTTAAAAAAAAAAAAAAAAAGAGCAGTTTGTGTTAGAGTTCTCTCAGCCCCACCTACCACACAGGGTGTCTGTTGTGGGGAGGAGAAGGAAAAGGAGTTTGTAGGCCGCTCTGAGACTCCAAGTGAAGGGCGGGGTATAAATCCAATCTTTTCTTCTTCTTCTTCTTCTTCTTCTTCTTCTTCTTCTTCTTCTTCTTCTGCTGTTGACTGATGATCATTCCATCTAATGGTAAATTTGGTGGCCCTGTGTCCGGTTGATTGGATCGTGCAACAAGCCCACTCACAGACAAGGTAGGGGTTTCTGCATATCTGGGAGGGACTCTTCAGATATATATTAAAAAATACTTAGGTCCCAGTCACATGAGCAAAATAATCCAGGGGGGGAAGTGAGGCTTTTTGCTCCGTAGCAATTTGACCCGCATTTGTGCAATCACACAGTCCGTGGGAGCTGCAGGGGCAGCCTGCCACTTTCGCTCCCCACAGCAAACCGCGGGTAAATCATTGTTGGGTTTTTTGCTGCGTGTTTCCGATGCGCTTAAACAGGGGATTAATGAATCACATCTCCACCCTGAGGGCTTCCTATGGCAGTATGTGATGATGCACATACTGGGAAGGGGGAGGGAATGGCATGGAGTCGGGATGATGCCATGAGAGCACACTGGTGTGATCACACAGGGAAAAGTCCGTCCATGGCCCATAGCAACCCATTTGATCGTGGACTTCCCCTAGTGTCTCTTAACTCCGCTCTTGCAGCGGAACAAAACAGGTTGCCGATGGGTGTGGGGCACTGGCCAGATGTTCACGTCTGATTGCACCCGTTAAATCCGCCCGGCATTCATCCCTATCACATGGCTAATTGTACGTGTGATTGGAGCCTTAGTTTTAAAAATAAGAAAAAGAGGAATAAAAAGAACCCAGCAAACAAATGCTGCTTGTGCACAAGTTATCCCCGTGGGAAAAAGATACAAAAAAAAAAGAAAAAAAGAAAAAAAGCAAGAACAAGAACAAGAACAAGGAAGGACAAATACTTCTCTTTGTCAATCAGAGGAAACAGTGATTCAAGCCCATTCTGTGCTGCTCAGGCTGGAACTCAATGCACAGTTTGCTCTAAAATGCAACTCTATAATACCACACAGGAAGCAAGATTAAACCAGCTACTCCTACTGCTAAGATTAAGGCCTGACTGAGCAGCCTGGTATGCAGTAAATCTACAAATCTCCTCACCCCCAGTGCTATATCACAGAATCAGGGCTGGCAATACTCAATGGAAAGGGACTTTAAGTCACTCCTCCTTGTGTTGTAGAGGTCAGGTTGGATGAAGCTGCACTGACCCCCCACCCCACCCCAAATAATCTTTTCTCCCAATGAATGCTTCCAAAAAGGCTGAACCCTCACTTTGGGCCTTCAAGTGCCCTCAGCTTATCTAGCCAGCAAAGTAAAGACAGCTTTGAGCAATCTTGCAGGGCACTTGACTTTTTCTGAAGGACTGGAGAACAATGTAAATTAGAAGAACTCAAACAGAAGGCACGATAGGACAGACAAATTCCAAGTACTCACCTCCTTTCTCCCCAGGAGACCTCTACACCAGAGGAGGCCTTTTCACCATAGGGTGCTGGTGCTAGCAGCCATTCCTCCTGTCTGCTTGTTAGTTACCACTGCAAACTCTCCTTGCCCTTCCTTCTGCTCTGCAGCCATGGTGCTGTATCCTGTAAGGCTGCATCCTTGTCCCCCACCCCACCCCAGGATTAGGGAGCCCTGGGGTGTGTCACATACTGATAAATACTATATTCTTTCATCTTTGCTTTGTTTACACTCTGTGCATGCACAGAGTACTATTTCCTAACACAAGTTTTATGCCTGAGATACTGTGCCAACAGCCCAGTTCTCTACGTACCCTAAGAACATAAGAGAAGCCAATGTTGAATCAGGCCAATGGCCCATCTAGTCCGACACTCTGTCACACAGCGGCCAAAATATACCAGGTGCCATCAGGAGGTCCAGCAGTGGGGCCAGGGCACCAGAAGCCCTCCCAGTGCTGCCCCCTCCAGCACCAAGAATAGAGTGCATCACCTGCCCCAGACTGAGAGTTCCCATCTATACCCTGTGGCTAATAGCCACTGATGGACTTCTGCTCCATATGTTTATCTAATTCCCTATTGAAACTGTCCATGCTTGTAGCTGCCACCACCTCCTGTGGCAGTGAATTCCATATGTTAATCACTCTTTGGGTGAAGAAGTACTTCCTTTTGTCTGTTCTAACCCGACTGCTCAACAATTTCATGGAGTGCCCACGAGTTCTTGTATTGTGAGAAAGGGAGAAAAGTACTTCTTTCTCAACCTGCTCAATCCCATTCATAATCTTATAAACCTCGATCATGTCACCCCTCAGCCGTCGCTTCTCCAAGCTAAAGAGCCCCAAGCACTTTAACCTTTCTTCATAGGGAAGGTGTTCCAACCCTTTTATCATTCTAGTTGCCCTTCTCTGCACTTTTTCCAATGCTATAATATCCTTTTTGAGATGTGGTGACCAGAACTGTACACAGTATTCCAAATGAGGTCGCACCAATGATTTATACAGGGACATGATGATACTGGCTGATTTGTTATCAATTCCCTTCCTAATAATCCCCAGCATAGCGTTGGCCTTCTTTATTGCAGTTACATACTGTCTAGACATTTTCAGCGAGTTATGAAAGGGCTTCTTCTTTGAGGTGCCCAATCAGTACCTTACCATTCTAAGTTTCTTTTCTTTTCTTTTTTTCTTCTTTTGAGTTTTATCTCTGCATGGCCCTGCATGGCCACAGCTTCCTTCTAGCCATACAAACTCCTGTTAATCTTTCTCTCAAATTCTTTTATATCTGGAAGCCCTCAAAGCCTGAACTTACAATTGACGTCTTATGCCCCAGCAACTCAGGAACTTCGGTTTGTTTTGCCCACTGACAGTGCCAAGGAATCATTCCATATTCTTCCTGTGGTACCTCTAGGCCTCCGAGTAGGGCCTCCGGAAGTGCTTTATGCCAGGCCACTGGGCCAGACTGCAACAGTCACAGTGGGAACTAATAAATAATCAAGGGTGTAAACACAAGGAGACTGGGTTTTATATGCAAAGACCATGTTTTTGAGGCACATCATCCTCTGTCAAACTCACACCCCAGCTACAGCATTCATTGCAAACCATCAAACGGGATGGAAACACATTCTCTTTTTTTTTTTTTGAAATAACTCTCCTAAAAAGGAGAGAATTTTATTTTTTATAAGAAAAGGGTAAGGTAGACAGATGGGAAGAGAAAAAAGAGCGGAGTGAGTTTTTTTCTGTTAGTAAAGGTTAGTTTTATTTCTTCCAGTTGTCGGCATCCATCACGGTTGAAAGATCTTCTTTTCAGCTTTACAAAGTCCAAATCAATTCTGTTAGTAAAGTTAGTAAAGTCCCCTGGGGTTAAATCAAATCTTTTCAGATGTTACACGAACAAATTCTTTTTTAAGTCTCTCCAATTATCATTAAGTCCTTTGAACTTTAATGCCTCCCGTTCCGTCACTTCCTTCCCCGGGCCGCCGTCTTCTTCAAAAATCCAAATTTTGAGTACTGCTTCCTCCTCTGTGCTGGCATGTCTCTTCAGAAATTTTTTAATCCATCTTCTTTCGCTTCTTTTTTCTTGTTGTTTCTGGCAGTCATTTCTCGTTGGCTCCATTAACACTCGGGTTGAAATTAGATCTCCATTACTTGCTAAGCTCAACACCCCTTTCTACTGGCAGAGTATATCCTTTTTTTAAAGGCGGAGTAGGCTTTGAAAGCCTTGTCCGCCTCTTCTTTTTATTTATTCGCTCCACTGCCAGATAGAGGTGTCAAGACTTTCGTCAAAATAAATCTGAGATCTTCTTTCCCTTCTTCATCCATAGCTTGGAACTTTAACATCGATACATTTTCTGCCATCAACCTTGTTACTTCCAAATATTTGTTTTTATAGTCTGATGAGAACAATTTCCATTTTAAAAGCGTTTCATTGATATTTTAGATTAACTCCAGCAGGTGGCGCAGTATCTCAGTCTCTTGTTGATTGACAGCTAGTTCTGGGGGGGGTTGACTGGAGCGGAAGTCCCTCCTCTCTTCTCTTCCGTTCTAAGCAGGATTTTCCCCAGCATCGACATTTTGTTTTTTATTTACTTTTTCAAAGTTCGTGCCACATCCCCCAGAAAGCAACTAAAGCCGCAATCTTCTGTAAAACCCCAACGGTACTTTCACCAACATTTTTTCTTGTTACCCCCCCTTCGCGTTTCCTTTAAAAATTCGCTTCTTTGAAGAGGGTGGAAGCTCCTCCCTCCTCCCATACGCTTATCCGCTTGCGGGGGTTTTTAATTTTCGCTTCAAAATAGATCTTCAACTCACGATTAGATGCCATATCTTCTTTTCATGGTAATTCATCCGCTTTTCCTCACTCCTGGAAGTCGGCAGGGCTGCTAAGTCCCATTCGGGACGCACTACGCGGCGGGGCCGATTGGGGCGGGGAGAAAGCCTCAATTTCCCGGCAGTTTGCCGGCAAAGAGGCTACTCCCCTATGCGCCCCCGGTTCGGAGCCTTTGACTAAGGCTCACTAGGGTCTTTCGCAAACGCGAAGACCCCCCATTCCGCGTGTGGGCTGACCGCCTCCGGGAGCGTCCCGAGAAGCGGCCGCCATTCGCAGCACCGAAACCGAAACCTCAGGGATGGAAACACATTCTCCATGCTTATTTCACATAATGGCAAGGAAATAACAGATCTAGGCCGGCTGGAGCATGGCATCCAGCAGGCATAATATGACACAGGGGTTCCTGTTGCTGGCAGAAAGACCCAGTGCTGAGCCGCCTTTCCCCACCTGTGGTGGATGAAGGGCGACAGGGTTTCAAAACCCGTGCTCCCTTATAAATGAATGGCTAGATCTAAGTTGATTTTATTATCCAGAAGGGAAAGGGAAAGGGGGATTATGGGGAAGAAACTTCAGGCTCCAGGTGCCTGAATGCTGGATATTGAGCGAAACGGGTGAGTGTTTCCATTTTGCTGATCTAAGTTTTGACCCAACACCCCAATCCAAATAATGCAATGCATAGGGCAATCTGGAATCCCACAATGATTACTATGGGGTGCAGGGCTAGATTTAAAAAGCCCATCGCCCTTGGACTCCAGTCAAGAAGCGTTTAAATTCTTTGCCTAGTGTTTTCTCCATTTCTGTAACTTTCCAAACAGCAAGCAGCATTCCAACATGCTTTTCAAGTTCTTTGTATCAAGAGGTATCTGTCACCTGTCACATACACAGGAATAGGAGTCTGCATTCCATTCCACAGAATGTAAAATCTCCTCCATTGTTTATAGATGTAAAGAATTCCAAACCATTAAGAAATAAAGCATTTCTATGAGCCAGCCATTAAGTCGAGGGAGCCAGAATATTTGCAATACTAAAGGTTTGCCTACATGCCAAAACTCACATCCCACCTCCAGCCAAAAGATGGTGCCTAGCTGGCTACCGCGCCCCAAGAACACAAAGGACATCCTGAAATGAACATATTCTTGTTTTTGTCATTTAGAAATTCAGGTGTTATCTTGTATTGTTTTGCTAAAGCATTATGGTAAACTGACTGCTGCTGGAATGTGGGAACATCTCCTATGCTATGATGGCCCACATTATCAAAACAGTTATTATCAATTGATGCAGTTTATAATTTCAATAGCTCTATCAAAATGTATGTGACCAAGATTGTATAAAAGGGGACCAGCAGCTCCATCCCAGCACTGATTCTTGGAGACCCAAGGGAGATTCTGTCCTTGTGGGGTCTCTGGGGACCAGTCCAGAAGCTTCTGCTGCATGGGGAAATCTTTGTTGTATTTAATCTCTGCCTATCTCTTTCTTAGGAAATAAGTATTGTGCTTGTGTATTTTGTTTCAGTGTTAGACAGCTGCCCAGCACCTGGCTGGGCAACTGTCTTGCCTTCTTTTTAACTTTGATAAGTATTAATAAAGGAAGTTTTGTTGTTTAAATAACCTTGTGCTGCATTCCAGCTAACTGTTAACATTTATATCCTCGCCTTGGTAAGGGGCACACACCATAGACTGTTCAGAACCCAGGGGTGGAAAAAGGTTCAGGTAAACATTTCACACAGGGTTAGTTTACACCTAACACATGTTTGTAGTAGACACCTTGCCTGGTAAACTTTTGTTAATAAAGATAAGTTTTTTTTTAAGAAGAGACCTTTTGCTTGAGGGTCTCTGCCAGCGTTTAGTGGTTTCCAAGCTTGCACCTTTTGCCTTTGGCAACACTCAGGGAATGCACAAACCAAAAGGAGACACAGACACGTACAGCCACATTATTCTCACTACATACAGTACTAGCAATAAGGCCCATTGTGGAAATAAATACAACGAGCTCTAGAAAGAGGCTCTGGCAGGTGCCCTGGCCTTGGGCACTCAGCATCAATTTGCTGTGGTGACCTCAGCAAGGTATAATGACACAGAGCTTACCATTTTCTCCAAGGTAATTGATCTCTGCCATCTTAAGAGCAGTTGTAATTCTGAGTGATTCTCCAGCTCTCCCCTGAAGAATGGCAGCAACAGTTCCCCAGGAGAAAATAACTGCTTTGGAGGGTAGATTCTACAGCATTCTATTTAGTTGAAGCCTCTCCTTTCCCCAAGCCCTGGCTTCCGAAGACTCCACCACAAAATCTCCAGGAATTTCCCATTCTGGAGCTGGCAACTCTAGTCAGGACTGGCCCGAATGAGTTCCTCACAATGGCCTGGACAGGGCCTCCTGGCTTTGCCTTTTTACTGACAGAACCAAGCTTGGTTGCCTAGCAAAAGCCAATGAGGGAAAAATTAGTCCCACAGGAGCCAAGCAGAAGTGTCTTCATCAGGAGAGCCAGCCATTTTGGCAGTTAGATATTCTGGCAGAGAACGGTGGCTGAGGCAGCAGTGGGTGGGGAAGAGAAGCGGACAATGGCACCCAGCCAATGGCACACAAGTACTCTTGATTGGCGGTTGATGGGCCAATGGCTGATGGAGTGCACAGCACAGCCAATGGGAGAGCTGGAAAGTGCCAACATGTTAGGGCAATTATATATATCAGATTATATCTATTAGCAAACATTGTCTTGTTACCTGTATGTGTATCTACTGTAATTATAAAGATTCATAAAAGAGCCATAATATCATAATACTGATGACTCATAACATATTTTTGAGGCCACGTCCCCTGTTGTGAATTCTTAAAAAGGTAACCATTTTTTCCATTAAATTGGAAAGGCCAGAATGAGGGTCAGAGTGAAACACTTGAGTCAGCTATTTTGTCTGTTTGGGATATCTCCCATTCACTGACGTACCAATCTTCTATAGATGGAAGAATTGGATTTTTCCATCTAGCTGCAATGAGCCATTTTGCTGCCATAAGGAGTATCATAATTAGTTCTTGCCTTACTTTTGGTACTTCCTGCATGTCCCACATATCAAACAGACCAAGTTCAGGGGGGGGTGTTCTTGACCAGAAAACCTGTGATTAAATTGATTTCAGAAATAAACTTGTTCCAAAAATGGTCTACTAGTTTACAGTTCCACCAACAGTGCATCAGTGTTCCTAGCACACCACAATCCTTCCAAATTCTAGGAGAATTTTTGGCATTTATGCAGTGTAGCCACATGGAGGCTGTGTACCAACACGTTAGAATTTTATAAGCTAGGAGCAGTATTTTGAGTGACTTAGAGCAGTATGTTGGAGATTTCCATATTTTGTTCTACTGGGATACATTTAAATTGTGACCACAATCTTTGCACCATGCTGCCTGATACGTTAATGCATTTGAAAAAGTGTGCCTTGCACATGAAAGCTCATTCCTTGAATGAACCTTTGTTGGTCTTAAAGGTGTCACTGGACTCTAAATTTGTTCTAATGTTAAAGTTTTGTTGATATCCTGTTGTAATAACAATTTATAGATTTTAGATAATAGATTCTTCTGTGTGGATGTTTGATTTATTAAAATTCTTTCAAATTCCATAAGTGGTCTTTTGATTTGATTTTGTATATGCTTTGATTCTATCAAATGTTTTAATTATAAATATTCAAACCAAGGTATATTACCTTTCGGGATTTTTGTCCAGTTCTCATTTGTCTAATAAATTGCCATTTTGTGAGATATCTGAGAATCTGGTCAGTGTTCATTTTCTCCATATACGAAAAGAAGATCTGCCTTCACCTGGAGGGAAACTAGTGACTGGAGAAGGGAGCCAAAAAGTTATGAAACTTTTGAATAAAGAGAGTAAAAAAATGTTTTGAATCCCTTTTGGTCTTTCATTAGGATTGTACCATAAAATATTATGAAGGAGGTCTTTTCGTCTTAAGAGTCCTACTTCTATGTATTTCCAGTGAGCCTGATATAAATCATTATATAGCTTAGGTAAATAAGACAGAATCAATGCTTCATAGTATAACTGTATATCTCGAAAGGCCAGACCTCCATTTGTAGTCAGGTATCTTAAAGTATTAAAACTAACTCTTGAGCATCTATGATTCCAAACTAATTGATTTAAGAGCTTCTGCCATTTCTTAAGATGGTCTGTACTAAGCCGGATAGGAAGTGTTCTCAATAAGAAAAGCATTTTTGGTAGGATAAATGTTTTAACTATAGTAATTCTATCTATCCAAGATAAATAAGCATCTTTCCATTGTGTGGTGGTTCACATTATTATTTTGTCTACTTCTAAATAGTTGTGTTTAAAGATATTCTGTAAATGTAACGGTATATTTATACCATAGTATTTCCAGAAAGATTTGACCCATTGATATGGGTACTTTTCTTTAATGTAAGCAATTTGGTCATGTGACAATAGTATCAAGAATATTAAGGATTTATCTTGGTTGACGCTCAATCCCGAGCTCATAGCAAAATCCTGTATTATCTGATTAACAGGTTGCAAAGATTAAACTGGGTTTGTTCTATAGAGAACAAAGTCTTCTGTGAAAAGAGAGTTTTATTTGCTTATTTTTAATATTGATATCCTGAATCAAAGGATTATCACGTATGGCCTGAGCTAAAGGCTCAATTGCCAACGCAAATAATAAGGGCAATAAAGGGCACCCCTGTCTGGTTCCTTTAGATATTAAAAAGTCTTGTGAGAGTGTGCCATTTATCTGGACCTGAACTCATAGGGAGTCATATAATGCATTTAGAGCCTCACAAAAGTTGTCACCAAAGTTCATTTGTTTAATCAAGCATTTTTAACACTATCAAAGGCCTTTTCAGGGTCTATTGATAGAAATAGTGACAATTTAATGTTACTGGCTTCACTATGTTGGATTAGATTGACAGTTTTTGTAGAGTTATCCACTAGGTCTCTATTAGGGATAAACGCTGCTTGATCTTGGTTAATGTATCCATCTATATACTTTTTTTTCAATCTGAAAGCTAAAAGGATCATAAAGATCTTTAAGTCATTGTTTAGCTACAAGATGGGACAATATGCTTTGGGATTTGTCAAGTCATAGCCTTTTTTGGTATAATTATAATTCTAGCGTATTTCCAAGAGTCAAGAATCTGACCATTTACTAAAATTGAGTTAAAAGTCTCTGTTGAAGGGCCAACTAATAAGTAACTATATTTTTTGTAAAGTTCTCCCGGGAGTCCATCCCAACCTGGAGATTTGTTTGTTTTAAGATTCGGGATGATTGTAAGCACTTCTGATGCTGTTATAGGTTTGTCTAGAATCTTTGTGATCATCAAAAAGGATTTTGGATGAAATCTTGTTCTTTTTTAACAACTCCCAAATAGGTTCAGTAGACTCTATTGTTGAACTGTATATTTGGTATAATAATTAACAAAGACTTGAGTAATTTTTTCTGTAGAGGAGTGAAGCCTTCTCTTATTGTTTCTAATACAATTTGTCTGGAAGCCATCTGTTTTTGTATTCTCCAAGTAAGGATCTCGATGGCTTTTGGTAATCTATGCTAGAACTTTTGCTAATGAACTGTATATTGGGGCATGATCAGACCATCTGGTGAGTCCTATGGAGAGTCTGTTGATCAAAGAATTTGAGACAAATATATAGTCGATGGATGTGTGAGTTTGGTATCTAGGAGTAAAATATGAGAAGTCTCTTAACGTTTGTATTTAAAGTTCTTCACAAATCACATAAATCAAATTCTTTTAGTAAAGGAGAGAAACTCAGGTATGGTCTCGATTTCTTTCCTCCTTGCTGTGTCTACTCTTTTGGATTAGATCTGTTTAGAAGAGGGCTAGCTAAGCAATTTAAATCCCCCCCAAATTATTGGTCCTTCCTGAAAGTGTATAAGTTTCTGAAATATTTGTTTCAGAAAGTTTAGTTGTCTGTTGTTAGGTGCATATATTGAATTTAGTGTGGTTGCCATTTAGTTTAAGGAAGAGGTATCTACCCTCAGGATCAACAACAGAAGCCTCATATTCAAATCTGAGATTGTTTTAGAGATTAAATTTGCTGTGCCTCTCAATTTTGGAGTTCCTGGAGCACTAAATTGCAAAGGAAACCAGTTAGATTTGAGTACCAGGGAATGGTTCTTTTTCAGGTGAGTATCTTGTAAGAAAGCAATGTCCATACCTTGTGTCTTTAATGAAGAAGAAATTCTCTTAGCTTTTATAGGATTGTTAACCTTCCTGCAGTTCAGTGAAATTAATATATTCATTCACCATCATCGCATTTAAAAAGGGTAATGTTTGCATGGTGGACTTATGAATTACAGTTCTAGTGTGCATGGCACCAGTCAGAAAGGAATAGGTGGGCAGACCAACTGTCTCAGTGTCATCATGACCCCATAGTAAATTCCTTTGAACATACCATATTGTGCTATCGTCCTTATTTTTGAAATAAGTAGTGCCTCCTCTTTGCACAATTTACTGCCTCTTAATATCATCCTGATACAAAAAGGTGATCCTTAAAGATATCAGTTTGGCAACATAGGTTGTGAGGGAAGATTCCAAAAAGTCATCTCTATATATTTCCTTATAGATATATGTAGTTATGGCACCATAGATAATTATTTTTGTTAGAATTGGTAAGCAGCATGTAAAGCTAATCCATCTAATAAAACTATAGGGGGGGGAAATCTCCTAACCTGTTGATAGGAGTAATAGTGTTCTTTCATTTTAAAGTTGAATACCCGCTTCCATGACCTTTTGTCATAACTTAAATGGCCAAGGATTCGAAATCTCACTGTTATTTTCCCATATAAGTTTCTTACAGAGCAACATTTTAAAAGTGGAAATCTTAACCCTTGCAGATCAGCATAGCCATACCGTTGTGTTGCTTCTTCATTTGCTCCCCCCTCTCTTTCCTGTTCAATTTCATCTTATGATCAGTATTAATTAAAAAAAACTTTACAGATGTTGGAAAGAAGGTCCTTGTCAGTTTTTCTTTCTTTACTTGTATTTAAAAATAATCCATTCCATTAAAAAGTTCGGGTTGTCTAAGTGTTTGCGTTAACATTTCCTTAATCCTGCCATTTCCTCCATTATTTTTAGTAACTGTACCACCAAAAAACATGGATGAATTTAAACATCGGTTCCCAGATGCTCTCCCCTTTCCCTTCCTCCGCCCTATCCCTTCAATCCAAATTCCAAACATCCCAAAAGAAATTAATAAAATTGTGAATCTATTGAAAATTATGTGTATGATAATCATGTTATTGGGTTCCTTGGGTCTCAGTCTTGCCGAGACTGGGTCATAAGACTCTCCAAAGGAACTACATATTTCTTGAAAGTGGTTGAGTACTCAAAAATCTCCCCCTGCTCCCCCCCCCACCTGACAGTATCATAAAACAGTCTTTTTAAAACAATCAAGTAATTCTTATACCAAAGCAATTGATGAACTTTAAATAGATATTGTTGATTTTCCAGGTTGTATGGCTGTGGTCTTGGCATTGTAGGATCTGATGTTTTGCCAGTAGCTATGACTGGCATCCTCAGAGGCATAACACAGAAAGACGGAGTACTCTCTGTCTCAAGGTCTCATATAAAGTCCCTTGACACAGAGAGTACTCTGTCTTTCTATGTTATACCTCTGAGGATGCCAGCCACATCTACTGACGAAATGTCAGGTCCTACAATGCCAAGACCATGGCCATACGACCCGGAAAATCTACAACAGCTAATGAACTCTGGCTGTGAAAACCTTCAACAACACATTTAAATAGATAATTTATTTTTAAAATCATGTATTGGATTGATGGTAATTAGCTTGAAATTGCGGACTCGTTTTTCTTCCTTCTTTTATGTAGCCTTCCTGATAAGGATCTTACTCCATCAGTTAAGCAATTTCAGCAGTGAAGAGGACTCAAGCTTTCTCTTTTTTTTGGTTTTCTTTTGGGTCTTCTTGTTGTGGTGCTAATCCAAGAATGTGTAGCAGATCTTGCCCTTCATCAATGTCAATTGCACAAAGCACTTTACTGTTCTGAACCACTTGTAAGTGCCCCAAGAGAAGCCATAAGAACATAAGAACATAAGAGAAGCCAATGTTGAATCAGGCCAATGGCCCATCTAGTCCAACACTCTGTCACACAGCGGCCAAAATATACCAGGTGCCATCAGGAGGTCCAGCAGTGGGGCCAGGGCACCAGAAGCCCTCCCACTGCTGCCCCCTCCAGCAACAAGAATAGAGTGCATCACCTGCCCCAGACTGAGAGTTCCCATCTATACCCTGTGGCTAATAGCCACTGATGGACTTCTGCTCCAGATGTTTATCTAATTCCCTCTTGAAACTGTCCATGCTTGCAGCTGCCACGACCTCCTGTGGCAGTGAATTCCATACGTTAATCACTCTTTGGGTGAAGAAGTATTTCCTTTTATCTGTTCTAACCCGACTACTCAGCAATTTCATAGAGTGCCCACAAGTTCTTGTATTGTGAGAAAGGGAGAAAAGTACTTCTTTCTCAACCTGCTCAATCCCATTCATAATCTTATAAACCTCGATCATGTCACCTCTCAGCTGTCGTTTTTCCAAGCTAAAGAGCCCCAAGCATTTTAACCTTTCTTCATAGGGAAGGTGTTCCAACCCTTTTATCATTCTAGTTGCCCTTCTCTGCACTTTTTCCAATGCTATAATATCCTTTTTGAGATGTGGTGACCAGAACTGTACACAGTATTCCAAATGAGGTCGCACCAATGATTTATACAGGGGCATTATGATACTGGCTGATTTGTTATCAATTCCCTTCCTAATAATCCCCAGCATAGTGTTGGCCTTCTTTATTGCAGCTACACATTGTCTAGACATTTTCATCGAGTTATCCACTATGACTCCAAGATCTCTCTCTTGGTCCGTCTCTGCCAGTTCAGACCCCATCAACGTGTATTTATATTTAGGATTTTTGGCTCCAATGTGCATCACTTTGCACTTGGCCACATTGAATCCCATTTGCCACGTTGACGCCCACTCACCCATCCTCAACAGATCCCTTTGGAGTGCCTCACAATCCTCCCTGGTTTTCACCACCCTGAACAACTTCGTGTCATCTGCAAATTTAGCCACATCACTGCTTACTCCCAATTCCAAATCGTTAATAAACAAGTTAAAAAGCATCGGACCGAGTACTGATCCCTGTGGTACCCCACTGCTTACCACCCTCCACTGAGAAAGTTTCCCATTTATACTCACTCTCTGTTTCCTATTTATAAGCCAGTTTTTGATCCACAAGAGGACTTGTCCTTTTATCCCATGACTATTGAGCTTACTTAGGAGCCTTTGATGAGGAACTGTATCAAAAGCTTTCCGGAAGTCAAGGTAAATAATATCTATTGGGTCCCCCTTGTCCACATGTTTGTTCACTCCCTCAAAAAACACTAACAGGTTAGTGAGACAAGATCTTCCCTTACAGAACCCATGCTGAGTCTGCCTCAATAGTTTTGTTCATCAATGTGCCTACTAATTCTTTCCTTAATAACAGTTTCCACCAACTTACCCGGCCATCTGTATTTGATCCCAGCCTCCATAAGTGTAGATGATATAGGCTTTAATGCATGCCTGATTAACAGTACTTTTGGAGGGACATCTGGGGAGATTTGGATTTTGGATTTCAAGTGTTGGAGCACCGCCTCCCCCCCCCCCCGGCTCTTGCCTCCTGCATAATTTGGTTTCTGAATCTTAAATCCTGAAATATTATGATGATATCTCTTGGACCATGAAATCAGGCTCTATTAATGGGGCTGATTCTATAAACATTTAAAAGAAGAGGTATTATACCTTTTTCTAGACGTATTTCTGAGACCATCCATTCTGCCAGATATGAGGTAAGCATTGCAGAACCCTCTGCTTGCTCGGGTATTCTGCAAAGTTTTAAGTGATTCTGGTGAACGGTATGCTCAAGATTTAAAATTCTTTCTCTAGACCAGTTGTCATTTCTTTGCAGAGTTCTTATGTCATCTTGTGCTATTAGACCCATGTCCATGGCTGCTCCTGCAGTATCTGCAGCTTTTTGCACTGAGGTTTTGATCATCTCCATTTGATCTGTAGTTGGCTTTAGCAGGATAGTTATATTTTCTAGTATCTCCAATTTTAGATTTTTAAAGAAGTCCATCAGGTTGTTGAAGTCCATTTTTGTTATAGATGTGTTTCCTGATTCCACATTGTCTGTGGCTTCAGCCATTTCAGATTCGGTAGCCATGCTGGATATCCTGGCTTCTATTGTCTTCCTCTTCTCTGTTTTTCTCGAGACTAGATATGCCTTCAGGGAATGTGAAATTCCTGTTTGAAGCTTATGTCTTTGTCCTTCTGTTTTCCCCATTTGGTTTTCTGATTTTGAGGAGGCAATGCCTGGGTTAGTCGGGTGTTTGGGGGGAAGCAGGTCAGCGCTCAAGCCTCACGTCTGCTTTCCTCAGAGTCAACATCATGCCCCCCATTAAAGAAACAAAGTTAGCAACAAAAGGGCAGCCACAAAGCTGATCAACAGCAGATCAAGTTGCAGTGCCAGGTAAAGAGATCTAAGGGTCCATTCACATCTGATCATGACAGTCAAAACCACACATTGGGCTGCTGAACACAATCATGGGGAAGTTCTCAGCATCCCTTGTTCTCTATGGAATCATCATCACTGGTGGTCAATCTTTGCAACGAGTACAGCACAAACAGTTCAAACTAGGAGGTAATGCTACTGAAGCACACACTTTAGTATATATGCTTTAGCATATATTTATTATGCTGCAGGGTAGTACTGCCTCTGACCTACTGCTGGAGAAATGGAGGAATATGAACATGAATACATGAATCTGCCTTGTACTGAATTAGTCTATCAAAATCAGTATCATGGACTCAGAATAACAGCAATTTTAGGGGGACTCAGGAAGAAGTCTTTCACATCACCTATTGCCAGATCCTTTAACTGAAAATGCCAGGGATTGAACCAGGGACCTTCCACGTGCCAAGCAGATGCACTACTGATGAGCCACAGCATAGACCTATGCCACAGTGGTTTACAGGTCCTTCTATCCAGGTGTGCTAAGTCCTGCTGCTTGTGCAATCTGAGGCATCTGGGCCCCCAGTTGGCCATCTGGATCACAGACAGAGAGTATGATGCACCTACTGAACTTTCAAACTTTATAAAGTAGTCCATTGCTAAAGTTTTTACGAAGGTCAGAAGAAAGCCAGCGCATGCTGATGATTTCTTGGCACTTAAGTTAAAGTCTTTATAATACTCAGAGAACTACTGAAAGACCAGATCTGCCCATACCAAAGACGGGCCACCAACTTTTAAGTCCCTTGCTTTCTAGGTTTCCATTTTGATTATTTATCTCCCTGAAAAAGTGCAGCTCTGATGTTGTTGTTTCCTATTTAGAAAGTCTCATCACACATATACAGTCAGCATAAGATGAAGTAATAGCTTTCAACGCTGTTTCTATTATAAGAATTTCGACATCAGCCCAAATTACCTGTCATCAGCTGTTCGAGTCTTTTTCCCATTACTGACAAAACAAATGAACAGCTGTTTGCTTCACAAAACTGATGCACTTTTAAAAGAGGAACAGCGAGAGAGATGCTAATAATGAAGAGGGAGGCAGGATGTGGCAACCCGAAATGAGAAAACTGGGAATAAGAAAGTAGGGTTGGAGAGACACGTCAACAATGGTCTTTTTTGGAATTGATGCAAACCTTTCATTGACTCTCAATGACGAGATGATTTCACTCGGCGCCTTTAAGCAGTGCATTAGATTTTCACAGTACTTGCATAAGAAATTGGAAGAGCAAAAAGATGCCGGTCTTTTGTATTTCGGTGCTTTCATTCGACGCAACGCAGGAGTACACGATCCGGGGCAGGAGGGCATCATAGCAAGAGCTACTTTTTTCTCTCTCTCTCTCTCTTGCTCTCTAATTGTAACTTGAACTTGGGGGGGAGGGAGTCAAAAGATTTTCTCTGCCAACTGTAATGTGAAATGTACCAGAGAGATGGGGTCAAAAGGAGAGACGCTGGAGGACTTGAAGGCACTGCTGATTACCTCTGAACATTTCTGAATAAAAGGAGTTTTAATGTTGTCTGTGAGTGGAATGCAGCAGCCTCAGCTGTACTCTGATTTGCAACTATAGCTTGCTCCTCAATCTCATTTTCTGTCTTCAATCTGCCCACATTATAAATTTTATCTTCCCTTCCTCCCCCCATTTTCAACCCCATCCTGTCAAGATAATCCCTGGGGTCCCTGGCCTTAGTGCTGATGGCCTGAGTCAATTCCTCCCCCCCTCCCCAGTCCTCATCACTTCCAGCATCCTCAAAAAGAAACCAGTTTGTATGATATCTGTCCAAAAGTTCCTGTTAAACTGCCACTTGAAAACAGCGCACGAACGCCATGTTATAGATCTACCAGCAATGGAAAGTCACAGAGCAGCCAAAGATAATGGCAAGTTTCTGGATATTTTCCCCTCTAATTTATTGTTTGAGAAGGAAGGAAGGAAGGAAGGAAGGAAGGAAGGAAGGAAGGAAGGAAGGAAGGAAGGAAGGAAGGAAGGAAGGAAGGAAGGAAGAAATGAGGGGAGGAAGAAATGAGGGGAGGGAGGGACGGAGGGAAAGAAAGAAAGAAAGAAAGAAAGAAAGAAAGAAAGAAAGAAAGAAAGAAAGAAAGAAAGAAAGAAAGAAAGAAAGAAAGAAAGAAAGAAAGAAAGAAAGAAAGAAAGGAAGAAAGGAAGGAGGGAAGAAAGGAGGGAAGAAAGAAAGGAAGGAGGGAAGAAAGAAAGGAAGGAGGGAAGAAAGGAGGGAAGAAAGAGAAGGGAAGAAAGGAGGGAAGAAAGGAGGGAAGAAAGGAGGGAAGAAAGGAGGGAAGAAAGGAGGGAAGAAAGGAGGGAGGAGGGAAGGGAAGGAACATCTGAAGTTACAAAGCTGCATTAGATAAAAAATAGACTTCCAGGCTGAATTTAGTTTTACAAGAAATTAATATAAGAAAAGAGAGAATGCCAACCTGAGCAAATAGGTGTGTTTGGACTCTAAGGTATCCTCTTGATAGGTAAAGAGATCATGGTCTAGTACAGTGAGCCCTAACATAGTGCCGACACATGTTGTCACGGCTCCTGCTGAGCCCAAGCCCACAGCCCCAGTGGAGGAGCTAAGTGCAGATAACTGGAGATAAGAGCAACGGCCTAAGTCAAAATGGTAGTTCAGAGTTACCATCTTTGATGCGTGTAGGGTCCTCAGTATATGCAGGCCTGGTTTATAATCTTTATTTGGAGCTTCACTTTTCAGAGATTCATATATAACCTGACTGGCCCGAAAAAAGATATTTTATATTTACTCGTTATGTGTATATTAGCATAATTTAAACCACTGAAGAAGGCCCTCTGAACCAAAACGCGTCTGGTTCTGTGGTTATTTGATATGTGTAAGCATTAGTGAAGTCACTTACTGTAAGCGCAACTCAGATTTGTTCCTCAATATGATGCTTTGACATTCTATGTATGCTGCTTTTAATCCCAAATTTTTGGTGCACTGTGCAATTAATCTTTGTATTTTATTCTATGTTTTTGTTACTCAACCTTTAAGGTTGCTAACTTGATTTTCAGGTTGGGTTTTTCCCCCTTTCATTGTATCCTAGCAGTGCAGTGAGATCAGCAGACATTGGGCTCGATCCAGCCACCATTTTCACTCCTTCTTACCCAATTCTCTTCCTAATTACAGACCACGTTCTGTTATGTACTGATGGAGCTTGGGTCTGAGCGATTGCTCCAAAAGCCTTCAAGACTATTGATTGTGTTGCCGGTAATGGCCAATCCTATTTGTTGCTTATAATCCAATAGATGCACTGTTTATAGTTACACTATATATGGTTCATGCAAACAAAGGATCCTAGCTGCCTACTTGGTATTGGTTATTGTTTAATGTGGGTGTGGTTTTTACAAGTATTAATTGGTTCCTGTCGACCCTGTGCCTTCAGTTAGAAAGTTCTATAAAGAAGCATGTTATTATGAAAGAGCTGCCACGTCTCAATATGTTCCATATAGCATTTGCCCATACAGGTCTCATGACCTGCAGCATGGCCTTTTTGGTAGTCAAAGGGGTCCAATCCATTATTTCCACCAGCAGAAAAGTTGGCTGGATCCAATCCATTGTTTGTGTTTAGAGTTCTTGGAGCAGTTTGGTTCTTAGGCCTTCTTCATGTCCTCTAGCACAGTTTTAAACTTGGGCTATAAGGAAAAGTCGAGCTCTCAACATGTTGGGTTCACCCTAAGTTATTACTTTGCCACTGTCAGAGAAAAGCCATCTAAAGGAGCAATACCATGAAATTAATTGACTGCAGTCTGTCTTTTTGAAAGTTCTAAAATGCCTTATTCTCTGAAGTGTTATCACCAGATATAAATTCCAGGTTGCAGAGTCCAAAAAGCTGAGTTCAAGCAAGGACAGAAGACTTAGTGATTTTATTATTATGGTAACAATTCCCAGAGGATATAACTTTCTGAAGAAAGTGGACATGGGAGCAATATTTTTAAACATGTCAGTGGTCTATGATGGCCCCAGTCATAACTATCTAACCAGTGAGGCACTTGTGGTGCAATCTTAGTCAGAGCTACACCTTTCTAAGGCCAGTGAAGTCAATAGATATAGAAGGGTATAACTCTGCTCCAGATGGCCTGATTGCCTGACATGTCCTTATTAATTAGCTCCAAATAGTCCCAGCTGCCAACCACCAACTTTTCTTCCAGTAAGTCTATCTTTGGTTTCTCACAGCATCTGGGAAAATGTAAATGACAACCCATTGAATGTTCGAAATGTTTCAGCTCATGCTGTAGCAGGCACGAGTAAACAATTTTACGTGCAAGGAGGCTATATGACTTTCCGAGCATATGAAGCTGTTTTCTACTAACTAGGTCATTGGTCCATCTAGCTCAGCAGCATCAACTCTAGCTTGCAGCAAGGGTGTTAGGCTGAGATCTTCACAAGTCTTGCTATCTGAGATCCATTTCATTGAAGATGTTGTTGGATAGACCATCCAAACCATAAACTTTTTGTTTTATTATAAAGAAAGCTGATTATGGAGTGTCTCAATATTGTGTGGGTCATCGAAACCAGCCACAGGTGAATGGCATAGCCATGTTAGAAGAACACAGCCAGTGGCCCAGAACAGATGTTTACAGTGAGAAAAGTGTAAGTGCAAAGGTATTACTTATTAACAGGATTCTTTTTCAGATATCGCAAAGACCTTCTGAAATAAATCAGAAGAGATTTGGAGCTTTAAAGAAATCAATACCAGAGAACAAATCTGTGCCGCTCCTGATGTTAGTGAATTACAGGAAGACAAAAAGTAATGACAAACACCTGAATTTGCTATAAGACGTAACCCAAGAAAGGAATCCAAAAACACAATCCCAGATCCATTGCTACTGTTTATTGCCCATTAAATAAGTTTTAATTTGATGTAGACACAAATCCTGTTTGGAACCAAAGATCATGAATGCTTGAAGGTGTAGTGTGATGTAGTGGTTAAGTGTCAGGTTAAGACCTGGAAGATCCAGTTGAAATCCCCACTCATGTCGTGGAAACTCACTGGGTGGCCTTGGGCCAGTCACACTCTCTCAGCCTAACCGACCTCACAGGGTTGTTGTAGAATGAAATGGAGGGGGGGAGAAAAATGTAAGCCGTTTGGGTCCTCACTGTGGAGAAAGGCAGGCCATAAATGAATTAAATAAAAACAGACATATTTAGGCTTACATGGCACACAACATACATTTAGTTCAATTTCTGAAGAATAACACAACCATAATTCCTCTTAGCAACATGTTTCCTTATTTAACTACTTTTGTGGTTAAGATGAGCTGTTTCTGCCTCTTCTCCATGAGTACCTTGAGGATGTGCAACCAGAGATGTGGGCACTAGTCTCACTCTCTCCTTACCTGCATTCACTGCAGAGCATGCTTTTCACCATCAAGCCCTATCTTTCGCTCTTCCTGTTAAAACTGCATTACCTCCAAAAGACACAGAACATTAGTTTTGCTAATTAACATGATCTTTGTTACGTAATACAGATTATACCAGATAATAGTGGGCAAAATAAGCTCTTAAAGCTTATGGACTCCTGTGGTGAAATTCTGAAAGCACTCAGGTAAATGGCAGGACTCCTATTAACTTAACTGAGTTAAACCTTGTATTCTAGGCTTCAGATTAAAGTGATAACTGCAGCAATAAGGCCAAGCCGATGCAAATTTTCTTGGATATTTTTATAAGCATTGAAAACTGCCCCCGTTGGGCAATTTTTCAGTGATTGTTTTAAAAGAAAAACAAACATTGTCCTTAGGATTGCCAAACTCCCACCCCAAACTGGCCTGAAAGGTGACACAGTGACACTCTACTTTTTGGGCAAAACTCTATGGTAAAATTGGCTAAAAACCATAGAGTTTTGCCCAAAAACTAGATCATCAGCCCCCTGATGCCGGCAACATGATGACGTCACTTCCAAGGCTGCGTTCAGACGGCCAGTCAATCGCGCCATGAGCCCTCCTAAAATTTTATCCCGATTTTTTAAATCCAGCCTAGCACGACCAGACGCCCCCTATGAAATAGCCTCACCGCGCGTTGTTCCCGCCTGTGATTTGTCTACACGGCATCCACCGAGGATTTTTTTAAAAAAAGTTTTGTACATTCGCATAGGCAAGGCTGCGCCTCCTTGGAGAACTGAGGCGATTGCGGAGGGTTTTCAGCAAAGTCCCGGTCCTCCCCTTGCCATTGCCATCAATGGAGGGACTATTTTGCAAGTTAGAACAGTCCTTCCCCCCTCCATCTCCCATCGCGGTAACATCTTGTCCCTAAAAGAAATAAGCATGAATATTACATTCCTCGTAGCGCTTATCGCTGAATGCGTTTCCTCGTTAAAGCGCACATGGGGTTTCAATTTTTTAAAATCGCGCTCCCGTCGGCTCGGTCTGACGTCAGACCGAGCCGACGGGAGCATCGCGCGCTAATGGAGTGACCAGACGGAAGAAAGTCTGCAGTTGTTGCGCGGGTAAGCGAAAACCCTACATTGAAACTACTACTTTTTAAATCAGGATTGGAGGCGCAGCAGAACGGGATGCCTATGGGACCGGAATATTTCGCAGATGTTTCTGTCTGGTCGTGCATTTTTGATCCGCAAGGGAGTCGTTCCTATGGCAGATCAAAAGATCCGTCTGAACACACCCCAAGTGATGTCATTGCTCTGTGAACGAAAGTGCAGCAGAAGATCCCAGAAAAGACCAGGGATCCCCCACTGGCTGCCATTAGGACCTGGCAACCCTAATTGCCCTTCATCTGACTTCATTTGCCCTCAGTAATGTCGGCATGTAACTCTACAGCCAAATGAGGACCGCTGCAGTTCATTAAGGCACATTTTGGGGTTTGTCTGCTTTTTTTTTGCCATCCAGACATACCCGACTTATGGTGACCTCATAAGGTTTTCAAGGCAAGAGACAAATAGAGGTGGTTTGCCATTGCCATCCTCAGTGTCATGACCCTGAGTATTCCTTGGAGGTCTCCCATCCAAATACTAACCAGGGCCAACCCTGCTCAGCTTCTGAGCTCTGACAAGATCAGGCCAGCTTGGGCCACCCAGGTCAGGTGGGAGGCAAGATAAGGAGGGACATGTGAACAGATACTGTGCAGGTAGAAAGAGAGTGTGAATGACATACAGAGCAAGATGCCTTAAAAACAATCACGGAATTTACTCCAAAGCTTCCCTACCCCCCCCCACCCCTTCTCATTACAGAAACATCAAGGGAACCAGTTGACAATGTGCTAATGCAATGAAGAAGCACATCACCAATTCCAGGAAGCCAAGACAGGAATCAGTACTACAGTCAGGTTGTTGTGACAGTTTGTGTAAGACACCAAGCTATGTGCCAGACTTGATCAAGACAAAGCAATTGTTCAAAATGGCACAGTGGAAGAACGGACCTCCGTCGCTTTGCAAGTCTCTTTTGCGAGCGCTCACCCATACAAAGTCACATTGGCAAAGACACCTATCTCAGTAATAAAGCCACACTATTTGCTAAAGGTGCCTGAGGTCTTTGAAAAGTATGCTACAGTTTATTAAATGCTCTTCAGATTTATCAACAAGCAAAAGACAGAATCTAAATAAAGCTAGGAAAGTGACACGCATGAACCGAAAATATACAGTGCCCCTTGTTACCGAGCAAGGATTTTCTACCATCCATATGTATGATATGTCATCATGGGTCTGGGAAAGTGAATTGTATTGCATTATTCTTCTTAACCATACTAAATTGCAAAACGCGTCAGCACTCTACACAGCCAGTTCATGGTGCGCTTGTTCTTTTACATGATGCACCCATTTATTTGGGCAGGATTAAATCAAAGGAAGTGATAGACTCTCATATTCTTTCTTTAGGTTGATGGTGTTGGTGAAAAGTCACAGCCGACTTCTGGTGACCCTGTAGGGTTTTCAAGGCAAGAGACATTCAGAGACGATTTGCAATTGCCTGCCTCGGTAACCTGGTATTCCTTGGAGGTCTCCCAACCAAAACAATAGTCAGGGCCGACCCCACTTAGTTTCGAAGATCTGATGAGATTGGGCTAGCCTGGTCTATTGGTAGATACTGGAGTTATAATCAATACATACAACTAGTTTTTTTGTTTCATTTAATGTAAACGGACAATAACATTTGTTCTTATTTTAAGCAGGGAGCAAAAGATCATGACCCTAATTCCAAGATAACCTCAGCCTGGCGGCCTCGCATTAAGAACTGTCCGTGTCTCAATCCACCCATTCCTGAGCATTGTCTTAGCAGTACCTATATACTGTGAAGCCATGTGGATTGCTGATTTATTAGAGCAGTTATCTGTCCACTAGGCCTGTGCTTCATTCTGATTAGGTATCCAGTTGATAAGGAAGCAGAGGCAGTCTGCAGTTGGGACTTAAAGGTGTGATTCTTCTCAAGAAATAAAGAGAAAATTCTCAAATTTAAAAACAAAATAAGAAAAAAAAAGTTTTTGCAATGACTTCCAGAAATCCGGGAGCCCGTCACAGTTGTTTAGCTGCATGTTTCTGCATGGAACATCTCTCCTGCTTTTGTTTGGAAATTAAGCAGTTCAGAGAATGGATGCTTTCCTTCTTTTTACTATACCTAGCAAAACTGAGTGTGATTTTGGTTGTTCCCTTGGCACTGCTGCAGTAACTATGCTCCGTAATGATGATTTGTTGCTTTTCGGAGATGATGGTGTGCAATCTGTGGCTCGATTTATGATAATTATATAGCATTTCCTCCTAGCTTTAAAGGCTGGTGAAGTACAGTGCTTTAGTGTCAAAAAAAATGGGAAAGGGCTGAAAGAGCAGCAGAGGCATTTCGATTAAGAAACTTTAACAGCTTCCCTTTGCCAAGCCAATCAGGCATGCAAATCAGATCTATCCCCCCCAGCAGATGGTCCTCAAAGAATTCCACTATTTTGAACTATAACAAGCAGTCCCATTAGGCTTCATTTAACCATTAGAGTCAGGCATATGCTGAAAACGGCAAGATGCACAGACTTCTCCACCTAGCCACTGGCGTAATCTTCATTTCCAGTAGGTTCTAAGCAGAGGCGTTCCCCAGGCATTTTGATGCTTGAAGCAGAACATCTGAATAGCATACCATCAAAGGCTCTAAATAATAATAATAATAATAATAATAATAATAATAATAATGGATTGGCTCCATTTGGAGACAGGAAGCAATTTTATCCAGGCCAGTTTGGCCAGGGATCCTGGAGGTTGGGTTTTTATTGTTGTTGTTGTTGGGTTTTTTGCCATCGTCTGGGCATGGAGTAGGTGTCACTGGGGGTGTGGGAGGAGGAAGTTGCGAATCTCCTGCTCTGTGCAGGGAGGTTGGACTAGATGACCCTGGAAGTCCCTGCCAACTCTATGATTCCATCATCCCACAAAATATTTCCACGTGCACAACAGTACTAAGCACTAACATTACCTCTCTGCCTGCTTGTGCTAAGTGAGTGTGACGGTATCCCCCGCTATCTTTTCAGGGCAAGCGAGACATAGCACAGGGTATTTCTTCTGATATAATTTTTAAAAATCATGTGAACCATCTGTTGAACATGCCATTTGCTCCATATGTACACTGCTATTTTGTGAAAAATTATACCGAGGTGCAATTGTTGCTGCAGCACTTGTGCTATTGTCTATGGAAGTGGAACTGGGCTAAGTATACTTTCCTTTCTGCCCACACATCACTGGGTCCAACCCACGATAAGGAAGTCTCTGACTGCCTTTTCACAATCCCTCAAAATCTGCTGCCCCAAACCAGAAGTCCATCAGTGGCTATTAGCCACAAGGTATAGATAGGAACTCTCAGTCTGGGGCAGGTGGTGCACTCTATTCTTGGTGCCGGGAGGGGGGGGCAGCAGTGGGAGGGCTTCTAGTGTCCTGGCCCCACTGCTGGACCTCCTAATGGCACCTGGTATTTTTGGCCACTGTGGGACAGAGTGTTGGACTAGATGAGCCATTGGCCTGATTCAACATTGGCTTCTCTTATGTTCTTATGTTCTTATGTTCAGATGGGTGTAGACACTGGACATAGCATACCAGGTTTAAAACAGCTTCACTACTTATCAGGGAGCTTCCAGCCACAAGAGGTCTCATTTACACAATATAAAACCTTAGGGCTGCTACGAGAATTTTGTATTTACCTGTGCTCTGGGATTTCCATGGCTCCCAGGTACACAGGGACCAGATTCTGAGTGTGACTGTTGAGTTCCAGAAGGGGCTTCAGCCTCCCCCTTCTCCATTTTCACAAACTGAAATGACCCCTGGGAGCTATTTCTTCCATTGGACAATATACATAAATTTCCCAATGGCACAAATAACAGCTCTCCAAGGCCACTATATGATTTGTCCAAGGAATCATGATAGTCTTCATAGGGGGAAAAATGAATATATGAGATGAGTATCATTCCAGCAGCCTCCATACTTAGACAATTTGACAGCAAATATTACGAGGGGGGAGCATATTCTGTGAGTTATTAGCAAAGAGTAGGGGACTGAAAATCAAAAAGAGCATAACAGATTGTACATAGGCCTGACTCAGATGGTGTGAAACTGAAGTACTCTGGTGCCAGTTTCATATACTATATGTATTTTTTGAGCAACATACTGGAAACATGAATAGACGAGTACAAGAGAGGAACTCACAAAGACCTGCAGAGGGTCATTTTATTTTCCCATTCATCTTTCCTCTTTCTCTCCTCCTGGCAACCCCCACGTCCTCTCCCCTTTCCTTCCTTCCCTATCTCCTAACCATTCACTAACCAAACTTTCTTTACCTATGAAATATACTGGGTTCGAGACGCGTAAAGTGATCAGCTCATAGTTTATTAGTGATTTCAGCTTAACTCTAAGATGGCTCTAGCAGGGCTGGAGCTCTGCTTAAATACGTGCAAAACACCCCACACCCCACACACCCACACTCCCCGTGATAGGTTATTTACATTACAACTCCTGTTCTATAGGTTCCTTCCAGGATCCTGGCTATCTACTGTTCTGGCGAAACAAGCTTAGTCAGTTTCCAAGTACTGTTCAGGCTCAGTACGTAAGAACCTATATCCCCAGTTTTCGGCTTTATTCATTATTTGGTTATTTATACCCTGCCTTCCTCCTCAAAGGGGATCCAAAGTGGCTTATATCATTCTCCTCTCCTGCATTTTATTCTCCAGCAGTCCCATGATGGTTGTAGACTAACCTACCTCGCAGGGTTGTTAAGAGCATAAGATGAAGGAGAGGAGAACAATGTAAGCTGGTTTGGGTTCCCTTTGGGGAGAAAGGTAAAGGTTCCCTTGCTCGAAAGCCAGTCGAAGCCAACTCTAGGGTTGCAGTGCTCATCTCCGTTTCAAAGCCGAAGAGCCAGCGCTGTCCGAAGACATTTCCGTGGTCATGTGGCCAGCATGACTAAACACCAAGGTGCACGGAACACTGTTACCTTCCCACTGAAGTGGTGCCTATTTATCTACTTGCAATTTCTTGCTTTCGAACTGCTAGGTTGGCAGGAGCTGGAACTAGAGACGGGAGCTCACCCCGTCATGCGACACTCACGGGTCGGGGAGAAAAGCAGGGTACAAATGGAGCTAATTAAATAAAATATAAATAAATATTAAAGTGACTAGAGCAGCACATGAGCCGGGGTTAGTTCTAAACTTTTACAGGCAGCTGACACATGGCTCCATACCACCCCTCACCACCAAGCTTTTTTGAAAATTAAGAGAACAAGAAAGAAGGAATGCAAAATAAGAATGAACAGTGAAAGAGAAAGGCAGGCAGGAAGGAAAATAAAGGAAAGGCAAAAGAGATAGGAAGGTTGGGCAAATGAGAAAGAAAGAAAAAGACATAGAGGGAACAAGAAAAGAATGGGGAATAAGGGTACAATTCCCCCCGCCCCCAAAAAATGGGGGGGGAATGAGATTATCTAAAACTTCATAACATAAGTATGTCACAATGTCATTCAGTCTGTCTGGCAGCTTTGTGCCTTTCGGCCTACCCACCTCAATCTGTAATGCCTTGCGCTCTGCTGGGCTCAGCTGAGGCCTTGCTTCCATCTGGGAGTCCAAGGATTTGCTTCCTGCAGAGCTTGTGCAGAACTGGACCTTACAGAAGTACAGAATAGCAGTCTTTTTTCAAGGGCTGGTGCTCCAAAGTAGAACAAAGCCCCAAGAATCCTGAAAATTGTAGTAGGAGACAATAGAGACTGTTTTCATGTGCAGCTGCTATTATAATTAAGAGAAGATATAAGGATTGGGCCCTGACTTGAAATAGCCATGGCTAGCCCAGGCTCGTAAGATCCCAGAAGGTTAGCAAGAGTTCGATTGATACCACCAAGAGTTGGATTGGATACCACCCCAAGGACGTCCAGGTTCACAACACAAATGGAGGCAATGGCAAACCAACTCTGACTGTCTCTTGCCTTGAAAACCCTATAGGGTTACCATAAATCAGCTGTGGTTTGGCAGCAAAAAGGGAGGGGAGAAGGAAGGCCAAGGAGCCTGCACTAGGGATGCCACCTACATGCCAGCAACCCTTGGGGGTGTGGGACATAGAGGAAAAAGCCATGTGTATGTCAAAGTCACTTCTGACTAAAACCCACAAGTGAAATCAGCACTCTAGGTAACCACAGTGCTCTATGGTAACCACAGAGATGGGGAAATCCTAGAACGATAGTGACATCACTTCCAGGTTTTGGCTGGAAGCGACATCAACACATACCTCTTCCCCCGCATCCTCCCCTGCTGCTCATTTGAGCAGTGGCAGGGGTCAGGAGGTGGTAGGGGAGGCATAGTGGCTGAGTTGACAAGCCCAGCTTGCACGAAGAAGAGGAGGAGGAGGAGATTGGATTTATACCCCACCCTTCACTACCCAAGGGAGTCTCAGAGTGGCTTACAAACTCCTTTCCCTTCCCCTCCCCACAAAAGACACCTTGTAATGTAGGTGGGGCTGAGAGAGCTCTGACAGAAACTGTTCTTTTTCAAGAACAGCTGTGCCAGAACTATGGCTTGCCCAAAGTCATCCAGCAGGTGCAAATAGAGGAGTGGGGAATCATACCCGGTTTTGCACACACTTAACTACTACACCAAACTGGAAGGCAAGTTTCTAATTGGCCCAGGGTCACCCAAAAAGCTTCCATAGCAGAGTAGGGATTCAAACCAGGTTTCCCAGACCCTAATCCAGTACTCTAGTTACTACACGATACTTGCTCTCAGTGTTCTCTATGAGTCAATAAATTCATTGGCAGGAAGGTCCTGTGGTATATGCATAATATACAAAGTTATGAAGACTGAAAGGAAACTGCAGTCAGTAGATTATATTTTTTATCTTTTCCTCATGTATTTCTTTTTAAGGAATCCTATAAAGAGCACTGCATCTGCACAAAACCTTATTTCGCAATGCATTTTTTTTAAAAAATCTGCACAAAATGTGTCTAGCTACATGTTAAGAAAAAAACATGCCAAAAACACAAGGGCTTTCATGAGTGCATTGCAGCATCTGCTGAACTCTAAATCTGGCCAACAGTATTCTGCAGCACTGCCAGTACTATGCTGTTTCATAGTCCTCTTGGATTACCCAAAACGTTTTAGCCAATGAAGTGATGATACCTATTCACTCTCACTGAAGACTGAGTCCCATCAGCTGTCATAATTGTAGGGAGAGCTACGTGCAGCACATGGACAGGGGAAAATTACAAAGTGAGAAAATGGTCATCCGAATCCACTTCGAAGCTGGGCTAGTATTGCCATTATCTTTTTTCAGAAGTTCTGCCAATGTAAGATAGCTAACGCTCCAAGACACATTGGAATAGACAGATATGGGATCTCCCCCCCCCCAATTATTTTAAATCATTTCTGTCTTTAGCCCTCTCTCTCTCTCTCCCTCCCTCCCTCCCTCCCTCCCTCTCTCTCTCTCTCTCTCTCCCTCCCTCCCTCTCTCTCTCTGTGTGCTGATATCAAGAAAAAAAAGACCTAGGCATGATTTCATTCCAGGTCCCTGAAAATTTGGAACAGCAGACATGGAAGTAGAGATGTAAGTCTGAAGGGGAGAAATTCATGAAAGTCAAGACTTTAAAGAACCGCCAACTCATTTCTCCTCTTTTTGTTCATATATATGAGAAACAGAACATGAAAAAGGAATCAGATAATCCAATTATGTAAAGCATTAGGAAAACAATACAGGTTTTTTTATGTTTGGCTAATGGAATCTTAAGTTGTATTGACAATGAAAACCAATTACGTGTTCAAAACAACCCCCTCCCATATCTGGCTATGTGAGCATTATTACTTTAATAAAATGGCATGCCAATCTTGAAATACCCAAATGAATGTTAATTACAGCTAGAGAATGTCCCCTCTCTGTATTCCTATGATTTCAGGATTTTGAATAGCAATACACAGCCCATCCAAACACTTTCCTGTTAGTAGGCCCCATTAAGAACTTAAGAAGAACCCAGTGGTCTATCTAGTCCAGCATCCTGTCTCACACAGTGGCCAACTAGTTCTTTTGGAGGTCCACCAGCAAGGCATGGAGGCCTTCTCCTGATGTTGTCTACTGGCACTGAGTTCCAGAGGTTTAGTGAACCATTCAGCATCACAGTAAGCCAAGTCTATGCCCCAACCACTGATGCAGAAGAGGCTGAAGTGGACAGGTCCTATGAAGACCTACAACACATCCTAGAACACCAGAAAAAGACCCCCTTATCATCATAGGAGATTGGAGTGCTAAAGTAGGAAGTCAAAAGGTAACCAGAAAAACTGACAAGTTTGGCCTTGGAGAACGAAATGAAGCCAGGCAAAGGTTAGCAGTTCTGTCAAAATAATACCCTCTTTAACAGAGTTAACAAAGGTTAACAGAGTTTTGTCAAGAGAAAACCCAACAACCTAAGAGGAGGCTCTACACATGGACATCGCCAGATGGGCAACAATGAAATCAGACTGATTATATAATTTGTAGTCAAAGATGGAGAAGCTCTATACAGTCAATAAAAATAAGTGGCTCAGATCATGAGCTACTCATTGCAAAATACAGACTTAAACTGAAGAAAGTTGGAAAAAACACTAGGCCATTCAGGTTTGACCTAGATCACATCCCTGATGCATATACAGTGGTGGTGAAGAGCAGGTTTAAGGGACTAGATTTGATAGACAGAGTGCCTGAAGAACTATGGACAGAGGTTCATGACATTGTACAGGAGGCAGCAATCACCATCATCCCAAAGAAAAAGAAATGCAAGAAAGCAAAGTGGCTGTCTGATGAGGCTTTACAAATAACAGAGGAAAGAAGGAAAGCAAAAGGCAAAGGTAAAAAGGAAAGATTTACCCAACTGAATGCAGATTTCCAGAAAACAGCAAGGAGAAATAAGGAGGCCTTCCTGAATGAACAATGCAAATTAATAGAGGAAAACAATAGAATGGGAAGGACTAGAGATCTCTTCAAGAAAATTGGAGAAATTAAGGGAACATTTCATGCAAAGCTGGCCATGATAAAGGACAAAAACGTTAGGGACATAACAGGAGCAGAAGTTATTAGGAAGAGGTGGCAAGAATACAACAGAAGAGCTATACAAGAAGGATCTCAATATCCATGACAACCATGATGGTGTGATCACTGATCTTGAGCCAGACATCCTGGAGTACAAAGTTAAATGGGCCTTAGACGGTGACTGCAGCCATAAAATTAAAAGACACCTGCTCCTTGGGAGGAAAGCGGTGGCAAACCTAGACAGCATAATAAAAAGTTGAGACATTACCCTGCTAATAAAAGTCCGTATTGTCAAAGCAATGGTATTCCCAGTAGTAATGTACGGCTGTGAGAGTTGGACCACAAAGAAGGCCAAGCACCGAAGAATAAATGCTTTTGGATTATGGTGCTGGAGAAGACTCTTGAGAGTCCCCCTGGACTGCAAGGAGATCAAATCAGTCAGTCCAAAAAGAAATCAACCCTGACTGTTCCCTGGAAGGTCAGATACTGAAGCTGAAGCTCAAATACTTTGGCCCCCAAATGAGAAGGGAGCACTCTTTGTAGAAGACCCTGATGCCGGGAAAGCTTGAAGGTAAAAGAAGAATGAGATGAGATGGTTAGACAGTGTTGCTGATGCAACAAACATGAAATTGAGCAAACTCCAGAGGATGGAGGAAGACAGGAGGGCCTGGCATGATGTGGTCCATGGGGTCGTGAAGAGTCAGACTCGACTGTGCGACTGAACAACAACAAAAGAGTTGCCCTTTAAAAACATGTCATCTCATATTTTGATTACAACAAACATATGCCATTGCTGTTAGCAGTCAATGGAGCTCCCAAGAACCTATTGCCTCACACTGGACTAATCCCAACAACTGTCCAGCCTCACTTCCCCTCTCCTATTTACCCTAACTAAGCAACACTTAACACTATCCTCCAAACCTTGTAGCATTTCCCATCCAGTACTTACAGGGTCATCAAGCACCATTTACACCTATAGTCCATCTCAGGAAATCCCATCCAGCTTCTACCAAATCATTGTCTGCTTCTGAAAACCCCATCAAGGTATTGTTTTGGCAGCAAACTAAACCAGAGAGAATTTTGCCCTATATCGGGAGTATGTAGGCACGTGTGTGTGTGTGTGTGTGTGTGTGTGTGTGTGTGTGTGTGTTTCCAAGCCTGTACATACACCCCCAAATCCATTTGGGCCTTCTCTTCTTCTTTCCATGAAATGCTGGTCATTTTGCTGCTGCTTCCATGGACCACTTCCTTCAAGACTGGTATTTATATCAACCCCTAAATTCCTTTCCCCCTCTCCTCCCTGATTTCCTCTTAGTTAGCTTGCATGTTTCTTTTTAATAAAAATCTTATCAGTGGAACATCTCTCTTGTTCATTTTGAGAGTTCTCTTGAGGGAAAAATCCCTATAAACATTGGTGGAGAATCCCAGTTACCCCCTATGTCTCCTTAAAGTTAATTCCCACATCCAAAAAAGAGACTGCCTATTTGAGTAACATCACCAAAATTGCTCTTAAATAATTCTATAGAACTTTTCCCAGCCTCTAGTATTTCACCATGTGTGCCCTTATTCGTTCATAAATGGGTTGCGCCGTACATCACAGCCACAGCTTCCCTCTTGAGGTGTCTTACACAGGCTCCTCCTGTGTCAACGTATTATACCTGCAAGAGTTGGGATTTGGAGCCAGCTTTAATTAACACAAGATATTTTTCACTTCAGCGGTGGCAGAAATAATTTTGTGTATTAGTAGCTGAGCTAAAGAGCTTCATTGCTTTTATCTACTTCAGTGCTGTCAGGCACATATTGTATCTGAGAATTACAAGACCAAGATGAAATAGTAACATTAGATCATCCAAGTCATTGCTTCATTTCCACCATGCATTCCCTAAAGCCGGGTATAATGGTCTGGAGACCCTCCCTCTCCAAGTGTGGAAGCACAATCCTGCCACCTGTACCATCAAAGCAGAGTTGCTATCAAGAGTGCACCTAGACAGCAAGGAATGCAAATCCCCCAGATCCCAAAAGACATAAATATCAGTACCAAATTATTTGCCAGGTCATATGTGCACATGGAGCACCATTACTCAGCATAACCCTGAAAAATGCCCCACGCTGTCTTTTCTTGAAAAGATTATTCCAGAGAGAATAGTTTAGAGTGATCTCATTGTGCATGTGCTATCGTCTGTGAGGTGAAAGACAGAAATAGAACATAATTAAGGGTGATGCAGTGGGGGGAAAATTGCCACATTCAACCAGCAGAGACAAAATGTCCTTAGATACATCCAGTCCATTACTTATGCAATCATTCTCTGCATAGAAATTACTCTTGGACAATCATTCTGATGATCATTCTAAAAGGAGACTCTGACAAAGGACAGGCAAAATTGAGGACTTCGGTGACAGCAAGGTCAAATGATAATAAACACCCCAAATTGCTTTTTTGACTACTTTCTCTCTCTCTTTCTCTCTCTCTCTCTTTTTAAGGGATGCATCAGGACCACGACAATATTTCTATAGATATCTTGAAAAGCCAGAATTGAGTAAGTACAAATAATAGGATAGAAATACAAATAAGAGGATGGAATGCTGAGGAGATGTAGAAATTGTTTTAACAATTGAGCCATCTGAATGGGCTTTTATCTGGTTGGAGGCTCCTCTACTTTCCAGTTGTTCACAGCTTCTGGCAGAAAGATGGGGCACTACACAGTGGGTAAATTCAGCCGGGATGGAACACTTTTAAAATCCCACTGATCCTAAATAGAGAGCCTGTGAAGCCACCAGGGCCAGGGACCCCATCCCTCTGGGCTGGTGCCATCTTCCTTCTCCACTGCCAAAGACAAACTGATGTGCCAGAAATGTGCACATCGTTTCACCAAAGCTTTATCCAAGATGGAACTGTAACAACAAGACCCAAAATTACTGTATAGTGAAACATTTCATGTCACTGTGTTCTTCCAAATGGTTCGCCCCGTCAGAGCTGGAACTAAACTTGTTGAGCTGCTATATGAACAGAACTTTTAAGTCCAAGTACAGAGGATTCTACTTACCAGAAGTATCATTGGTGTATGGAGTGGACTTTTGAATTTGGAATCTGCAACTGAATCCTTTGTTCTGCAACTCATGAACTTTGATATTTCCCTATTGCACGGTTTATTCATATGAATTTCAAGATTTGTACTGCAATTGTTTTGTATGTTTGTTATTGCTGATTATGTATATAATCTGTAAGTATTATATTTAGTGCTTTGAGTACTTTTGGAGGTTTATTTATATGGAGGATTTTTTCCTTTCTTTTTGCATTCATTTTAAGATCACAACAGTTACCTTCTGCTTAGGATGTGGACTGCTTTGCTCAGTAGTGGGGGAAAATAGAGGGAACACTGGTTAACATGACTAGTTGCTGAACGAATTGTACATCCCACTGAGCGTTATCCAATGCTGATAAACATCTGCACTTGGATGCAGATTCCAGTATGCATCTGTCAGGAGGGGGATCCCCAGTGACCCCTTCTGCCTCCCTTGGCCCAATAGGAGCCAAGGAATAGGAGCAGCCAGAGCCCCAGGAACCTGGGACACTTACCGAAGGGTGGGTCAGGAGTTTACACCTGGAACAGGGGTGCAGGGGATTCTGACCTTCTGCCAACAGCCGGAGTCCAATAGTCTCTGAGGGTTCCCCGGGGGCTCGGATATTCTGCCCCCCAACCATCCCACAGAACACCCACAGCCAAAGGAGGGCATGGGGGAGGGCCAGGGAAACACCCCCAGTGGTGGTGGGCTGATAGGGAAGAAGACGGGTGGGAATGCACCGATGAGAAGGGAGGCTGGGTCCATCCCATGGCCGTCTTACTGTGAAGTAAGAGGAGTGGGGCAGAGTCAGGAGGAGGGAGAGTTAAAAGGCAGGGAGGTGCTGCCTGATGAGGATGACGCTGGGGGCTTATGCTGTGGGAGAGGTGGTGCAGCCAGTCAGGAGGAACTCTCAGGGGAAGTCTTCAGAACAGAGAGAGAGAAAGAGACTCCTACCTGATCCAACCATGGACTCTGGAATACGCCCAGGCAGGTGGAGGTGGTGAACAGGGCCAGCGCCAGGTTTTTTTGCACACTAGTGATCTCCCTCATGGATCACTGCCTTGTCATGGCGAGGGGGCTTGCGTGGTTCGATGAGGCTGTGGGCTATGCCGTGGAGGGCCACCCAGGACGGACAGGCCACAGCAGAGAACTCAGACCAAGCGTGATCCCCTGGAGAAGGAAATGGCAACCCACTCCAGTATCTTTACCAAGAAAACCCCATGGACAGTAACAAAAGGATAAAAGATATGATGCCGGAAGATGAGCCCCTCAGGTCGGAAGGTGTCCAATATGCTACTGGGGAAGAGCAGAGGGCAAGTACGAGTAACCCCAGAAAGACTGAAGCGGCTGGGCCAAAGCCGAAAGGACGCTCAGTTGTGGATGTGTCTGACGGTGAAAGGAAAGTCCGATGTTGCAAAGAACAATACTGCATAGGAACCTGGAATGTAAGATCTATGAATCAAGGTAAGCTTGACGTGGTCAAAAATGAGATGGCAAGAATGAACATCGACATCTTGGGAATCAGTGAACTAAAGTGGACAGGAATGGGCGAATTTAACTCAGAAGACCATTATATCTACTACTGTGGCCAGGAATCCCGTAGAAAAAATGGTGTGGCCTTTATAGTCAACAAGAGAGTGAGAAAGGCAGTATTGGGATACAACCTCAAAAATGGCAGAATGATCTCAGTCCGAATCCAAGGCAAACCATTCAATATTACAGTAATCCAAGTCTATGCCCCAACCACTGCTGCAGAGGAGGATGAAGTGGACCAGTTCTATAAAGACCTACAACAGCTCATAGAACTAACACCAAAAAATGATGTCCTCATCATCATAGGGGACTGGAATGCTAAAGTAGGAAATCAAAAGGTAACCGGAATAACAGACAAGTTTGGCCTTGGAGAACAAAATGAAGCAGGGCAAAGGCTAACAGAGTTTTGTCAAGAGAACACGCTGGTCATAGCAAACACCCTTTTCCAACAACCTAAGAGGAGGCTCTACACATGGACATCACCAGATGGGCAACACCGAAATCAGATTGACTATATAATTTGCAGTCAAAGATGGAGAAGCTCTATCCAGTCAGTAAAAACAAGACCTGGAGCTGACTGTGGCTCAGATCATGAGCTACTCATTGCAAAATTCAGACTTAAATTGAAGAAAGTTGGGAAAAACACAAGGCCATTCAGATTTGACCTAGATCGCATCCCCAATGAATATACAGTAGAGGTGAAGAATAGGTTTAAGGGACTAGATTTGATAGACAGAGTGCCTGAAGAACTATGGACAGAGGTACGTGACATTGTAAAGGAGGCAGCAATCGCCGCCATCCCAAAGAAAAAGAAATGCAAGAAAGCAAAGTGGCTGTCTGATGAGGCTTTACACATAGCAGAGGAAAGAAGGAAAGCTAAAGGCAACGGTGAAAAGGAAAGATTTGCCCAACTGAATGCAGATTTCCAGAGAACAGCAAGGAGAGATAAGGAGGCTTCCCTGAATGAACAATGCAAAGTAGTAGAGGAAAACAATAGATTGGGAAGGACTAGAGATCTCTTCAAGAAAATTGGAGAAATCAAGGGAACGTTCCATGCAAAGCTGGCCATGATAAAGGACAAAAACGGTAGGGACCTAACAGAAGCAGAAGAGATTAGGAAAAGATGGCAAGAATACACAGAAGAACTATACAAGAAGGACCTCAATATCCTTGACAACCACGATGGTATAATCACTGACCTCGAGCCAGACATCCTGGAAAGCGAAGTTAAATGGGCCTTAGAAAGCATTGCTAACAACAAAGCTAGTGGAGGTGATGGTATCCCAGCTGAGTTATTCAAAGTCTTAAAAGAAGATGCTGTTAAAGTGCTGCACTCAATTTGCCAACAAATTTGGAAAACACAACAGTGGCCACAGGATTGGACAAGGTCAGTGTACATTCCAATCCCAAAGAAAGGCAATGTCAAGGAATGTTCAAACTATCGCACAATTGCACTCATTTCACATGCTAGCAAGGTCATGCTCAAAATCCTACAAGCTAGGCTCCAACAGTATGTGGATAGAGAACTGCCAGAAGTACAAACTGGGTTTCGAAGAGGTAGAGGAACTAGAGATCAAATTGCCAACATTCGCTGGATTATGGAGAAAGCAAGAGAGTACCAGAAAAACATCTACTTCTGCTTCATTGACTATGCTAAAGCCTTTGATTGTGTGGATCACAATAAATTATGGCAGGTTCTTAAAGAGATGGGAGTACCGGACCACCTCACATGTCTCCTGAGAAACCTGTATAAGGGTCAAGAAGCAACAGTTAGAACCGAATATGGAACAACTGATTGGTTTAGCATAGGAAAAGGAGTACGACAAGGATGTATATTGTCCCCTTGCTTATTTAATTTATATGCAGAGTACATCATGCGAAATGCTGGCCTGGATGAATCACAAGCAGGAGTTAAGATTGCTGGGGAAAAGATCAATAACCTCAGATATGCAGACGATACCACTCTGATGGCAGAAAGTGAAGAGGACCTAAAGAGCCTCTTGCTCAGGCTGAAAGAGGAGAGCGCAAAAGTGGGCTTGAAGCTCAACATCAAAAAAACTAAGATCATGGCATCTGGCCCCATCACTCCTTGGCAAATAGAAGGGGAAGTTGTAGAAGTAGTGACTGACTTCACGTTCCTGGGATCCCAGATCACGGCAGATGGTGACTGCAGCCATGAAATTAAAAGACGCCTGCTCCTTGGGAGGAAAGCGATGGCAAACCTAAACAGCATGATAAAAAGCAGAGACATCACCTTGCCAACAAAAGTCCGCATGGTCAAAGCAATGGTATTCCCCGTAGTAATGTATGGCTGCGAGAGTTGGACTATAAGGAAGGCCGAGCGCCGAAGAATAGATTCTTTTGAACTATGGTGCTGGAGAAGACTCTTGAGAGTCCCTTGGACTGCAAGGAGATCAAATCAGTCAATCCTAAAAGAAATCAACCCTGATTGTTCCCTGGAAGGCCAGATCCTGAAGCTGAAGCTCAAATACTTTGGCCACCAAATGAGAAGGGAGCATTCACTGGAGAAGACCCTGATGCTGGGAAAGATTGAAGGTCAAAGAAGAAGGGGACGACAAAGGATGAGGTGGTTAGACAGTGTCATCGATGCAACGAACATGAAATTGAGCAAACTTCAGAGGACAGCAGAAGACAGGAGGGCCTGGCGTAATCTGGTCCATGGGGTCGCGAAGAGTCGGACTCGACTGTGCGACTGAACAACAACAGGTGAGGCTACCTTCTGTGCCCCCCACCCCCGGTGTGCCCACCAATTTTCAAACATAAATGCATTTTGGAAAGAATTAAAAACACAAAAATTGAAATTGCTAATTTTAAATTGGTTTACATTTTTAAACAATATGGTTTTATTCTGGTTTTAATTAATTTTAAGATGTGTTTTTGTGCTCTGACCTTTAGGGGTTCGAAAGCCCACAATCCTAGTGTCTTTGCTCCTGATCTGGTTCTACAGTAACAATTAGCACAGTAATACTTGGGACGCTTGGGGGAAGGCCCGGATTAGAGGATGCAAAGCCAGCAAAGAGAGAGAGAGAGTGGAAAAAAGAGCTTCAGCTCCTTGTAAGTGCATAATGGTGCACACCTGTATAAGAAGAGAGCCCAGGGATCTTCTGGTAGCATCATGAACAGAGTGTATAGCCACATGTAGTAAAGCCTGTGAACTGAGAATGGAAAAGAGGTGCAGGACGGGCACAGAGAAGAGGCACCTCTTTGGCCACACACCTGTCTGCAGGTCTCTTGAGCCCCTTCGTCCAATCGAACTGGCCAGCTCAAAGTCAGTTCCAGAGAGTCCGCCTCTCCTCCCCCCTTCTTCTATCTGCTAGTGCTGAGAGCTCTTGTTCAGGGAGCACTCAAATCAGGGGGCCCTTTTTCTTCCTGGCTTTTCCGCCGGCGCCGCGTTCCCCCTGCCAGGTAATGCCTGGATAATTATTAGCCAGTAATTGGGTTCAGGACCTTTGGCGGTGGGAAAAAGAGGCAGGTGATCCAAGGACTCAACCAAAGAGCCGCCGGCGGTGGGCCGGGTGGAGGCAGGATCCCGATGGTCGGTCTCTCTCTCTGTCTTGGGCAAGCAGAAAAGGCTGGGGGGGGGAGATCATTAGGTGGAAAGGACAGAAACTGTAAATTAAGGCCTGATTCCTTTCCAAGGGAAAAGTTGTGTTCCCCTAGTCAGGCTGCTGCATACCAGGCACTTACTGGAACGACCTGGCTGCAGGGGATGAGATGGGAGGAGGCTGGGGGCTGGCCCCAGCCTGGAGCTGCCTTGAGCACCCTGGAGCCTCACTCGGCTTAGCCCCCGTCACAACGGAGCCAATGGGCTCAACCGAGGAGTTGCTGTTGTTGGCGCCCAAGTGTGTGATGGAGAAGGAGTGGGAGCATGAGCCGGTGCCATTGCTGCTGCCACTAGGTGGGAGAGCAGCAGCCTGGCACAGGTGGCAGCAGCAGGCTACCCTGTCTAGCCGAGGGAGGAGAGGGGCAGCAGGCCAGCGGGACGCGCCCCCTCAGCATTGTTGTAAATGATGACTCACTCCCACTGGCTGGCTCAGAGGGTGGTGATGGGCGGCGAATCGACGATGGGCACATGCAGGGAAGCAATGGGTGTGCATGAGTTGGGGCGGGCAATAGTGCCCTATCTGGATGGTGGTGCCGCTGATGGGTGCATGGTGCAGAGCAGCATGGGCATGCTGGCCCGTGAGACACAAGTTTTGTGAGCACTGAGCAGCAGGGCTTTTGGCAGGGTGGGGGCTTTTGGGGGGAGGCCCACCCTAGGCAAAAGTCTAGTTTGCTTAGTGGGTGAGCCGGCCCTGGTGGTGAAATAACCAGCCCGCCAGGTGTCTGAGGAGCAGCAGGGATGCCCAGCTAACTAACCTGCCCTGGAACCATCCCTGACAACATCCTGATATTAAAAGTGCTACATGCAACAGACAAGAACTGAGCATCCATCTGTAGCTCCTGAGCTGTTGCCTGCTCCTCCGGGTGCCACCAAATTCAGCAATAGTAGACTCCACCTTGACCTTATTATCAACTGATGGCATCTCAGTCTTATCTGGACTGAACCTCCGTATATTAACCCTCAGCCAGACCACTATTGCCTCCAGACGCTGGTTCAGGACATCTGCTACTTCAGCTGACTCTGTTAAAAAGGGGGGGGACAGGGAGAGAAAGAGGTGGGTATAATCCTCATACTAATTACACCTTAGTCAACTCCCAGCACATGTGCCAAACTGTGGCATGCAAGACCACAGGATCGTAGCCAGGATTTCTGACTTTACAGGGCATTTAAATAACTCAGGGGGCACTGTGTCAGGAGCAACAAGAGAGTAAAAGTTTTGAAAAAGCAACAAGAGAGAGGGGACTGGAGTAGGGTGCAGACATGCCCTGTGGCGTGCCTCACCTGCAGCTAGGCAGAGGTAAACTGCTGGCAGGCAGGGCAGGGAGACAGCTCAGTGCGGCCATGTCATGTGTGCGAAAAATAAAATAAACTGGCTGGATGGTAAGTCGGGAGGTCTGAGTGGTAAGTCCAGCCCCAAGATGCCCCACTGTAGCTATGGGCCTGCTAGACCGTTTTACTTGACATGAACAGGGCTCTTTTGGTAGGAGGAACTCCTTTGCATATTAGGCAACACATCACTAATGTAGCCAATCCTCCAAGAGCTTACAGTAGCCCCTGTAAGAAGAGCTCTGTAAGCTCTTGGAGGATTGGCTACATTTGGGGGGGGCCTAATATGCAAAGGGGTTCCTGCTATAAATAGAGTTCCTGGACATGAATATTCCCTGGCACTAATACAAAACCAGGACTGTAATCAAAAGCTGGGAAGCAGGAAGATACTCTGGAAGCCAAGAGAATGCTGAGGAGTCCTCTCCTGTATGGAAGCAATTGTTTAATGTTCAAATTTGGTATGTGGTAGATCATCTGAGAATGGAAGCCTTTAATGTACACACTGACACTAGTCATCTAGTTCTCCACTTACTGCCCTGTCGACAAAGTATCTTTTAGGACCAGGCATTCTCTAGCAATATTTTACATCCATTGCAATCAAATGACTAAGTGTGAGTACTGAAAGGAAAAAACCACTGATGTATCATACTAAAATGTCTAAAGCAGCCTTACTTCTGTAACCCCCCCCCAAAAAAAAAACCCTATATACAACGTGTGCTAGGGTTGTCAAACATAGAGGCTGGGGGCTGGAACTGGCCCATCCAGGGTCCTATCCAGCCCTGAGCAGCTGGTGTGAGGGAGGGAAGGTAGGAGGCTGCTAGGGCGGGCAAGTGGGTGCACACGGTGAGGTGTATGTGGCTGAAGCTGTCAAGAAATAGAAAGGAAATGGCTAAGGGGCAGGACTATGAGGCTGAGGTTACATAGTGTGAGGGGAATGACAGTGAAGGCAGAGAAAGAGGAGGCTTGGCATTTTTTCCCTCCCGCCTCCTCTGGCTGTAGCTCAGTGAGGATTGGTGCAGCCATTATATGGGGGAGGTGAAGCCGAGTGGCCAGAGCTGCTACTGCCACACCAATTGCCACACCAACTTTGCATTTTTTCAAGCAGTGACTGTGGCGGGGGGGGGGCAGGTTGGTGAGAGCAGGTGCACAGAGAGGCAGTTTGCTGACAAAGGGATGGGGCCCCCAGGGGAGAGAGGAGGAAGGCCAACACATGGATTGAGAACAGCCCCGTAGCTAACAACTTTCTGCTCAGGGGGCCAATGTTTTGCTGGAGGGGGGGGCCTGCCATTATATGTCTGTGCAGTACTGCCATGCCATGCTCATACTTCTAAATAATAACTAAATAATAAATACAAGTGGTTTGTTGCATATTGTAGTACTCACATATGTATTCTCAACAAAAAGGACTATAAATCATCTGTATGTTAATGTATTTTAGTGTATTTCTTTTTCAGAATAGTATATTAGAATACTGAATGTATGCAACGGATATTAGGATGCCCCCTTATTCTTGGCGGGGGGGGAGGCCACACCGTGAGGGAAAGGAGGTGAAGAAGGGGGCAGAGGGCCGGTCCAGGATGCCAGCAAGGCAAGGCAAGCGTCCAGTGGCAGAGGCCGGGCAGGGAGAGAGAGCAGGGTTCCTCCTAGTCTTCCTCCCAGGAGCCTGGCTGACTGTGGCAGGGAGGCAGGCAGGCAGACACCCGGGAGGGAGGCGTGGCGGGCAGGCAGCAGGTGTCCCCACTCAGCAGCCCTCCACTCTGACCTCCCGGCAGCAGCAAGGACAACTGGGGCAGCAGCAGGTGGCGTGGAGTCACCGGCTGCTGGGATGACGGCAGTGATGGGAGAAGGGAGGTGGAGCTGAGGATTGGGGAGGGGCCCATAAAAACTGTGGGGGGGGGCAGGCCACATGGGCCCTATAGTAACTACAAGCCTGACTGGGAGGCGACTGAGCTCTCTTGCGCTTGCCATTCTGAGGGGAAAGACGGCCCAGCCTTGGAAGAGAGTGGAGGAGCTAAGGGGGGAAGGGGCACTGCTGTCGCTACTGCATATCTGAACAGCCATGGATGGAGCTGGGAAGCAGAGTTAGTGTTGGGGAGGGTGGGGGACAGTGACCTCCCATGTCCCTCACACCTGTTCTCAGCTCATGAAGGAAAAGGTGTCACAGGGGGACAAAACACATTCCTTGGAAGTTCTGGAAACAGCCTCTCCATCAGGCCTTCCCCTCAGCCCCACCACTTTTGTGGGAAACACAAAAGGAATGAGGGTAGGCAGTGGAGGGATCTGGGAGAACCAGGTTTTGCCCCCCCTCCTCCTGAGCCAGGACCCTGTCATCTGGCTCAATCTATGCCAGCCACTCAGCCTGGACCACCTCACAGGGTTGTTGTCATTGGTGAGATGAGGAGGGGAAGTCCAGTGTGCCTCCTTGAGGTTCTCAGACATAGGACAGAGGCAGAGAGGTAACAAAGAGCGAGAGATGGATTGGCTGCTGAGGCTGGGCGTATGGGGGGCTGCTGGAAAACTGCCTTATTTACTTGCAAGGAAGATGAGTCATCTCCTAAAAGTGTTATATATCCAAAAAGTAATTAATTTGTATGGAAATGTAAGATACTCCCCCCCTTTATGGTACCCCTTGAAAAAAAACTAGCCTTGCATATGATTAAATACATTTATTGGGGCTTTTGTGGATTCCCCAGGAAATCAATCACTTTCACTGCTGGGAATCAATTGCTTTTGTTTGTATTTTGAGTAAAAAATAATATCAATTGGGTTTGCCTGTGTTGTTTATAAAGTTTATATCTTCGGTACCTGGTATTACATTTTATGGCACACGTGGCCTGGCCCAACAAAGTAACATTTATCTCAGATCCAGCCCTCATAGCGGATTAGTTTGACATCTCTGACATGCAGTGTCAATTACAGTCCTCTTCTTCCTCACCCTTTTGTTTGGTGGCACACTACTGATGTCTTCCACACAAGTTACCTGCCCCAAGTTCAATGCATTTGGGAAGTGTCCATTGTTGTGTGTCCCGTCCACCCACCCCCTGCTTCTCCACAGCATTGTGGTGCATTCCTGCACCTTTTAGGGTTTTCCCAGCTTTCATCCTATCATTCTCTGTTCCAAAGTTTTGGGAAAGATCTCAGTAAGGCCTCGGATGGCAGTCATTTTCCCAAACCCTGTCCCCACGGCAGCTGTTTGCTCCCCATATTACCAGAGGGATTTTATTTTAATTTTAATCAGCACTAGAATATTGTTATATCAATATATTGATGTAATAATATGTACAGCATATTGAGTTCTTTGAATTCTTGGCTTTCTTTCTTTTTTTTAAATAAGCAAGTCTGTAGCCACTTCCCTGGTGGAGATATAAGGGGGAAAGCATATCTTGGCAACAGAGGAGGTTTGAGACTTGCTTTTTAAAAAATAACAGCTGGGGATTAGGAGAACTTGCTGCGCCTATTGTTACAATGTTATATCAAAAGGAGGAGGAGGAGATTGGATTAATATCCCACCCTTCATTCAGTCTCAGAGTGGTTTACAAACTCATTTCCCTTCCCCACCCCACAACAGACACACTATGAGGTAGGTGGGGCTGAGAGAGCTCTTTCAAGAACTGCTCTTTCAAGAACAGCTCTGACAGAACTATGGCTTGCTCAGGGTCATCCAGCAGCTGCAAGTGGAGGTGTGGGGGATAAAACCCAGTTCTCCCAGATTAGAGTCCATGTACTTAACCACTACACCAAACTGGTAACAATATTCTAGAGCTTTTTTAAAAAAATACAAAAGCCCTGGTGGCCCAGGAAGGAAGGGGTGGCCACTTACAGGGGACTAGGGCAAGGAAACTGAGGGAAAACCTGCCATGTGGAGGCCCCACTGCTGCTGCACTTTATCTACAGCAGCACCAGCAATGGAGAAACTACAGTATCCCATCCCCTTGTGGAAGATGCCAACATCTTCACAGACAAATGTGTCTCCCCCAAAAAAACTAAAACTTGGGCCAAAGAGGTTGCCTACAGTGCCTTACTCCAAAATGCTGGACAGCCTTGTCCAGTGGTTTGAGGCTGATGTGAAGAGCAAAGGAGGCTGAATAGAGCCTCTTGGATCCCCGTATTTCAGATGCCATCGGACTGAGAGTCGTCTCCCCAGCACAATCTAACCCATGACCTATTTTTGATCAAGACACTATCTGGTTGTTGAAGCTGTACAAGGGCAGACCAGTGTCTGGGACAAAAGAAATCAGAGTCACATTTTACACAACAAAAACACAGGCCCGCAACAACTTCATTGTGTACAAGATGTTTCTTTCTAAAACAGGAAACCAACACATAGTGTATGGAGTATATATTAAAGCAAGCCTCGTTTGCCTTCAGCCTTAGAAAATGTCATATACCACAACGCCATCTAGCTGGAATAGACATAGTAGCACTTGAGGTACTTCTCTGGAAAACAAGTCATCCGTTCTAATACAAAATGTTAAGTTCATAAATAATTTGTGACCCTGGACGAAGCTTAGCTTCCAGCTTTATTGTCTGAGTTTTTATTCACATTTGTTTCCCTCAACATAATGCATTTCAGGATCCCATGGGCCATGCTATTGCTGTAGGATACAAACCAACATATGCTATTTTCATTATTTCTAGAATCGGAAAGCACATGAATTAATGTTTTAAATAAAACCTCTGTACATTTTTAGGAGGGCACTTTCCTAAGACAGGGACTCCAATAGCATTAAAGTCAAAAATTAAAGGCTGCAACAACGGAAAGGTGGGATCTAAATGAAGTATATCACAAAGGGGCGAAAAATCCACATTCCAGTAGAATAGTTATTGATTCTTTTAAAAACAAAACAAAAAGACAATCCAACCAAAGCTGAGCACTTTTTAATGGGAGGGATTTAAGCATCAGCTTAATTGTCCATTAATATCAGTGCAACTTATAAGGAATTAATTTTTGGTGTTCTGTGCTCCAAGAATCTTGGAAAAACCCCACAGGCCCCAACACATAACTGAAGCCAATTATCAGATTTTTGTCTTGGTGGGAAAAATAATAAAAACAAAACATAGCTTCTTGGGGTCACACAAACAGCATCACCCTTCTCCATTCAGCAGTCTGAGAACCAGAAGTATCTTTTGTCTCACAAAAACTGATCATCTTACATGTGGTAACTCTTCATAATGAAGTGCAGTGGTTAGGATAGGATAATGCTGTGGTTAGAGAGTCTCAGTTTGTTGTAGTGGTTAAGAGCAGCAGGATTCTAATCTGGAGAACCGGGTTTGATTCCCCACTTCTCCACATGAAGCCTGCTGGGTGACCTTGGGCCAGTCACAGTTCTCTCAGAGCTGTTCTCTCAAGAGCAGATCTCTCAGAGCTCTCTCAGCCCCACTTACCTTATAGGGTGTCTGTTGTAAACAGTTCTGAGACTCCTTTGGTAATGAAGGGCAGGGTATAAACCCAACTCCTTCTCCTCCTCCTTGTCTTCTTCTTCTTCAAACTGGGGAGGCCTAGGTTATAAAGGTTATAATCCTGTTCTGCCATGAAGCTGACTTGGCTGACCTTGTGGCTTTAAATTGTTGAGCGTAGCTATATTTTGGAATCTGAAGGTATTTTTTTTTTCTTTACCTTCCAAGTGGTACTGTGAATATTTACTCTACCTTCATTAACATTTGGTAGACTCTCTGAAGAACCACATAAAATTTACTTCCAAGACATATCTGACAGAAAGGCATAAATTGGTCATCCATGGCACAGGGAATGTGGTTGGACAATTATTCATTGGAAACGAGACAGCTGCAAGTGGCATGAACAGAGGTGCCAGATGAATTGAAGGTGAATTCTGTAACACACTACGGAGCTGCAATATTTTAGTACTAAAGGAAAGCCATTAGGTCACGCAGAGCAGTAAAACGATGAGATGAGGGGTATGGAAATGACTGTCCTGAAGATAGCACTGACAGTACAGGCACTCATTTGTCCTTGTTTAAAAATTCGGAGACTCGGAGGCGTAGAGGCCACACCCATGCATGCTTTTGCCCCCACATAACTGGGTTTCCAGCAATGAAGCCAGGCAACTGCAAAGTTACTGTAAAAGTTAAGGGAATACTTTCAACTCCATGCCATTTAGGTGGTTTCCACACGGGAACAAACTTGTGTGGTTTCCCTGCTGCTGGGGCTATGATGCAGCAGTAATGGGGCTTCCACATAGCAGGTTCCCCACAATTTCCCTGCCCAAGTGCCCTGTTCTTTCAATCCATCATTTTCCCTTGCCTTAACCTCCTCCTTGCTCTGTCTCTCCTCAATTTGCCTCTCCTTTCTTCTCCCCTGAATCAACTCCCCGCCCGCCCCCCACAAACATCTACACAATCTCCATTTCTTCCTACTTCTCCCAGTTTCTATTGTGGCATATTTCTTTCTCCTACTTGTCTGTGAAAGTCGCTCTTGTAGTTACACTTCCTTTCCTTGTCTCTCTCTGAACTTGTCTGTTACAAGTATGCATAGAACTCAAAATGTCATGGACTATGCCCTGACCTGGATAGCCCAGGCAAGCCCAATCTCATCAGATCTCAGAAGCTAAGCAGGGTTGACTGTGGTTAGTACTTGGATGGGAGACCTCCAGAGAACACCGGGGCCAGGAAGCCAGAGGCAGGCCATCAAGCCACTTCTAGGGCTGCCAGGTCCCCCGGGAGGGTGGAGGTTCCCCCGCTCACAGGGTCCCCAATCTGCCAGTCCGGATCAGGCTGGCAGAGAGAACCCCCACCCCTGTTGGGCTGATGTGCCTGGTGCAATGATGTCACACGGAAGTGATGTCATTGTGTTGGGCACGTCATTGTGGGGCATGCACAAATGTCCTGGGACAGGACCAACTATCCCCTGCTTTAAACTGTAAGTGACTTGGCAACCCTAGCCACTTCTCTTAAAGTCCTCAATGCCCCAGGAGGAGTTGCCAGAGGTCACCATGATTTCCAGACATGGGAACACACACAAATGCAAAAATACTCCCCTCCCAAATATATGTATCATGGACTATGTCCCCCATCTGTAATATGTGGTGGCGGAATAGGATTAATTATCATGAGGAAAAAATGGGGTTGCATTTACATGTAAGTGTTGTTTCTTGAGTGATCTTCTGTGCAGTCCCACATAGAGACTGTGCAGGCACAGGCCAACCATGGAGAAAGAGCTTCCAAGCTTAATAGAATTTTCCAGAGCCTGAGAGTGCTCCCCCCTCCCCTCTGTCTCCTGTAACTCTTTCCCCAAAGGGTCATGTGATGGGGCAGGGCGAACACTCTCCCTTAGTTTTTTCTTCATCACCATAAGAAGCTGCAGAGACGTAATAGTAGAGAAGCCCAGAGCAGGAAAAGGAGGGAGGGAAGTGTGCCTGTACAGAAGACCACTTGATGAACAATGGTTACAGGTAAGTACAACCCTGTCTTCATCATCATGACTTCTGTGCAGTCCCACAATGGGAGATTAGGAAGCTCATTTACCAAAGGAGGTGGGAATACTCTCTCTAAGCTGTGGAGTCTTGTGAGCAAAAATTCTACTTTGTGATCTACCGGCATTAAAGTTGTGAGCAGGTGATTTGGCTTCTGCATAAATTGGTTTGCTCTGGAGACACCCTTCCTGAGCTAAGACAAAAATGTATGAGCTGGAAGCTAAAAAACTGTGAGCCAGCTCACACTAACTAGGCTTAGAGGAAACACTGGTGGATGTGGGCTGAACAGTGGAAGAATGATTGTAGGGCCACTTTCCCCATGGCTGTATCACTTTGAGAGTCCATGTCCATGGAGTAGTGCCGGTTGAAAGCAAGAGCATGCCTACTAGCCCTGAGCTTCAATAGGTTGATATGATATGAAATCTGGATTCTGGCAGGGACCATGTGCCCTTGACTTGGAATTCCCCATAGTGTGCCCCCCATACCCCTAGGTGTTCATGAAAACTTGCACATCATGGGACCATACCCCCAGTGGCATCCCTTCAAGTAAATGTGGTAATTTACTGTGGGACTAGGCTAGGAAGTGTCACCTTAAGGATCAAGAACTCCTTCCACTGAGGGTGTATCTCAGGGTCAGATGTCCTTACAAACCAATTCTGAAGTGGCCTCATGTGTAAATTGTCATGTAGAGTTACAGCCAAGGTCGATGGCATGTATCCCAGCACTCTCTAAATATTCTTAGCAAACTGAAACCTGTTGGCTAAGGTTTTTTCCACCAAAGCAATGATAGCCCTCACCCTTTGTAGAGGCAGATATGTTTTACCCTTTACTGAATCAGTCCTGGCCCCTATGAAATCAATTGATTGGGTGGGATCAAGGTGGGACTTTTCCCAATTAATAAGGAACCCTAGTTCCTGAAGGGTACCCAATGTCAGGTGTAGGTCTCATAATAGGTCTTCACGGCAAGTGCCCACAAGGAGCCAGTCATCCAACTATGGGTAGATGACACATCCCCTCAACCTCAAGTATGATACGACAACTAAAATACACTTGGAGAATACTCTGGGGGTAGTGGCAAACTTGAATGGCAAAACTGAGTATTCATAAGTGATACCATTGTATAGAAATCTGAGATATTTTCTGCACCTCTCATTGATCGCTATAAGGAAATATGCATTCTTGAGGTCCATTACTACAAACAACTGATCTTTGCCTCCTGAGGGACCTCCTGAGGGACCTCCTGAGGGAACAACATCCTGAACTTCAAATTACATAAGTACCTGTTCAGCACCCTAAGATGGGTCTTTTCCCTCCATCTTTTTATTTTTTTTCATATTTGTGAGTGTGTGCGCGCACGCTTGCCTGGAAGTCATGGTTGACTTCTGGTGACCCCTACAGGAGGGCTGGATGTTTTTCAGAGAGGTGGCCATGTCAGGGACCCTCCATCTTTTTTATTAATTGCAAAATAGTGAGAGAAGAACCCCTAGCCCTCTGAGCCAGGATGGAGCTCCATAATGACACCCTTGGACACAACCCCCTGTGCCAGAAACATGGAAGTACCCAGAGAGGACTCTGCAGGCTGATGAACTGGAGAAAGAGATTTAAACTCCAAGAAATAACCCTTTTTTATTATAGATAGATCCCAAGAATCATCTGTATCCTTTAACTACGTTTCAACAAACTTAGATAACCAATTAAAAAAGAGTCCATTCTGTGCTAGTCTGGACAGTGCTGACCCTCTGGGGGCTGATCCCTTAGGAAGTGAGATGAATGTTTACTGCTATGCTTGAACTGCCTTTTGCCTTGGGGTTGCTGAGAATACGAAGGCTTGTATGATTAATGTCAGGCTGGGGCAGTGCTACACCTGTATTCAGGGTAGCAGTATGGTCTGGTAGACTGAAACTTCTGAGACTGCCTCGAAAAATATCATTGTTTAAAAGGCTTTGTGGGGGCAAGAATGATCCCTAAGGATTTTGCTATTACCTTGTTTTTTCTGATGCAATCCAGAACCTCATCTATCTGGTTGCTAAACAGCTCACAACCTTCAGATGGATGGTCCTCTATCCTAGGTCTAGTGTCCTGGGCAGGGCTGATTATCTGAGCCACAAGTGTTTACTGAGAACTATCCCTGATGCCATAGACTTACTGTGGCAATCTGCTACACGTCTGGTTGAATTTATTTGCTGCTTGCCCAGTTTCTGCCCTTCTAGCAAAAGCACTTTTGTCAGTGGCTTTTTCTTCTTTAGGAGCAACTCAGTGAATTGTGACGTGCAGTCCTACAGTAAAATTTGATCTCTTCCCATTATGGCAGTAAAATTTGCCACTCATAGTCCTATGGTCCCCAAATAATAAACCTTAGGGCCTAGGTAGTCCAGCCTATGCACTTCCTTATCCATTGGTGATCAGTGGGATCCTGATCTGCCCATTGCAGGTAGGACCTCAGATACCAAAATGTTAGCTGGTGAATGATGAAGGAGATAGGAGTCTTCTCTGACTTTGTAGAGATTCTCAAGTTTCTTGATCAAGGCTGCAGCAAAAGAAGGTTCAGCCATAATTCCATCATGATATCCTTAATCCCCTGAAGCATAGGAAGTGCCACAGGTGCTGAATCTGGAGCATGCAAGGACCTTCATGATGGGGTTGGTAAATTGCAGTTCTGAAGCTAGATAATCCCAGTCAAGTGCCTTTGCCATCCGAATAATTTTTTTGCAGTATAATTTCAAGTCCTCTGTTGGTGACGGGGCTCTTGGCTCACCCACAGTGTTGTCAGGTGACGGCATGGAAGTATCTTCTGAGCTCGACTCTAAATCATGATATTGTCCATCTTCTCACTCCAAGTGTAGTGCAGATTCTGTAGTGATGTTCCTGCTAAAGTGTGTTAGCATGTGTTGGCACATACACTTTCGGCCTGTAGCGCATAGATTTTTTGCCCAGCGCATAGGCCTCCTCAGAGGATCCACTGTGGAGGCATTAACCCACTTCTGAGTCAGACTACCTTCCCAGTGGCCACTGGTTTGCTGAGTCAGCATGCACTCCTCTAAGTGTTGGCATGATAGAAGGAGGGAAGAGCTGAAGGAAGCTCTGCCACTGCTGTGTTTCCAGCTTGCTTGGAGTTCCTTCCTTTTAATTGTTAAGACTGCACCCATTTGCCCTCCCCTTTCCCCCTCTGTCCTCGTTCGCATGGCTGTTTGGGTGCCTGCCTTGCACTGCCTTCTTTCTCCCCCTCTTGTCTCTCTCTTTCCCCTTCCTGTCCCTTTCTTCTCCCCTCCATCTTTGCCCTTCCTCCCTTCACCATGTCCACCGGTTCATGCTGGGAGAAAGTATGTGCTCCTCTTGGTGTTGGTGTAACAGGAGGAGGGAAGAACTGGAGGAAGTTCCATTGCTGTTGAGTTGCCAGTTTGCTTGGAGTTCCTTCCTTTTAGTTGTTACGACTGTGCCCACTCACCCTACCTTTTTTCACTCTGACCTCATCCACACAGCTGTTTGGGTGCCTGCCTCGCATTGCCTTCTGTCTTCCCCCTTGTCTCTCTCTTTCTCAGTTCCTTTCCCCCTCCTGCCCCATTCCTCTCCCATCCCCCTTTCCCCTTCCTCTCTTCACCATGAAGCTAGATACTTCAGGAGCCGGGGGAAGGCACAGAAGCAGAATGAGCAGCACCAAAGTTTAAGCTAAATGTTCAGAACAAACTGCAGAAGGTGACCTTAGTAGGTTGGTTTTGTGTTTCACCCACAGAGGCAGAATTTGTAATAAAAAACCAAGTATGAATGACATTCTGAAAGAGGTTTAAAGGCCTTAATCAAAAGCCACATGGAAAACTGTGTGTAGAGGAAATCTAAATTCTAGATTTAGACCTTCAGATTCATCTTAAGTTAGAGATGTTACCACGAGTTAAAATGTTTCGACTGCTTTAAGCTGTGAGGGGCAAAAGATAGAACTGCATTTTAAAGCAAATTACAGACTTAGATTCAGTTTTCATTTGACTCTTTAAACTAAATTCTACATTTAAGCTGTAGATTGAACGAGAGACTGAATCTGTTATTCCTGATTTTACTATAGCAACCAAGTCATTGGCCTGACTGAATATACCTTATTATCATGAGAGACATCACACAGGTGCTAACTGGCTGCCAGGATGGGATAGAGATACCATAAGGTTATACTCTGAGGTAAATATTGCCTTCAACAGCTCCTCTTTGAGCAGAGTCCTAAGGATTGAGCATGAGATGGTGGCTGATGTGGTGTGGTGTGGTGGTTGAAGTGTCAGACTATGATCTGGGAGATCTGGATTGAAGACAACACTCTGCCATGAAGGTCATTGGGTAAACTTTGGCCAATCACTCCCTCAGTCTAACCTACCTCACAAGATTGTTGTGAGGATAAAATAGGGAAGAAAGAATCACACATGCCATCACACATGCCATCCTAAACTCCTTGATAGAAGAGTGGGAGAAAAATGTGCTAGACAAATAGATATTCCAATCCAGAACAGTAAAAAAAATGCTTTATTTAACTATACCAAGGAGAATTCCATTTAAACAGTTGCAAAAAAAGCAAGCAGAACAAACATAGACATAGAAAGCTAGCAGTGGCAGTTGAAGGTATGTGCTCAGTCACACCTAAGCCACAGAGCCCCAGGTGGCCAAGATGAGAATGGACCTTGTTATGTCCTAAGACCAGGAACAAGAGCAGGCAAAAAGCAGCTGAGCTCCGTTTCTGAGAACAATAGGGACTAGGCTCCTGAGCTCGCCAAAAGGGAGCCAATGGGAGCATCGGCGGGAGATTCAAACCCACCAATAAGAACGTGGGGTGTTCCCCCCCCTTACTGTATATAGTTGGCCTTCGGCCGTTGCTGTTTGTCTTTGTTGTGTGAAATATGAATAAACACGTCTTCTCTTACGTCGTCGTCCAAGTCATGAGGCACGGAACCCAGTACTTTACAGTGGCGACGAGGATGGGATCCAAGCGCCTTCCATGAGCGACGTGAGGACGATGAGGCCACTTCCGAACACCGCATCGCTGACCCCGTGAGCAGCATCGCACCGCTCGCTGCAACCAACACCTCCGGCCCGACACGCGCCTCAGGTACAGCCATGGCCTCAATGCACAGGAGCCTGGAACGTCTCGACCCCTCCCAGCCAGAAACATGGGATGTGTGGGCCGACCAGCTCATAAGCTACATGGAACTCAACGATCTACACAACCCAGACAAACGAAGATCACTCCTGTTGAGCTCGTGCGGTACAGATACCATTCGCCTCGCAAAAAGTCTCCTGGTGCCGCACACTGCTCTGGAGTGCTCGTTTGAGGACATCATGGAGGTCCTCAACAGCTATTTCAGTCCAAGGCCGACCTTCCTGGCCAAAAGAATGGAGTTCCAGGGGCGCGTCCAGGCCCAAGGGGAATCCGCCACCACCTTTATGGCCGCACTGAGGGTGCTCGCTGTGGACTGCTTGCTCCCGAAGGTGATGGACAACTTGCTGACACAGTTTGTGTGGGGGCTAGCGGACACCAAGCTGCGGCACAAGCTGTTCAGCAACAGGCAGCTAAGCCTAGATGAGGCCATGCAAATCGCGACTGCACATGAGGCACCAATGAGGGAGCGCCTGGCCTCGGCAGCCCATCTAGTTGGTGCGGGTCACAACCCGGTGAGCTCTGATATGGAGGATGTCTGTTCCCTCTGACCGCAACACCACCGGCAGGCGCCGGGGCATCAGTCTGGGTCCAACACGGCGAAGTCCCTCGGCAACCGGGCCCCCTGTGCCATGGAGACGCCCATGGGAGGAAAATGTGTCGGTTCCGGGATGCGATCTGACACGCCTGTGGGAAATCGGGGCATCTTGCCAAAGTCTGACAGTCGAAGGCCCCCGGAGTGCAAGATCGTCCACCCCAAATCACCGCACATCTACCCCCGCACACGAGATGGCTAAGGAGGTCACTGATCTCTATCACCTCACAGATCAGCCACTTCAGGTACTGCACCTTCCCAACCCCAACCTCTCCTCCACCCTGAAGATCAAAGTGCATGTGCGGATCAAGGGGTCCTCCTGCTGTATGGAAGTGGACTCAGGGTCAGCAACGTCCATTATTTTGATGGACACACTTAAGCAGCTTTGCCCGTCTGGGGGACCCCCTCTGCGCCCATCACCGCTAAGCTTAGTGGACTTCCAGAAAAATCCAGTCCCCATCCGGGGAGTCGGCACCTTCCAGGTGCAATATAGACACTTTGACGGGAACCTGGACTTGGTGGTGATGGAGGGAAACCTTGTGAGCCTCCTGGGGCAGGCGTGGTTCGAGGCCCTGGGCATTATGATTGGGGGAGTGAATAAATGTGGCGCCCCAGGACTGGGGCGAGATCTGCCAGGAGTTCCCTGAGATTTTTGATGGGGAGCTGGGTTGCTACAAGGGGCCCCCGGTGTCCCTACACCTAGACCCTACCGTGACGCCAATCTGACAGTGCTTTCGCACGGTGTCCCTGACCCTCCGCCCGAAAATCGAAGCGGAACTAGACCGGCTGGTGGCCCAGGGGGTCCTCGAGCCCATCCCAAATGCACGATGGGAAACCCCGATTGTGACCCTGTTTAAACCGTATGGGGACATCCGCATCTGCATGGATTATAAGTGCACTATTAACCAGGCACTACAGACGCACTTGTACCCCGTACCCGTGGTGAGTCACGTACTAGCCACACTTGCGGGAGCGCACATTTTCAGGAAGCTGGATCTCACACAGGCGTACCAGCAACTGCCCGTGGATGAGGCCACAGCCAAGGTGCAAACAATAGTGACGCACTGGGGGGCCTTCAAGGTAAAGCGGCTACAGTTCGGGGTCAGTGTGACCCCAGGGATCTTCCAAAATCTAATGGACGATTTGTTAAAAGGGATCCCTGGCATGACACCATTCTTCGATGACATCCTCATCACTGTGGCCACCTCGGAGAGCTTCGCCGCCCGCCTCCGCACTGTTTTGAAGCTCTTACACTCTGCTGGACTGAAGGTGAAGCGGGAAAAGTGCCTTCTCGGGGTCCCAGAGATGGACTTCTTGGAGTACCGGGTCGATGCAACGGGCCTCCATCCAGAGCGGGACAAGGTTAAGGCCATCGTGGAGGCCCCCACTCCGAAGTCCAAAGCAGAACTCCAGGCATTCTTGGGCCTCATCAACTTCTACCATGCCTTTCTCCCGCACAAGGCCACCATGGCAGAACCCCTCCACAGACTGCTGGACAAATCGGTTCCTTAGGCATGGGGGTCGAGGGAGAAGGCGGCATTCCGGGGGGTTAAGACTCTGTTAATTTTGAATGCGGTACTCGCCCATTTTGATGAAAAGCTCCCCGTAATTCTCGTATGTGATGTGTCGCCATATGGGGTTGGGGCGGTCTTGGGCCACCAACTGCCAGATGGGCGGGAAGTCCCGGTGGCCTACTACTCTTGCACACTGTCTCCCATGGAGCGCAATTATGCGCAGATAGATCGGGAGGGGTTGGCGCTGGTGGCGGGCGTTGAGAAATTCCATAATTTTGTGTATGGTCGGCACTTCACGCTTGTCACTGATCATAAGCCACTCCTGGGGTTGTTCGCGGCCGATAAACAAACGCCACAGGTACTGTCTGCCTGGGTTTTACATTGGTCCCTGTTCTTGGCGGGATATCAGTACCGGTTGGAGCATCGGCCAGGCAAGGCATTGGGACATGCTGACGCCCTAAGCCGCCTGCCGCTGCCGCAGACGGGGGAGGACCCAGCCCCCACCCCTGCGGTGCTAATGCTGGAAGGGCTTCCCAACCCCCCCCCCCTTTAGGCTGCAGACGTGGCCGCCCACTCGTCTCGGGATCCAGTCCTCTCCCAGGTCCTAAATTGGGTGGTAAAGGGGTGGCCAGCGGAGCCAGCAGGGCCTGAGTTCATGGCATATAAAGCCCGCAAGGACAACCTCTCCACCCTGAAGGGATGTTTATTATGGGGAGACAGGGTGGTGATCCCAGGGCCAATGAGACAAGGGGTCCTTCACTCACTACACGAGGCACACCCAGGCATAGTACGAATGAAAGCTCTGGCAAGGAGCTATGTGTGGTGGCCAGGGATAGATTTGGAAATAGAAACCTGGGTCTGGGGATGCCAACAGTGCCAGGAGGTCCACCACAATCCCCGAGCATGCCTACACAGAGCTGGGAGTCCACGCACAAGCCCTGGTCCCACCTACCTATAGATTTCACCAGGCCATTCCAGGGCTGCCTGTTCCTAGTAACGGTGGACTCCTATTCAAAATGGATCGAGATCAGCCCGGTGTCCACCACCTCAATCAAAGTGGTGATCTGGGCCCTACAGAAAATAGTTGCCACTCATGGCCTGCCAGACATAATCGTGTCAGACAACGGGGCCGCTTTTACCTCTGCCGAGTTCCAAGCATTTCTAGAAAGGAACCTGATCTGGCACATTCGCTCGGCACCCTTTCACCCTGCAACCAATGGCATGGTGGAAAGAGCAGTTCGAATGGCCAAGGAAGCCCTAAGCTGAATAACCAAGGGGGACTGGGAGTTCTGGCTGGCCCAGTTCCTCCTCACGCAGTGCACAACCCCAAACCCAGTCTCTGGGTGGTGTCCTGCAGAACTGCTGATGGGCCGCCACCCCACGACCCTACTAGACCGTCTCCACCCCGACCGGGCCCCAGAATCGTGGACACTGCGCGAAACCAGGGAGGCCCCATGAGGATTCCAGCCAGGAGAACCCGTTTATTTCAAGAACTTCGGGTTGGGAACCCAGTGGTTGGCCGGTTGCATCCTGAGACCAACCGGACTGGTTTCCTACGAGGTCCTGGCAGACGTGGACAGGGTCTTACAAAAGCACATAAACCAATTACGGAGGAGGCAGGACCCTGATATGAGGATCATGGCGCTGCAACCGGCGGACCCCGAGGCCACCACACCAGCACCCAAATGGCCACCACTGCCGACGGCTGAATGGGAGCCAAACCCAGCTGAGGCTGCCAGCCTAGGGACCGAGCAAGCCCAGGAACCGAGGGCAGTAGAGCAACCAGAGGAGACCTCCGCAAGTCCGATGCTAGCCCCCCAAAGATTGCTCAGGGAGCGAAAGGTGCTGGCTTACCTAAAAGACTATGTCACCTGACAGGGGACAAATTATGGGGGGAGGGGTGTTATGTTCTAAGACCAGGAACAAGAGCAGGCAAAAAGCAGCCAAGCTCTGTTCCTGAGAACAATAGGGACTAGGCTCCTGAGCTCACCAAAAGGGAGCCAATGGGAGCATCGGTGGGAGATTCAAACCCGCCAATAAGAACGTGGGGCATCCCCCCCTTACTGTATGTAGTTGGCCTCCGGCCGTTGCTGTTTGTCTTTGTTGTGTGAAGTACGAATAAACGCGTCTTCTCTTATGTTGTCGTCCGAGTCATGAGGCACGGAACCCAGTACTTTACAGACCTTACTGCAGATGAGAAGAGAAGGGAGGCTGCTATCATCACTTACTGCTTATCATGGTAATCACGACATCTGTTGCTTCTTGACATTGATTACATGTGTTTTGATAGTTATTTCAGTCTTTGTGGTTGTTGGGAGGTAAAAGCACTAAACTGTGATAAAATATTTCTGTGTCATTTAAAGATCAGGCTTCATTTGAAACAGTAGTTACCATTGATAACTTACAGTAATAATCTTCTAAAATACTAAATTATGCAATAGTCAAATGTAGGCTCGCTTAGAACTTTAATGCTAATAGCTCTTTTGGCTCACAAAGTACAATTTTTGCTCACAATGCCCCACAGCTTAGAGGGAATATTGCACATGGCAGGGAGATTGGGGGTCCTTAATCCTCTCATATTTGGTGGTTGCCAAGGGGATGGTACCAAGGAGAAGCCCGTTGGGAATGCTTCATTTTCTTCTTGCTATTTTAGATGGTGGTTCTGATGCCAAGAACATCAGCACCAATTTGTCTTTGGTTCTAATATTGAAAGTGTCAGTACCGAGGGTCAAGTACCAATGGGGCTTGCGGCTTTTTATCAGAGTGGTCCTGTTTGTCTGACTGGTGCAGCATGGACACAATGACCTTCTCCAGTGTGGTGTAGCGATTAAGAGCAGCAGACTTTAATCTGGAGAACCATGTTTGATTCCCCACTCCTCTGCATGAAGCCAGCCGGGTGGCCTCTCAGAACTCTCTCAGCCCTACCTACCTCACAGGGTGTCTGTTGTGAGGAAAGGAAAGGAAGGCGATTGTAAGCCGTTCTGAGATTCCTTTGGGCAGTGAAGAGCAGGGTATAAAAGCAACTCTTTTTCTTCTTCTCCACCCCCATTTTCCCCCACCACCCTGTTAAGAGACAGCAGGGACAGCAAGTGGGTGGCAGGAGGACTCCCACCATAGCAGGAGCCTGGAGCCCTGGTAATCCTAATGTACACTCAGTGATGAGCTGAAACCAGCCATAGTACCCTAATGCCTTTATGGTGTACATACTGTTGAGGTTACCTACAAGTATAATGTATCAAAGTAGTTCTAAACCAGACAGTTGTAGATGCATTTTAGGGACCAAAAACATTCACCTTGAGTGGCAAAGCAAGAGAAGGTTAATAGACTTACAGACAACACAGTAAAAATAAAAATCCTTTCCTTATATATAAAAGAGTAGTGGTTGGCTGGCATGCCCAAATAAGGCATGCCCAAATAAGGGAAAAGTGCACAGCAAAATAGGTTGGCCGCGGGGGCTGCCAATCACGATCGGGCCCTAGCCATTGGTTCACGTGCCTGGCTGTGTGGGCTCGGTCCCACCCACACAGCCAGCAGACAGCCTACAGGGCTCAGTCTGCCTCTAGCCGCTGGACCGGATGGATGCTCTGGAGGCTCTCTGCTGGCAGGGACAACTCAACAATGGCCTCCCTCCCTCACTGTGGCGCCCCTCCTGGTAAGCAACTTGGGCTGACTGGGGTCTGGGGTCGGGAACGCCTTGCACGGCAGGGAGGAGGCAGCAGAGGGACGGGGCCTCCAGCAGCTGCCCCAAACAATGACGCGGCCTCCCTCGCTCGCTGCTCTGCTACTGCAGAGCTGCACCGGGAGGGGGAGGCCGACCTGGCCTGGCCCTGCAGGCGCTGCCGGCGCAAAAGGGGGATGGGGCCTCCACGGGGAGTCCGGCTAGCTCCCGTTGCATCGGCGCACACAACAGGCCTTGCCGCTAGTAAAAAATAAAACCACTAAGTGCCTAAAGATTATGGTAACTGGTTACTTTGACACATGCTCTACCACCCTCACTTACTTGAGTGTTGTAAGATACCTCTTTCACTAGAGTTATTTCCTCTTAACAGAATTCTCCCCTCCCACAACAGGAGGATGATTTCTCTCT